>JBAMBO010002606.1:0-49098 GCA_037044535.1 Lordiphosa magnipectinata | reverse complement strand
TTTTTTTTTATATGGAGTGCGTCATAAAAATTTATTTTCCGCGCTTCTCAGAACAGGCCTTAACAGAAGATACTGTTCTTAAAATGCATTCTCCCTACCTACTCATCCATTTTTACCGCACAAAATAATTGCCATTCTTGAAGCTATAAACATAATAAAATCAAAAAAAAAGATACATTTATCATATGCTCCATCTCACTATCCTCACTCAAATCAATACAAAACATCGAAAATCATAGCTATTACCCAAGAACCATCCGAACACTACTAACAAGACACCAAAACAAAATCAATCTTATGTGGATCCCAAGCCACATCAAAATAAGAGGCAATGCAAATAAATTCCCACTCATCACCACAATCATAAATACATAGTTACTTCAAAAACCAGCAAGTAACCATAATGCAGGAACACTACCAATCCTGCTCAAACTGTTACAAAGATATAAACCCCGATAACATAAATATCTCACGTGTATGTGGGGTTTGGTGACCTGTTTTTGATTTTAGTCAATGTTACAACTGGCTAGCTCAAGGTCTTTCTTGGTTGATTATAAGCCTTTTTATAACCAACACAAACCAACAGATTAATTAACAACATTTTGGAATAGCAATTGGGTATGTCCGTACAACGATCGCTGTTTCGAGAATAACCAAATTCTCTCATCAGCGGACTTGTTTTGCTGTTCACACTTCAACCAAACAACCAGTTAGTATTTATACTCTGAAAATGGGCGAATAAAGACATAGGAATTACACTATTATAAATTCGCAGCCCGAATTTCGGCTATGGTTTTTTGTTTGAAGATGTTTGTTTACCAATTTGTTGTAATTAATTCTGTTGCTTATGGCTGCTGCTAGGTGGTTGGGCTATCCGTCCAATGATCCTCCTCACACTTCCTGAAATCTACAAAATAAGACGAAATATCTAGACTGGACCAACTAAAAACTAATAAGACTACGACTCGGACACACAAAAATCACTATCACAAATCAACACTACATTGACAAAAATATTTCTAAATTCTGGCCCCTCTGCCAAAACGTCAAACCCATTTTAACCCAATGAACAGCCCGGATCCAATGCCATAAAAATCAAAAATTTTTCTAACTAAAACCCATTTTCCGACAGATAAACATCTGATTTCGACCAAACTTCGCGAATCTTTTTGAACACATATCAAATTAACAATCGTTGATTCTAAAAACGATAAAATTTAAAAGAAAAAAGTTATTCTCACTAAGACTCATTTTCCGACCGATCGGTCCTATGGCAGCCTTAAGATATAGTCATCCAATTTCGAACAAATTTTGCGAATATATTTGAAAGCATACAGAATTAGTAATCAGTGAGTTTAAAGACGCTAACATTAAAAACAAAACAAATTTCTTACTAAGAACTATTTTCGACCGATCGGTCCTATGGCAACCATAAGATATATTCACCCGATATCGATCAACTTTTTCAAATTAGTTTGAAAGCGTTCAATATGAACAATCACCGACTTTAAGAACGATTTACTTGAAAACAAAAAAGTTTTTCTTACTAAGACCTATTTTCCGACCTATGGTTCCCATGACAGCTTTAGGATATAGTCATCCGATCTTGACCAAAGTTTTCAAATCTGTTTAAAAGCAGATAATATTAATAATGGACGAGTTTGAGGACGCTAGCATTGAAAACAAAAAAGTTTTTCTTACTAAGACCCATTTTCCGACCTATGGTTCCTATGACAGCTATAAGATATAGTCATCCGATCTTGACCAAAATTTGCAAATCTGTCTAAAAGCCTATAATATTTTTTAATAACCGAGTTTAACGACGCTAACATTGAAAACAAAAAAGTTTTTCTCACTAAGACCCATTTTTTGACCGACAGTTCCTATGGCAGCTATAAGATATAGTCATCCGATCCGGTCGGTTCCGACATATTAGCAGCGTGCAGTAAAAAGAAGACTCTGTGCAAAATTTCAGCTCGATAGCTTTAAAACTGAGAGACTTGTTTGCGTAGAAACAGATGGACAGACAGACGGACAATGCTCAATCGACTCAGCTCGTCGCCCTGATCAAGAATATATATAGTTTGTGGGGTCGGAAATTAATATTTCTATGCATTGCAAACTTTTGGGCAAAATTATAATACCCTTTGCAAGGGTATAATGAGGACAGTTGGCTTAATCATAAAGCGGATTATAGGAGAGATTTGTCAAACCAATTCTGTACAACTATTGTTTTCAACAGTACGGCGCCAGAGCTTACTCAGCTCGAGCAATGCTCGGTTGTTTTGCGTTCACTATATCTCGAATAGCGAAAATCGCCTCCTCGATTGCCCGACTTAACCCCTCCAGACTTCAACTTGTGGAGCTGCTGCGTAAAGTTTATCAATCTGCCTGTCTTGTAAAAAAGCGCGTCTTGGATTGTTAGACTGCGTGGCAAGCTCCAAAAAGTGTGCAATGTAAACTAATTTGTACTTAAAACTTACATTTGGTTTTGAACACTTTTCTTAAAAAAAGAGATGGTAAATTTCTCATCTTTAGTAATACCATCTTGGTCTTTGGTTAATTGATGACACTTGGATCTTCCTAGCCTGCTTTCAAGTACAAATAAGGCCTAATAATTAATTGAAACCTAAACATTCTATGCTTTAGAACTTCCACTCAGTACAACGACTCAAAAGTGAATTAACAATGATGAGTTAGGGCATAATCATTAGAAATAGCTCCAGTTCATGAGTGATGCCTGTGTTAAATTTTTGACGGAAAAGCATGCAAGGAAAGCCATTTTTTGTATACCAGCTCCACCAAATCAGCGCTCATTTCAGTACTGCGCTCACCTGAAATATTCTGCCACTATTGTGGTCCCATGAAAACGTTGAACCTCGTAAAGACTGAGTTTCAGTACAAGTATAAGGACGATTTTACGAATTTATTTTTGCTTTATTATTAAATATTTCGAAATAATTCGTGGTCTAATCAGATGAATCAAATGTTTTCGGCATAATATTTAGGTTAAAAATAATAGAAGGTCTATAAGTTATGATTTTCATCATAACATTTCTAAAACAAGACACGCACAACACCACAAAGCAGGCTGGTTGATCGTATAGCTATTTCATAAACTTCCAACAGTTCAATCATCAGCAATCTTTTGCCCAACTTTAATGAATGTTGGCAGAGCTACTAAGACCGCTTGGGAATCCCAAGTCAAACTTGTAGCCAAAATTCGGACAAACAGTAGCAAACGCCAAGTCATAGAAGCTTTGTAACATTCGGGAAATTCTCTTTCCGCAGTTAACACAGGCGCCAATTGTTTGAAATGCCCAAATGCAATGAAACAGGGTTTTTGTGGTTTTTTTAAATGAAACTATATTTTGTCTAGAGCCCGCTAAAAAGTTCTATGATTGATAATCTTAAGGTCGCTATAACAGTCACATTGTGATTTAGGTTAAATTTAAACGAAAAATATTCATAGAAGTTGCATTCGCTGCATTACAAACTTCCCTTCAGTTCAGCTCAATACTAAAACTAGCCAATTTTTGTTCAGAACTGCTCTATTTTAAGCTTGTTTGTTCGACTCGGACTCCCAAAAAACCCTTGAGATTTTGACTAGCAACAAAAAACGGCCAGTTAACACAGTTGTTACTGTAGACCTGTTCACTGAAGCACAGAGTACCGGTTTGGACCGAACCTTCTAAAATATTTCAACTCGCGAACTGGATCACCTCAGATTGGAAAAAGTATCGATTCACTTAATTACATAAGACACTTTTCTAAACCAGCCTTTAGACTTATCATATTTCTCTAAAGAGTCGCTTGTCAAAATTCTCTAAAGACAAACTCATTAGAGAATCAATGATTAGCTATTACACTTTTAATAACAGAGAATCTTGAACTATATGTTAAGAGCTAGTTCAACGAATTCAGTACTGGCTCAACAATTTTTGACACAAAACTCTAGAGAAAAAAGTAAGAGTTGCTTGTGTGAAAATGGATTACAATCCAATAAAGCCATTAACATTAATGGTTGCGGTTTTGGGTGAAAACGAAATGGATGATCCACATAAAGAAGACGACATTGTTAAAAGCGTTCCATGTGGGGTCGGCTTTTGCGTTGCTGTAAAGGCATAGACATGCCGCAGCCAGTACGAGGACGACGAAACCTTAAGAAATTTTAATCGTTTGTAAGACCTAAAGTTCAAAATGAGGATACATTCTTAAGAGAAGCCATTCCCTCACAAACACGGTAAACAAACAACTACATTTTCCAAACATAGCTAAGGTGTTGCTCTTTCAGCCTTCTAATGACACTGCGATTTCTGCGATTTGGTGCATTCAGAATTTTCCAACCGACAATTTCCAAAATTGTGCCAGAAGTCATGATTGCAATTAGTTATTTTTACAGCATATCAAATCAATCGCTTCTAAAATTTAGTTTTATTTCCTAGATGCCTCAACCACAGCAGGAATGTCGAACCATTTATTAAAATTTCGACAAAATGTGGAAATTTTTTTTTTTTGCCTCTTTTTTTCTTTAGATTGCAGAGATAGTGCATTTCGAGCCAGAATAAATGACGGATCATTTTATTACAAATATAAGGGATTCCAAAGCATTGTGCTTCTTGCTCTGGTAGATGCAGACTACAGTTTAGTTTATGTTGAATATTGGCTACAATGGAAACAGTAAACGGCGGCGTCGTTTGCTCGGCAATTCCACGTTATGCACAGGCATTGAAGATAATCTTCTTAATTTCCCGTATGATGAAGTTTTACCTGGCGGTACAAGGAATGTGACATTTGTTATAGTTGTCAAATTAACCACTCGAATGACAGATTTAATCATCTTTCAGAGTTCTCAATTTAGATTAATCGATAAATAAAATCGAGTATATCGAATAAAATTGATGTATATTTATTGGGAAATGGCAACGCCACAAAATCGACAGCTTTGTCTCAACAGAATTACTTTTATCAAATAGAATCGGTTCTATTTCATCATATTTGTCTAAAGAGAAGGCCAAAGTTTCTCGTCAGAGTTATATGTTTGCCTCTGACGCTATAATATCGTGTCTTTAGAGATATATGACAAGTGTAAAAACTGCTTAAGCCTTGTTAAATGTTTTGACTGGAAATAAACTTTAATAACTCTGGAATGTGGGAAGTGAAGATACGTTTTTACGTATTATTTTAAAACTTTGTTTATTAAAATGCGAGTTATATTGGAAAGATCAGGCAGTTTCGGAATAGATCGTTTAAATGAATGTGAATGAATGTGGTCCATTCGATTATTGATTGACTTTAGGGGGTATTCTCCATGTAGAGGCTGCTTTTTGGAACTTTTTTAAAAAAACAGAATTGGAAAACCCCAGTTTGTTGGTGGGGAAATTTCTCTCACCCAATTGCAATCAAACAGGCTGTTTTTTAATAAAACTATTTTTGGTATAGATCAGCGATGCCCAGCCGTATGCTCTTTGGGTACGTTTTGTTATTGTAATTGCACGGAACATAGGAAATCAATGATCGTATACATGCAGGGCGCGAGGCATACGAAACGACACACATGCTAACGACTTCGTGTGTATGCGACGCGTACAACAAAAACCGGTTTTGTTCTCTTCTTTGATTGGTGTTTGCGAGCGCAAGCAAACTGACCAACAACAATTTCATTATTGGTATTGGTGCTTATCTTTGTGAGTATTGGTGAGTGCTCTGTCGTTTGCTGCTTTTGGGCATGCCTGCTATAGATTCAATCAACATTTTAACACAATGCGACTGTTTTAGTGACCTCTTTGAGTATCAATCATAGAACTTTTTTCTTTTTTGCTAAGTAAGTGAGTGTTTTGAGTTGTATTCCCATCGAAGTTGGACTTGCTGAGTAGGGAAATTGTTTAGCTTATCTTTAGTTATTCTTTCTAGAGTTTTACCAACTGACGAAAAAAGACTTGTGTTGATTTTTCCTGGTTTGAAAACAGAATTTGATGAAATTGTTTAGTAGAAAGAGATTTTAATTAAACGATGAGGTCATCTCAGTAAAACGAATGACTGTTTTAAGGTCCATAAAGAAGAGGCAGTTGGCAAATTAGGCATTCTTTAGCAAAAACTCTACTGGGAGGTTCATGAAACAGTACTGTACTGTGTACTGTGAAACAGTTTAGGCAACCAGCTAATTGAAGAAGTCATCTCAGTAAAACGAATGACTGTTTTAAGGTCCATAAAGGACCATTCTTTAGCAAAAAGACTACTGGGAGGTTTATGAAACAGTACTGTACAGGCAACCAGCTAAATGATGAGGTCGAATAACTGTTTTAAGGTCCATAAAGGAGAGGCAGTTGGCAAATTAGGCATTCTTTAGTCTACTGGGAGGTTCATGGAACAGTACTGTAAAGGGAACTAGCTCTTTTTGAAAGATCGCCAAATGAAAAGTTGAAGTTTTGTAAAGGATTTCACTTTACTTCAACTTTGATTCTGCCTGCCTTCAATTAAGTGATCACAATGTGTCCCCCCCCCCCTGGATGGCATTTTTGGCGTCACCACTTATGAACCTACCACCAACCACCCACCTTCCCACCTCCCAAAGCCTGACCGCGGCGGCTCTACATCATCGTTTCCTTTCCCTATTTGCTTTGCCTTCTTTTTATTTTGTCACGCTCAATTGCTTGACCACATGGAGAGCCAGAGAAAACCCACTTCGGGTATATTGTTAAGCGTTCGGTTAGACATCCTTTAGCCAATCAGAGGGCAGCAAGTCGCTTCGTGTTTTGTGTTTGTTGTTGCATAATGCGAACGGCGGCAAGTGTTTGGGCTACTCATATACAACAATATCCACAGGCGACGGACCACAGAATGTAAAAGCATTTTGCATTTTCCAGCAACAAATGGAAGACTCAAGAAGCGCCGCTCTCTTCATACTCATAAGTGCGAGCACACACTCTCTCGCTCTCTTGAACATTTCGGTTTTTGCGCTCAGCTCATGGCGCGCTGGTTGGTTTACTGTTCAGTCAGTACTGCTCTACCTGTCGACTAGTTTACAACACGCACGCGGAAAATCAAAACGTTGCATTCGCACTCGTCGTCGTCGTCGTCGTCTTCGTCGTCGCCGCCGCCGATGTCGTTGTCGTTCGTCGCCCACAGCAGCCCGCAGCGACAACGTAAAATGTAAAGTTTTTTTTTTTTTTTGTTTTTGCGCGTCGTCTTGTTGTTGTTTATTATTATTATTTTTGTTTGTGTTTTTTTTGCGTTTTTTTGCGCAGTGCGTTTTGGCTTTGGCCGTTTGCTGTTGTTGTCAACGCAGACAACAAAGTGGCAAAGTTTTCGCCTCGCCATTGCTCATACGCCCCGTCGTCGCCAACAAAATAGCAGAAAAAAAAAAAGAAAGACACACACACACACATACACACACTCACGCGCGTTTTTGGCTGTTGTTTGTTTTTGTTTGATGTGCAAATTTTGTTGTCTTTTTTTTAAAGTTAAAGTTGAAAAATGGAAATCTAACAAAAATTAATAAAAAGTGAGCCACAGCAACAGCAGCAGCAGCCGCAGATTCCTTACTTCTTTTACACCGACACACATACACACCGACACACACACACACACGCAACTCACACATGCCTAGGCAAAGCAACAAGTTTGCGTTCCACAAAATTTCCATTGCCTGTTGTTGTTTTTGTTGATTTTATGTGTTTTTTTTTGGTTTTCGGCTGCAAATGCAATTGAACATTTTCGATAAACAAATTTAGCACTTGCTGTTTTATTACTGCGAATTTAACGTACATACATATGTATGTATGTATGTATGTACAACTCTCTGATAATGAATGGGGAATGTCTGTTTTGCTAACGAAAAAAAAGCGCGCCATTTCCAACCCACAACAACAACAATTACCCAAAATTCCACAACGTTTGTGAAATTTGACTAGAATTACGCTTCCCCCTTTTTCTTTTTTTTTTAATTATATTTCATAAGAAATTTTGTGCACATTCTAAAATTACCGCGAAATCTGATAATACTTTTTGTTTTATGTATTAAAAGCTTCTGCTGTTAACTTTCAGTTTAGTTTATATTATTGATCAATGTTTTTGCGGTATTTCTTATAATTTATGGGAGGAAAAAAACGGCTCGATATTTTTCATTTATTGGAAAAGGTTGGTTCATGTCATTTAATCATGAAAAACAATTTCGGTCAGGTCGACAACTATATAACTTCACTTTGTTTAATCTCTCTCCCAGCCCATAAGAGGCATATTTTGTAAGACCTCTGGAAATAAGTATCTAAAAACGAAGAATTCTCCCAGTCTGGATGGCATCGAAGCTCTTCCTCGCAAGGAAGTTAAATTTCTCACTAGAGTAATAAATGAATGTTTTGCGCCTCTGCTATTTTCCCTAAGACTTGGAAACTTTCAAAAGTTATCCCAATTAGGAAAGCTAGCAAAGCTCCTAAGCTTCCTTCTTCTTATCGTCCTGTAAGTCTGCTTTCCTCAGTCTGCAAAATTCTCGAAAAAAGTAATTAGAAAAATAAACTAACGCTATTTGTTGAAGATAATGATATCCTTCCCACGCAACAATTCGGGTTCCGAAGGGAACATAGCACAATACATCCCCTCGTTAGAATTAAGAAAATTGTAAAATCCAATTTCTCAAGATCGACAAGATCGATCTGGAATGGTGCTCGGCTCGGTATGGCATGATGGACTTCTTTTTAAAATGAACCAAATGAACTTCCCCCACTGAATTGTCAAAAATGGTTCAAAGCTTTCTCCAAAACAGATCATTTGCAGTTCATATTGGGAAGATTAACTCCCAACCTTATAATATAAATGCTGGCTGCCCCCAAGGTTCCTGTCTTTCACCCATTCTTTACCTCGGACTTTCCAAATCTAAGAGGATGCACTGCATCTATTTTTGCGGATGACACCGCGATCCTTTGCTCAGGAACATTATCTGCTGACATAAGACGCATTTCATGACCTTGTTTTGCTACTTTACAAAGTGGAAAATACAAGTAAACTCTGAAAAAACGCAGGCCATATTCTTTACCAACGTAAACGTAAAAGCATATTCCTCCCTGACAGTCACATAAATCTTAAAAAGTGTGAAATATTTAGGACTTATGTTAGATAAAAAACTAACCTTCAAAGACCACATTAATTACTCCTTAAGAAAAGTAAACATCTTAATCTGCCTAAATTAAATACGCCTAAAGCCGGGTATCCAGCACCGCGGAAACTAAAAATTCCTGGCAAATTTCATATAAAAAAAAAACTGCGCCAGGAACTTTTAGTTTACCTTTTCGTTGCTTGAGTATCCAGCAACATGAACGAAAGCCACAGCTTCTTAACGATAGTTGGCCTATCGATAGCTCGTGTGGATCGAGAGAACAGCTGATACACAGCTCAGGAATATATTGTTTACAATTATTTTGGACGTGATGAGCGAAAATTTGGGGGCATCTTGCTGGGCAACCAGCAGAGCGCAAATATTGGTAGGAGATGGTGCCAAGGGGACACTTATGCCAAGTTGCCGAGGGGCCCGAGAGATGCAATCAATGGACACAAAGGTCGATGGGATATCGTTGGTTGAGACGACTTCTGAGCCTGTTCATCGCCAGATCAGAGGCAAGTCTAATGGAGTGAGCCACCACCATACATATTGATTTGGACTCATAATGGCAAAGTGTCCTCACATACCAGAGACCTTACATAAAAGACTCTAATTTGTTAAGAGAAATGGAGCATGCCGTACCCCATACCGGGATCCCCTGGTTCAGGAAGGCATGATGCTCAAGGATTTTGGATCGTAACGAAATACCGCTACGAGGCTTGAGCCAATCGAGCTCTTACGGCTTTTCTGCAACCGTAACTGCTGCCCAAGACACATAGACTTTCTAGGTCAAGCGGCTATCCAGAGCCACACCAAGATATTTAGCCGCAGTATTCGTATATGGGACTCTTGATCCTAGGAGTCGCACTCGAGCAACTTTACTGGGTCTCATATCGAACGGCTATGTGTCACAGGGTTCGCCCAGCGACCAAAGCCATCCAGGAACTGCTGGACGTTAGCAGTTGCACTTCTGCGGCTATTGCTGAAAGCACTCTGGGCGATAAAGGTGCGATGAGCAACTGGATGCAATAGATTCGAGGTGAACAGAGAAATGCTGTGTGAAAAGAATTGAATTGAATATTTCCAACGAAGCAATTTTTTTATGAAGATTAATTATTGCTACGCTCTAGTAGATTAATTTTGCCAAGGTACTGACCCGGCTACTGAGTTGACAAAATCCTAAATATTAATGAGAATGTATTTAGGCAATCTTGTATCCGACCATGAAAGACTTCATTTGATTGGCGACCAAACAAGAAGTCATACTACTTTGAAGATGATAGCATTTTAAAGTTGTGCAGATAACAACATGCTGCATTAATGTTTTGCGCCATCCGGGCAAAGTGTCATGGTCAGCTATCGGCCTATCATCCTCTAGTATAGAATAAAGTAGCACCTACTCCGCCATGCATGCTTCACCCGGAGAATATAATTTGTATTTTCTTTACATTTATTTAAATTCAAATAATTAATAGTGCTTAACAGCTGATTAATCAGAGTGACCTTGCTCCTTTCAGGTGCTTTTCCTACTAAGACTTTTTCTCAGACATATCTTTTGTATGGCAGCTATACTATATAGTTGTCCGATTTTTATAAAATTTGGTGGAATCATGTAAAAGCATAGAAAACTTAGAAATACGAGGATTAGGGACCTTTGCGTTGAAGGCAAAAAAGTTTTTTTCACTAAAACTACTTTTTCGACCGATGGTTCCTATGGCAGCTATATGATATAGTCATCCGATCCGGCCGATTCCGACGAATGTGCAGCGTATTTGTACCAAAAGGCTTCGTGCAAAGCTTGGTTAAAATAGCTTTAAAACTGACGGAGGAGATAGCATAGAAACAGACGGACAGACGGACATGGCTATATCAACTCAGCTCGTCATGCTGATCAAGAATATATTATATATACTTTGTGTGGTCGGAGATGCTTACTTCTATGCGTTACAAACATCCGGACAATTTTAATATAGCCTCTACAAGGGTATAACAAGTGACAAAGTCGGTCAACCCCGACTATAACATACTCTGTACCCTTACCCTCGCATTTGCTCACGAGTCATACGTGTTGTGTGCTAATATACGCTCATCTCTAAGTTTCTCTCTCTCTCTCTTACTAAGATTGCGTCTGTTGAACGGAATGTTGTGGTTAAGGGTTAACTGCCCGTTTTTTTTGCTCATCACTTGAGTATTGTTCATCCGATCTTTATCATTCCTTCAGCAAATCGATAAATAATGTTGATTACTAGATTTCTCCAGAATGTACAAACTTTCTTTCTTCTAAACTGTGCGAGATATGACGTTTTTTCCAAATTGCGGGGACGGGAGGGGGCGTGGATAAAATTGAAAATAAACTTGATCTGCCTGCAAGTATAAGAAATATATGTCAAATACATGTCAAACCTCTATCTCTTACCATCTGTGAGATCTGTGCGTTCATACAGACAGAAATGGCTATATCAATTCGGCTGTTCAAGCTGATCAAGAATATATTTTATATATACTTTATAGGGTCCGAAATGATTCCTTCTCCCTGTTGCATACTTTTGCACTAACTTAATATACTCTGTGTATCTTTGGTACAGAGTATAAAAAGGTTTACCACTTTGGCATTAAATATACATTTTGTACGTTAAATCTTAGGTCTGCAGGTTACGATGTTTGGGCTGTGGACTGATTTGTCAGTCAGTCAGTCGGACAAAAAGAGATTTATTTACATATTCACAACTTAATGATCGCATTAAGAAAAAGTGGAACGAATAGTTTGAAAAATACGTTCTTTAATTTTCAAGAATTTCGCTCTTAAAATCGAGCTAAATTCGTTCTTAATTTGGTTTTTATAGGCAAAGGGAAGTGAGGAAAAGTATCAAAGCGCCGAGGGCAAGCAAACTTTGAGAGAATAGCGTTGAACACGCTCTCACAGTTTCATTTTTCATGGGTGCATGGGTGTGTGCAGAAACTACTGAGAGGAGGAGGCACAATCGGTTATTGAGAGCAGAAGACTGTCGTTGTCAGATGCTAGCGGTCGGTCGTTTACTCTTTTAATGTTGAACATTTTCGTGTGGAGGGTGGGTGACCAACACCCACGACTGCAGATTTATTCCCAAACACAAAACCAACAGCCTGTTGCTTCTCACTTTTGCATGTTTTGGCATTGCACATTTGCCTGCTGCGAAATTGTTGTTATTGGCCACTAATTATGCCAATCGAATTGCAAATGTGTGTTTAGTCAACTTAAGATGATATCTAAATTGAGTATGGCCAACATGGCCATATATGGAAATAGAATTGACGTGTGCTTGGCTATGAATTATATTTTTTTTTTATTCTTTACCCCCACGACGCCTTGTCCGTTCGTTGGTGGCATTCAATTGCGCAGCAAAAGCAAAACAGTTAATTGCATTTTTTTGTTTTTTTTTATGTCGCGCGGATCTATATGGTCAAAGAGAGGGAGAATGCTCATGTGTGCTCATGTTTATTTATGAGCGAGTTGAGTTGCGAAAATATTCCCACAGATTCGGCCTAGGGCAGTGCCAAAAAGACAATAACAACAACAACAGCAACAACTGCTTGGCTCAAGGACATTTCAAAGTGCGTCGCCAGCAAAAGAAACCAAAGAACGAACCCTTAAGCAAGCAGTAAACCAGCTGGTCGGTCGGTCGGTCGCCAGCCAACCCTTAAATTTAGCCCAAAAAAAAAAAAAAATAAGGAAATGAAAACTATTTCTTTGTTCATATTTCTAATTTCATCATTCTGCGTCATAACAAATAAAACAACAACAACAAATGGAACAGAGAGAGCGAGAAATACTATATAAATATATTTCTCAATTACGCATACGCCACATGTGACACTCGAGAAGGGCAGGTAGACGAACGGTAAACGAACGGACCGGCTTAAGTGCAATGTAGAGAGAGCAAAAAAAAACAAGGATAAGGAAGAGAACTGTTGCTTCCTTGTGTGCGTGCACACGTCCTCAGCGCGTGCACAGACAGGCAGGCAGGCGGCAGGCAGGCAGGCAGGCAGATTGACTGACTGACTGACCGAGTGGCAACAGCCGCTGCCGCTTCTTATTGACATTGAGTTGAGGCTGCCGTCGTCGTCGCCGTCTGTGGATGGAGTAACACCCGGCGCAGATGCTAAATAAGTAGCAGGCAAAGGTGTGTGCATGTGCTGTACGCGCGTGTGTGTGTGTTTGTGAAGGATAAGTCCCCAGCAACACCACTAAAAGAAAGAGAGTACTTAGTACTCGACTGCCTCATCGTTTCATTAAATATTATATAAAAACAGCACGTGGGTTGCCTTAAAAGTTTATTATACCCTTGTAAATACGCTGCACATTTGTCGGAACCGACCAGATCGGATGACTCTAGCATATAGCTGCAATAGGAACAATCGGTCGAAAATATAGTTTTAGTGAGAAAAACTTTTTTGTTTTCTATGCAAACGCCCCTAAACCCCGTATTTATCAGTTTTCTATGCTTTTACATAATTCCACTAAGTTTAATGAAAATCGGTCAACTATATAGAATAGCTGCCATACAAAAGTTAGGTCTAAAAAAAAGTATTAGTAGGAAAACCTTTTTTGTTTTCAGCGCTATCGCAACCAAACTTGTTATTGGTCAATTTTAAATGCCACCACACAATTTTGCCAAT
Source organism: Lordiphosa magnipectinata (assembly GCA_037044535.1). Classification (NCBI taxonomy): domain Eukaryota; kingdom Metazoa; phylum Arthropoda; class Insecta; order Diptera; family Drosophilidae; genus Lordiphosa; species Lordiphosa magnipectinata. Next base: position 35,348 of record JBAMBO010002606.1, on the reverse strand, counting down.
TTTAATCCAAATCGGACAATTATATAGTATAGCAGCCATACAAAATACAGTTCTAAAAAAAGTCTTAGTAAGGAAAACTTTTTTGTTTTCAATGCTATCGCTTCCAAGCTTGTTACTAATCAATATTTTATGCTACCACACAATTCTGTCAAGTTTTATCCAAATCGGATGACTATAGCATATAGCTGCCATAGGAACGATCGGTCGAAAAAGTAGTTCTGTTTTGAAAAACTTTTTTGTTTTCAATGCTATCTCTTCCAAGCTTGTTACTGATCAATATTATATGTTACCACACAATTCTGTCAAGTTTTATCCAAATCGGATGACTATAGCATATAGCTGCCATAGGAACGATCGGTCGAAAAAGTAGTTCTATTTCCAAAAACTTTTTTGTTTTCAATGCTATCGCTTCCAAGCTTGTTACTAATCAATATTTTATGCTACCACACAATTCTGTCAAGTTTTATCCAAATCGGATGACTATAGCATATAGCTGCCATAGGACCGATCGGTCGAAAAAGTAGTTCTATTTTGAAAAACTTTTTTGTTTTCAATGCTATCGCTTCCAAGCTTGTTACTGATCAATATTTTATGCTACCACACAATTCTGTCAAGTTTTATCCAAATCGGATGACTATAGCATATAGATGCCATAGGAACGATCGGTCGAAAAAGTAGTTCTATTTCGAAAAACTTTTTTGTTTTCAATGCTATCGCTCCCAAACTTGTTACTGATCAATATTTTATGCTACCACACAATTCTGTCAAGTTTTATCCAAATCGGATGACTATAGCATATAGCTGCCATAGGAACGATCGGTCGAAAAAGTAGTTCTATTTCAAAAAACTTTTTTGTTTTCAATGTTATCTCTTCCAAGCTTGTTACTGATCAATATTATATGCTACCACACAATTCTGTCAAGTTTTATCCAAATCGGATGACTATAGCATATAGCTGCCATAGGAACGACCGGTCGAAAAAGTAGTTCTATTTCGAAAAACTTTTTTGTTTTCAATGCTATCGCTCCCAAACTTGTTACTGATCAATATTTTATGCTACCACACAATTCTGCCAAGTTTTATCCAAATCGGTTGACTATAGCATATAGCTGCCATAGGAACGATCGGTCGAAAAAGTAGTTCTATTTCGAAAAACTTTTTTGTTTTCAATGCTATCGCTCCCAAACTTGTTACTGATCAATATTTTATGCTACCACACAATTCTGCCAAGTTTTATCCAAATCGGTTGACTATAGCATATAGCTGCCATAGGAACGATCGGTCGAAAAAGTAGTTCTATTTCGAAAAACTTTTTTGTTTTCAATGCTATTGCTCCCAAACTTGTTACTGATCAATATTATATGCTACCACACAATTCTGCCAAGTTTTATCCAAATCGGAAGACTATAGCATATAGCTGCCATAGGAACGATCGGTCGAAAAAGTAGTTCTATTTCAAAAAACTTTTTTGTTTTCAATGCTATTGCTCCCAAACTTGTTACTGATCAATATTATATGCTACCACACAATTCTGCCAAGTTTTATTCAAATCGGTTGACTATAGCATATAGCTGCCATAGGAACGATCGGTCGAAAAAGTAGTTCTATTTAAAAAAACTTTTTTGTTTTCACTGCTATCGCTTCCATACTTGTTACTGATCAATATTTTATGCTACCACACAATTCTGTCAAGTTTTATCCAAATCGGATGACTATAGCATATAGCTGCCATAGGAACGATCGGTCGAAAAAGTAGTTCTATTTTGAAAAACTTTTTTGTTTTGACGAAAATCATCTAAAACTTTAATTTATATAAATTATACTAGCCACAAGGGTATATCTCATACTTGGATCAAGAATGTTCGATTAGAATGAAAATTCTTGATCCAAGAAATAATTTTTGATCCCGACATTTTTGATTTAAAAGTTTCAGTACCTGATCTAAGTACGAATATTCTCAAAATAAAAGACTGAAAAAAGAAATATTTGAAAGGAAGGAGGGGTGGGAGGCAGAGATAGAGACTCGACCGACTGACGTGGTGTTGGTCCCCTACCCTCACACGAAATGTTCAACATTAAATGAGTAAACGTCCGACCGCTCACATCTGACAACGACAGTCTTTTGCTCTCAATAACCGATTGTGCCTCCTCCTCTCAGTAGTTTCTGCACACAGCCCTGCACCCCTGAAAAACGAAACTGTGAGAGCGTGTTTAACGCTATTCTCTCAAAGTTTGCTTGCCCTCTGCGCTTTGATACTTTTCCTCACTTCCCTTTGCCTATAAAAAATCAAATTGATAACGAATTTAGCTCGATTTCAAGAGCGAAATTCTTGAAAATTAAAGAACAAATAGGAAAATGTGTAACTCTGGGTTGGATGAATCGGGGGCTTCACTGGTACTAGCAAAATTCTTACAAAATTTAGAACCGGAATTTCTTTGAATTGGCGTACCAGTCTTCTTCTTTACACCCAGAGAAATCTAGCACGAATTGGCGAGACTAAAATCGGCTTCAATTTAGATTTATTTCTTCTTGATTTTTTAAGATGAAAACGGTTCGAATTCGAGAAGACAATTGATCTCGACTTCGAATTTGTGGGCGAGGAAAGTGAGGTTAGCCATAAGCGAAGAGCGCGAGCAAAAAATGAGAACAATTTTCGCTATTGCTCTCAGCGTCGTCGACGCTTCTGCTGCTACGAAGCTGCAAGCAGCGAAGACACCATTGAAATTGGCAGCTTGGCTGCATCGGTAATCAATTGAATTTGAGACGACAAAGAGTGTGCGAAGCCAACCATTGCGATGGATAAGGAGCCATAAACTTGTATTCTTAAGTTAGCAGAGTTCATTACTCAATTCCTACATTTACCTACACATATCCGGTAAACAACGGCAAAACTGTATTAAGAATCAAATATATATAAGCCTTTCGAGACTTTAGATGCTTACTTTCAAGAAGATGTATTCTTAAAATCGAAACTTCTCATACTTATTTTCAAGATCTATGCTTGAATTCAAGACTTTCCATGCTTACAACCAAGAAGATGTATGCTTGAAATCGATACTTTTTATGCTTACAACCAAGAAGATCTGTGCTTGATATGAAGCCGCATTTCAGTCTCAAAAATTCGTGCTTGATTTCAGTGTTTTCGGCTTGGATCCAAGAATATTCCGTCTTACCGTACTTTTGACATCAAAATTGCTTGATATTATATCCTTTCTAGTTTTGCAGAGCTCCGTTGTCCATCCACCACACGTTGTGGTTGGGCTTTTCTTAAATCGTCTGGTTTGATCATGTTGAGTATGTTTCGATCCTACAGAATTGGAGGTGTGATCCATACTTTCATGATCGAACGTTCAGTAACATGGTACGGTGATACGACAAAGGTCGCTAACGCCGTGAATTGTGTCGGTGAGAAATCTTTTGGACTCCTAGTTGGCACAAGCCACGATCTTAGCTCCCCCCTTATACCATTTCAAGCCATCAAATTCAGCTAGGAATGCATCCTCGCTGCGCGTCATGGGATCGTGGACGAGCCAATTTTCGGGTGAAAATTTTCCTTCCGCTTTGTTTCGATTGATAATAGCCACCTGAAGGTCCGCCTTGAAGCTTAAGCTAGCCAGAAATTCTGCTGGTCTTATTCGCTTATTCTCTGAATCCTTGAGCAAGTTATCCCATCTTTGCCGCTTGACTTTGTTACACTTTCCGCCTTCCGAAATCTCCTTTTGGTAGCGTGTGGTCGACGTTGTGGTCGGTCTCCGGTGACTTTGACTGCTTTAGATGTGGATGGAGAGTTCGTCCCCTTCTCGGCTGCCGCCTCAACATCCACTTGGGCCGTGGTACTCTGTTCCGGTGCTTGTTTCACGCTGTTCTTGGACATCGCTCGTGCTTCTTTTTGAGTGCCTACTCCTTTGCTGTCAGAAACATGAGCGATGCCTTGCACCCCCTGAGAACGTCCTACTTCTTTTTTTTTCTTCGGCGAATCCTTGGCCAATGCAGGCTCACTCATTTCCTGTGAGCCAACGCAGTTGTCAGCTCTTTGCCTGTCAAAACGAACTCGCCATCTTCCACCTTCGCCGCGTTCCATGTCCCCTCCATCTTTATAATAAAGTGAACATTCACTTGCCGCATACTGGGATGGCAGTTGCTGGGTATCCGGGTATCCGACTTCCTGCACCGTAGCTTCTCTGCCTTCGATTGTATCCAGGTTTACTGGTTTACGTTTTTAACCTATCCTCCAGATAGTGGACTGCTTTTGACTTCGGTGCCAGTCGCAAATTGCTACCGCCGGCATTACTCTTAGGTTTCGTATACCTACTGAGCCTTCCCACCACATCAAGGTAGCAGTCTGTAGGAAGCTTACAGGTTACTTGCAAAATACACGCGAAATCAAAAACTTCATTTACTATTTGAATAGTTTGTCTTGACTTTCGAAGTGAAATGGTAGTAGGCTAGCCAGTGACTTAAGGCCTGTTTACTCTCTTGGCCTCAGCTTCGGCATGCGTTCGGCTCGTGTATGTATGGGATACTGGTGACCAACGCTGCTCCAGAGTGCAAGGCCATCTTTTATAGCGCAATGCCGAGCCAATGTCCTAATGCGTTTGCTCGATACTTTCTCGATAATTATTGATATTTGGAGTAATACGCTGTTTACACTTCGGTCGTACGACCTTTTTTGGTATTTTTTGCCTTTATCTTTATCGATAGCTATCGGAATATGAACCCGCGTGCATTCCAAAAGAATTCTTTCAGTTGGACAGGAGTTGCCTTGGGCACGTCAGCCTCCCAAAAACACCTGAAACTTTTCTTCAAATGAAAAATACAATAGATAAGCTAATGATTCATTCAAATGGGACTTATTGTTGTTAAATGCACTCACAAAGCTTTAAGAATTGGCTCTGATTAATAATATAAGGCTGTCAAAAAAGTCTTGCGGTATTTTTATTGAATTTTCAATTGTTCATAAAATTGGTTATAATAATGCGATTTAAGTCAAATATGCGCCGTTTTGTTCAATGACGAGTTCCCAACGAGATGCCAACTTCATAATGCCCCTCTTAAAGAAGCTCGCTTCCCTATTCGCAAAAAACTCGGAGAGCCAATTTTCACAGGACTCTCTTGTGGCCAACTTCCGACTACCAAGCTCGTTCGCCATGGACAGAAATAGGTGATAATCACTTGGTGCGAGATCCGGACTATACGGTGGATGCAAAAGAACCTCCCATCCGAGCTCCCGGAGCTTCTGGCGCGTCACCAAAGATGTGTATGGCCTGGCGTTGTCCTGATGGAAGACAATTCGGCCTCTGTTGATCAAAGATGGCCTCTTCTGCATGAGTGCTGCATTCAAGCGGTCCAGTTGTTGGCAGTACAGGTCCGAATTGAGCGTTTGGCCATAGGGGAGCAGCTCATAGTGGATGATTCCCTGCCAATCCACCAAACACACAGAAGAACCTTCCTGGCCGTCAATCCAGGCTTGGCCACCGTCTGGGCAGCTTCACCGCTTTTCGACCACGACCGTTTGCGCTTCACGTTGTCGTAAGTGACCCACTTTTCATCGCCAGTCACCATCCGCTTCAAAAACGGGTCGATTTTGTTGCGATTCAGAAGCGATTCGCATGCATCCATACGGGCAAAAATGTTTCTTTGCCTCAAGTCGTGTGGCACCCATACATCGAGCTTCTTTTTGAATCCAAGCTTCTTCAAATGGTTTATAACGGTTTGATGACTCATGCCCAGCTCTTGGCCGATGCTACGGCTGCTACTATGCCGGTCTCTTTCGATCAATTCAGCGATTTTATCGCAATTTTCGACGACAGGCCTTCCGGACCGCGGCGCATCTTCGATCACCTCTGCACCAGAACGAAAGCGTTGAAACCATCGTTGTGCGGCGGAAATGGAAACTGTATCGGGTCCATAAACTGCACAAATTTTATTGGCAGCATGAGATGCATTTTTGCCTTTATCGTAGTAGTACTGTAAAATATGCCGTATTTTCTCTTTATTTTGCTCCATGTTTGCGACGCTATAACTCACGAACGACTTAAAACAAACAACAATAAATCAAACACGTGTTAGCGCGTGAAAAGAGCTTTCCAAAAAGCTCAAATACAACTAGAACTACGCGCTTGCAAAGACAAGCTTGCGGAAATACCGCAAGACTTTTTTGACAACCTTATATATGAATAGGGCTTTATAACGTTTTGGCCATTAAGGCGTTTTAGCTTTTAAACAAGCACTTGGCTATATGTATGTATGCATATGGTAACTATAACGCAAGTCTTGAATACATTAGCTTTAGTACTTTAGTACTTTCATGATCAATACCATATGCTTCACTTCAGCTTTGCTTTGGATGGGTTTCATTACTACGATCCGTGCAGTATCCGTACCTAATATAATGAGGTGATATTAAAACTACTTAAGTAAAAGTTCCAAGAGTTGAAACACTACTTTTCATTTTCAATAAGAGCTTAGATAGACTTGATCACGTGTAGACAAGTTAAGGCGAAGATTCTACGGCCTTATCAAAACAGCATCCGCAAAGGTGATACTATATTTTTGAACAAAAACCAAATGCGAGTGTTTCTAGTATTCCTAGACTATCCAAATATGCCCAGGGTTTTGCACCTTCCACTGAAGTTGGCTTTCTGCGGCACACCTCTAATCGGTTATCTAATATTCACCTGGTCAATATCCAAAGAGTTAATTGTTACTTTAAGCTTAATCTCATCCAGAGTCTCAAAGTCAAGTATGTGGCAAGGAGTCTAATTTGGCGCATCAACTCAATTCACAAGTACATACTTGTACGTTGGTTGGGAGAGAATGATGCTGATCCAGAGCAGCTTAGTTGTGTAATGCACTCTGAAGCACGGGCTTGGATGCAATGCGCACTTCAAATGGGAATTAGAATATTACGAAGCAGGTTAGGAAGCACATGTTTGGATGCAATGCGCACTTCAAGTGCGAATTATGGCATTCTGGAGCTGGAGGAGTTTTATGGACAGATGCAGGGCGCACTCTGAACCACGAGGTTGGATGCCGGGCGCACTTCAATCGAAGTTTAGGGCATTCTGGAGCAGGGGTAGGTGTATGGACAGTTGCACGGCGCAATCTAAACCACAAGATTGCAAGCAAGCCCCATTCCAAACGGGGATTACGGTATTCTAGAGCAGTTGATGGGTATGGACTGATCACGAGATTGAATGCAGGGTGTACTCCAAACGAGACCTATGACACTACAATGATGAAAGGCTTACTTGCACGCTTTGAGCTTCGATCGAGAAGTCCCGTCTCTAGAGCAGCGTTGGTCAACGAGAGCAAGGCCAAAAAGTGAGAGTGCATTAATGTATTGGCTTCGAGCTGACCGCATCGTAGGCTAGCCAGCGACTTTAGGCCTGTTTACTCTCTTGGCCTCAGCTTCGGCATGCGTTCGGCTGCGATACTGCGATACTGGTGACCATCGCTGCTCTAGAGTGCAAGGCTGTCTGCCGAGACAATGTCCTAAAGCGTTCGCTCTGTTTGCTCGATAATTATACTCTGTACCGAAGGTACATAGAGTATATTAAGTTTGTGCAAAAGTATGTAACAGGGAGAAGGAATCGTTTCCGACCCTATAAAGTATATATATTCTTGATCAGCATCAACAGCCGAGTCGATATAGCCATGTCCGTCTGTCCGTCTGTCCGTCCGTCCGTCCGTCCGTATGAACGAAGAGATCTCAGAGATGGTAAGAGATAGAGGTTTGACATGTATGGGGCATATATTTCTTATTTTTGCAGGCAGATCAAGTTTATTTTCAATTTTTGCCACGCCCCCTCCCGCCCCCGCAATTTGGAAAAAACTTCATATCTCCTACAGTTTTGGAGATAGATCGTTCGTTCCTTCTAGAGGTACCTTGTAAACAAAATTATTTATCGATTTGCTGAAGAAATGATAAAGATCGGATGAACCATACTCAAGTTATGGGCAAAAAACGGTCAGTTAACACCACCCCATGCAGAAGGACTGAATCATGGTGTGGAACGCGGATTCGCCGGTGGGGTACTGTGAATTGCATTGATGGATTTACTGTGGAGGCAGATTGTGGAATTAATTCATTATGGCTCTGATTAGATGACTTTTGCAATTGTTCCCTTTCCCTTAAAATGTCGATTTAGTAGATTTTCCAAAAGCAATTATATCCACATCTCCGAAATTCCATTTTGTAGACAAATGTTCCAAATTTAACACCGAAACTCCAATTTAATTTAAAGTAAACAAAAAACAGCTGATTGACGTTTGGGACTATTTGAGACTGTTCGCTCAATGTAAACACCAAAAAGGTCGTAGCCCCAGTAAAAGTCGTACGACCGCAGTGTAAATTCGGTATAAGGCGCTTTATTTGAACAAAGTGTCCGTTACCTTTTTGAATTTTAAATGCTGTGCGAGCCATTTTATGGCACGTCACAATTTGTATAATATATACTTTACCGGCCAGATCGAATGGCTATAGCAAATAGCTGCCATAGGAACGATCGGTTGAAAAAGTAGTTTTAGTGAGAAAAACTTTTTTGTCTTCAACGCAAACGTCCCCAATCCTCGTATTTCTAACTTTTCTATGCTTTTACATAATTCCACTAAGTTTGATGAAAATCGGTCAACAATATAGTAAAGCTGCCATACAAAATATAGTTCCGAAAAAAGTCTTAGTAGAAAAAACTTTTTTGTTTTCAATGCTATCGCTACCAAACTTGTTACTGATTAATATTATATGCTAGCACACAATTCTGCCAAGTTTTATCCAAATCGGCTGACTATAGCATATAGCTGCCATAGGAACGATCGGTTGAAAAAGTAGTTTTAGTGAGAAAAACTTTTTTGTCTTCAACGCGATCGTGCCCAAACCTCGTATTTATCAGTTTTCTATGCTTTTTCATAATTCCAACAAGTTTGATGAAGATCGGTCAACTATATAGTACAGCTGCCATACAAAATAAAGTTCCGAAAAAAAGTCTTATTGGGAAAAACTTTTTTGTTTTCAATGCTATCGCTCCCAAACTTGTTACTGATTAATATTTTATGCTACCACATAATTCTGCTGAGTTTTATCCAAATCGGCTGACTATAGCATATAGCTGCCATAGGAACTATCGGTTGAATAAGTAGTTTTAGTGAGAAAAACTTTTTTCTTTCCAATGCAAACGCCCTCAAACCTCGTATTTATCAGTTTTCTATGATTTTATTTATTTGAGGTGTTTTTATCATTATCTTTAGTTTAGCAATCCCTCAATCGATTACTTCTTCACACTCACGAAATGTTCAACATTGAATGAATTAACGGTCAACCGCTCACAGCTGACAACGACAGTGTTGTGTGCACTCAATAACCGAATGTGCTCTCCTCTGCTGCACACATGAAAATTGTAACTGTGAGAGCGTGTTTAAAGCTATTCTCAAAGTTTGTTTCACTTTACGCTTTGAGCTTTCTCACTTCTCCTTGCAAAATATACGCGAAATCACAAACTTCATTTACCGTTTCAATAGTTTTGTATCGAAATGTTGACAGCGTTGCCACCTGATGCATGTCGTGTCGTCCTATTTCAACCAACTGACTGCAAAATTTAAAATTGCAAGTCAAATCTTTTAAAATTGATTCATTGGAATCTCTGCACTTTTACCACTTTACATTTTGCATATTTCTTGTTATCGGTTAGTAGTAGGAGTTGTGAATTCTTCTTGTTGTTGTTGTTGGTGTTGTTGTTGTGGCTGGTTTTGTTTCTCTTGTGACCTTCGCATAGCGGCGCGTCGTAGTCGTCGTCGTCGACAGCTTCGCTTATTATAAATATTACGAGCATTCGTTCGCTTATTGCTGCTATCCAAGTCCACGCTTTATCGCATAGTTTCGTATATGTTAATTCGCTACCGCCCGTCCCGCCGCTGCCCATCAAATGTTACTTCAACTATGTATGGAGGTGCCCCCCCTTCCCAAACCCAACCCCTCCCGAAAGCCACAGAGCACAAATAATGAACTGAACTCACTCGCGAAGCGAAACCGGAAGCCGGTCGTACCAGCAAATCGACGAACCGTCGCTTAGTCGAAACATGTTTCTTGTTTTTTTTTTTTTTTTTTATTGTTATTTATTTTGTGTTTTGTTAGTTCTCCATAAAAAGTAACTGGCTTTAAAAAAAAAAAAAAAGCAGAGACTTGTGAGTGGTTTTAAAGTGGTGGGCAGAGCGGAGATCTTTCAGAAATTTCACTTAAGTATCTATAGACATATCAATCAAGAGTTGGTGTGGGGGGGGGGGAGGGAACGCGTTGCATTCCTCCTCCTCCTCCTCCTCCTTCCTGCTTATAGTATTGACAGACTAATTTGATTTCGTCTCCTGTGCTTCATCAGTCGTGACTTGTGTGTGTGTGGGTGTTGTGAAGGCGGGGGAAGATCATCTGCTCGCTCTTCTCCCCAAATTGACAATGACAACTAGATAAACAACAGCTAACACGACACAAACCAAAATCAAAAACCATGTGATAATAAAAATTTTAACAATTTGCTCCGCGCATGAACATTTTACCATGTGGATAAATTTTGGATTGCCATTTTTTAAATGTTTGTATACTTAACCATTTTTTTTGTTGTTTTTTTTGTTTTGGTTAAGTTACGCTTTTAATTTTGATTAGTTATTAGCTAATAGTGCGGCTGTTTATAGTTGTTGTTGTTTTTGTAGCTGGGCCATAAAACGAACTTAACCAATATTGCCAATTTCACATTCAAATAAAAACATACAAAATAATGTTACCTTGACATCAAATATTCCCCCGATATCATCGTTTAGGGAAAGTTTTTCATCAAAAATTGATCTAAAATTATTCTTAATTTTGAATTTTGAAATTCAATTCTTTAATTTATACTTGGATTATGAAATTGGCTGTTTTTATGCTACTTTTGACATTGACAATTCTTGACTCAAGTACATGCAAAATTCATCAAGTATCTCTTGGTGTATAATCAATAATCGATCATTGATTTCAATGCAACTCAACTATTAACAGACAACTTCATCAGCTAACTCCCTTTCTCTTGTGCGAAAAATTATAAGCACACACGCCAAGAGATTGAGAGAAGCTTGGCCCTGGCCCTCCTGGAGGTGCTGTTTGAGCCAATTTTACTTTACTTCATCAGCTAACTTCATCATGTGAAAGTGTGACCAGACTTAAGAAAATTTAAGTTTGTGGCATTTTCATATTCTTGCAAAGGGTATTATAATTTTGCCCAGAAGTATAGAAATATACATACAATATATATATTCTTGATCAGGGTGATGAACTGAGTCGATTGAGCTTTGTCCGTCCGTCTGTCTGTCTATTTCTACGCAAACTAGTCTCTCAGTTTTAAGACTATCGAGCTGAAATTTTGCACAGAATCTTCTTTTTACTGCACGACCGAATCGGATGACCATATCTTATAGCTGTCATAGGAACCATCGGTCGGAAAATGAGTCTTAGTGAAAAAAACTTTTTTGTTTTTAATGTAAGCGTGCTCAAACTCGTCCATTATTAATATTATATGCTGTCAAGCAGATTTGCAAACTTTGGTCAGAATCGGTTGACTATATCTTATGGCTGTCATAGGAACCATCGGTCAAAAATAGGTCTTAGTGAGAAAAACTTTTTTGTTTTCAATGTTAGCGTCCTCAAACTCGTCAATAATTAATATTATATACTTCAAACAGATTTGCATACTTTGGTCAAAATCGGTTGACTATATCTTATAGCTGCCATAGAACCGATCGGTCGGAAAATGAGTCTTAGTGAGTAAAACTTTTTTGTTTTCAATGTTAGCGTCCTCAAACTCGGCCATTATTAATATTATATGCTTTCACGCAGATTTGCATACTTTGGTCAAAACCGGTTGACTATATCTTATGGCTGTCATAGGAACTATCGGTCAAAAAATGGGTCTTACTGAGAAAAACTTTTTTGTTTTCAATGTTAGCGTCCTTAAACACGTTCATTATTGATATTATATGCTTTCAAACAGATTTGCATACTTTAGTCAAAATCGGTTGACTATATCTTATGGCTGCCATAGAACCGATCGGTTGGAAAATGGGTCTTAGTGAGAAAAACTTTTTTGTTTTCAATGTTAGCCTCCTCAAACTCGTCAATAATTAATATTATATGCTTTCAAACTGATTTGCATACTTTGGTCAAAATCGATTGACTATATCTTATAGCTGCCATAGAACCGATCGGTCGGAAAATGAGTCTTAGTGAAAAAAACTTTTTTGTTTTCAATGTTAGCCTCCTCAAACTCGTCTATTATTAATATTAAATGCTCTCAAACAGATTTGCATACTCTGGTCAAAATCGGTTGACTATATCTTATAGCTGTCATCGGACCGATCGGTCGGAAAATGGTTCTTAATAAGAAAAACGTTTTTGTTTTCAATGTTAGCCTCCTCAAACTCGTCCATTATTAATATTATATGCTGTCAAACAGATTTGCATACTTTGGTCAAAATCGGTTGACTATATCTTATGGCTGCCATAGAACCGATCGGTCGGAAAATGAGTCTTAGTGAAAAAAACTTCTTTGTTTTCAAGTAAAGCTGTTTTTTTTTTGTAAAAACTCGGTACCTTCTTCACAAGCCTTGTTCACCAAGCTTAAGTTCGTATGCTTGGGATGCAAAAGTTCCCAAATGACTTACTGCCAAAATTAAAGAAATTTTTTCTTCATGCGCAAACATTTCCAAACGAACAAACAACTTTTTAGCAGGCTCTAGGTCAATCTGTTATGATTACATATCTAAAACAAGACACGCACAACACCACAAAGGAGGCTGGTTGATCGTATAGCAATTTCATGAATTAACACAATTCAATCATCAGCAATCTTTGCCCAACTTCAATGAGCTGGCAGAGAACTGCTATGACCGCTTAGGAATCCCAAAGGCAAGCTTGCTTGGGAATTCGAAACGACTCTTTCGTCATGGTCTTTTATATTATATTTTTAAAAAATCTCCTTTGCTTTATGCACTCCAGCAGAACGATGTTGGTAAAAGCAGAGTGACCTAACAAGGTGCATTCTCTATGATGCGTCAGCTGCTCAAAGCACAATAAGGCCCACAGCCAATTTACATAGTCTCCACAAATGTGTTATTAAGCGTAACATTTAAATTCTTACACAAAGTTCAAGTGGCGAAATCGTAACTTCTCCTTCTTCTTCCTTAAATTTTTGTATGAAACTTCTCGTTACTTCGGATGCCCGTATGGGCCTTAATGGTTATAAAAAGAGTGGGTTGGGATGCCTGGTACGAACGAAGGTCGTGGAATTAAAGTTTCCATTCTTATTTACTTGCCTGTGTGTATCCTGTTTCTTTATACTCTACTTCCGATACTTGATTCTCGATTTTTTTCGTTTTGTATCACTTTTTATACCGTCCGATACTTGATGCTCGATACTCGATTAAATACCATTGTTCCACTGGGAATCATTACATAACATTCTCGAGAATTTAATGGCCGTATTCACCAGCATACATCAAAAAAGTTGATTGGCTTATGTGGAACGCTTTGATAAAATTTTTGGCTAAAAATAGTATGCGTCAAAGTTATCGTTTTAGTTTTAAATTACGGCTTAAAATTTTCTGTTTTTTTCATCCATTATAATCACAAAAATTAGCAATTATAATTGCACATCACATTCGTTCACCACAACAATCAAACTAAAACCATTGATTTGTTTGTTGATTCGGTTTGTGCTGGTGAACACGGTCATTGTTTCCTTGTTCCACTGATGAATGTTATTTTCGGTAACACTGTCAATCAAAGTTCGCCATCCACATGTCAAGCACCATGCTCTCTTGGTAGTCCCAGAACGATAAAGCCAGTTTGCGGGAAACATAAGAATTTATATAAGAAATGAATGAGGTCATTCAGTGACTTCCAGAATGTGCCGGTGGAACAATGGAACATTGGATTCTGTATACTCTACTCCCGATACTCGATTTTCAATACTCTATTCATGATACTCGATTCTCGATACTGGGTACTCTATAAACAGTAATCAGTACTCGATACTCAGTACTCAATACTCAGTACACAGAAAAGAGAATCCAAAATATCCAGACTAAAATCAATCTCAAACGATGTCAAAAGTCAGTCGATCACGGCTTCTCTCAAACCAACTCTCGATTCTAGGTACTCTAAATTTGGTATTCAGAACCCGATACACAGTATTCGATACTTCAGTACTTGATACTCTGTACTCGATCGTAAGAATTTGATACTCAGTACACAGAGAAAAGAATCCGAAATATCCCCACTAAAATCAATCCCAAACTATGTCAAAAGTCAGTCCATACCGGATTCTCTCAAACCAAGTACAAAAGGACCCACTTAAGTACGTATATTTCATTCCTAGAATTCTTGTCTGAGCTGGCTTTAAGCTCGAAATTGACTTATTTCAAAATCACTCTGAATTGAATTTAGCTTATTATTCGAACTCAACTTGTTTCCACATTCGAATCCAATCAAGTACTTGATTTTGTCTCGAAATTGTTTTGCTGCCAGCTATATATTCAAATATATTCAAGAGATTGACGATTGAAACTCATTTTGAGAGAAAAGGGGAAGGTTGTGGAGGGAAGGTAATTAATCAATCAGCTCATTGACAAATTCTCACTAGAATACGCCAAAGTGTTTATGAGTAACATTAGAAAATAAAGTTAAATGAGTTAAATTCTTGAATGTATTCAGCATTGAGTATAATTTTTATAAGTTTATTTGAAACATTCATGAATGTATTCACATTTTTGTGTTCGTTATTGAAACTTATTTTGACTCCCAAAAAGCATTTGGCCATTAGTTGCTGGCACACAACTGTATAAACAGGACACGAAACAACACCACAATGGAGGCTGGTCGCTGTTTTTAAAGAACCTTCCGGTTCTATGTTCAAAAGACTTGGCCTTCTCATGTAAAGATGGAATTCTTAGGCAGCCTTAGTTCAGCAAAACCCTAGAAAAATTTGTGTATGTACCCATTTAGTCCAACTGTATTAGTACAAGAAATTTTCTTGGCTAAATTTCTTTCGCTTTTGCATTGGAATTCCGTAGGTCAAGAGTGCTATAACTGGTGGGGAATTCCCAGGCAGCATAAGTTCAGCAAAACCTAGAAGAATTTGTGTATGTACCCATTTAGCTCAACTGTATTTGTAAGAGATATTATCTTAACTAAGTTTCTTTCGCTTTTGCATTGAAATACCGTAGGTCAAGAGTGCTATAACTGGTGGGGAATTCCCAGGCAGCCTAAGTTCAGCAAAACCCTAGAACAATTTGTGTATGTACCCATTTAGCCCAACTGTATTAGTAAGAGAAATTATCTTAGCTAAGTTTCTCTTTCGCTTTTGCATTGGAATTCTGTAGGTCAAGAATTCCCAGGCAGCATAAGTTCAGCAAAAACCTAGAAGAATTTGTGTATGTACCCATTTAGCCCAACTGTATTAGTAAGAGAAATTTTCTTAGCTAAGTTTCTTTCGCTTTTGCATTGGAATTCCGTAGGTCAAGAGTGCTATAACTGGTGGGGAATTTCCAGGCAGCCTAAGTTCAGCAAAAACCTGGAAGAATTTGTGTATGTACCCATTTAGCCCAACTGTATTAGTAAGAGAAATTTTCTTAGCTAAGTTTCTTTCGCTTTTGCATTGGAATACCGAAGGTCAAGAGTGATATAACTGGTGGGGAATTCCCAGGCAGCCTAAGTTTAGCAAAAACCTAGAAGATTTTGTGTATGTACCCATTTAGCCCAACTGTATTAGTAAGAGAAATTTTCTTAGCTAAGTTTCTCTTTCGCTTTTGCATTGAAATACCGTACTTGCTTTAATCTGCAGAATTATTTCATTTCGCGCACTTGAAACGAGTTTTTAACTCAAGTAATTCCATTTCCAAGAAGATTTCGTATTACAATTAATCAAAAATTAATCTCTTTTTAGTAAAAGTTCAGTTTTTAATCTGAAACACACCTCAAATTGATAAAATTAGGCCTGATGTTAGAATCATTTATTATAGCTTTTTTTGGTGTATAATGTATCATGTTCCACATGTTAGTTTTGTCATGATCAATTTGAATATATTTTAGTTGATTTCTGAGGCACATTTCCATATGCATTTAATACATATTAATGTGTATGTGTCTGCGTGTGTGTGTGTTTTTAATATACGAATTTCAGATGACAACTATTAAATTTCATTAGTTTCTCAGACGAGTTGAGTTGGCCTCCTCCCCTCGCGTATATTATGCAAAATGCTTAAATGCTAATTGAAATGTGTTAATTTGATTGGCAGACCGAGTTGTTGGTGTGGCGGGCGTTTTTTTTTTGTTACAGCAACAACAACAATGTGAATATAAATATAAACCATTAAGCCAGAGTTAGACACGCGTTTTTTGTTTTTTCATTTTTTTTGTTTTGGTGCAACACACATACAAATTTACACGCACACAAACAAATAAATGCTAATTTATTAAAACTATTTTATAGCCTCAATAAAAACATTCAACTAAAATCTAAAGGAACAAAAAAAACTAAAAAAAAATTCAACTAAACTAAATCAAAAACAAGAAGGGAAAAAGAGGGAGTTAGTGTGAGAGCTGTGGTGTGAGTATTCTCATCAATTTCTACGTCTTGTGTCTCTCTGTGTTGTTGATGTTGTCGTTGATGTCGTTGTTCATGCTGTTAATTCTCGATGTTGTTGTTGTACATTTGTATTTCATAACCTACTCCTGTTTAAGCTCAACTAACAGTTCATGCATTCACTTCTTCAAGATTCATTCATTCGCTTCAATTCGCCTCATTTCATTTCGCACCTGTCAATCCTGTCAAAGGAGAGACGTGTTATCTGAAGGAAGAGAAAGATAAAGAAGAAGGGAGGGTGGGGAGGGAAGGTAATTAATCAATCAACTCATTGGCAAATTTGCACTTGAATATGCCAAAGTGTGTGTGTGTGTGAGTAAAATAAAGTTTAATGTGTGCATTTTTGAATGTATTCAGCATTTAGTATATTATATATGAGTTTATTTAAAGCATTCATGAATGGTATTACACATATGAGTTGACTTAACTCATTTAAGAATGTATATTTATAAGAGTATTTGGAGTAACCATGAATGTATTCACATTTTCGAAGTATATTTATGAGTTGGCTAAATGCACTCATGAATGGATTCACAATTTATAATGTAAATGCATACGAGTTCCCGTTTCCTTGCTCCATCAGTATCTAATGAGTGAAAATAAGGTTTGATGAGTGCATTCTTGAATTTAAATACATTCATATATGTTTTTACAAATGCGAAGTGTGTTTTTGAGTTAACTAAACGCACTCCTGAATGTATTCACAATCTAATGATTGCATTCAATTTAAAATTCACATTCACAATTCATTTTATTTTAGTACAATGTGAAAATGAAGTTAAATGAGTGCATTTTTGAATGTATTTAGCATTTAGTGAACTATTTTTAAGTTTAATAAATAAAAAAAGTTAAATGAGTGCATTTTTGAATGTATTCAGCATTTAGTAAATTATTTTTGAATTTATTTAAAGCATTCATGAATGGTTTTGCAAATTGAAAGTATATTTATGAGTTAACTGAACTCTTTTTAGAATGTATTCACAATTAAAAAAGTATATTTCTTAACGTTGTCACTCAATCAGCATCTAATGAGTGCATTTAAGAATGTATTCAGCATTTGGCATAATATTTATGGGCTTTTTGATGCATTCATGCAGGAAATCACAATTTATGAAGTTAGTTCATTACTGTAATCATACAAATTCTCGTTTCTTGCTTTAACTAACTCAAATCAGTATGTAATGAGTGCATTTATGAATGTGTGAATGTATTCACAATTCAGAATATTTTAGTAAAATGTGAAAATAATGTTAAATGGGTGCATTCTTGAATGTATTCAGCATTTAGTAAAATATTTATGAGTTTATTTAAGACATTCATGAATGGTATTACATTTATGAGTTAACTTAATTCATTTAAGAATGTATTCATAATTTAAGAAGTATATTCTTTACCGTTGTCACTCAATCAGTATCTAATGAGTGCATTTATGAATGTTTTCACCATATGGAATAATATTTATGAGTTTATTTCCTGCATTCATGAATGTATTCACAATTTAAGGAGTTAATTCATTACCGTTGTCACTCAATCAGTATCTAATGAGTGCATTTATGAATGTTTTCACCATATGGAATAAGATTTATGAGTTTATTTCATGCATTTATGAATGTATTCACAATTTAAGGAGTTATTTCATTACCGTTGTCACTCAATCAGTATCTAATGAGTGCATTTATGAATGTATTCACCATATGGAATAAGATTTATGGGTTTATTTCATGCATTCATGAATGTATTCACAATTTAAGGAGGTAATTCACTACTGTAAGCATGCAAATTCCCGTTTCTTGCTTTAATTTACTCAATCAGTATACAAGGAGTGCATTCATGAATGTGTGAATGTATTTACAATTTATAATATATAAGTTAAATGTGAAAATAAAGTTTACTGAGTGCATTCTTGAATGAATTCAGCATTTAAAATAATATTCATGAGTTTATTAAATGAATTCATGAATGTATTCACGAGTTAGAATAACATTTAAGAGTTTATTCAAAGCATTCATAAATTTAGTCACAATTTAAGAAGTCTTCATTCATACTCAAGTGTCTAGTGAGTGCATTCATGGATGTATTCACAATTTATAATGCATTTAGAATAATATTTATGAGTTTATTTCATGAATTCATGAATATATTCACCCGTTTGAATAATATTTATGAGTTTATTCAATGCATTCATGCATTCTTGAATGTATTCAGCATTTAGAATAATATTTATGAGTTTATTTAATGAATTCATGAATGTATTCACCAGTTCGAATAATATTTATGAGTTTATTCAAAGCATTCATAAATTTTGTCACAATTTAAGAAGTCTTCATTCATATTGAAGTGTCTAGTGAGTGCATTCATGGATGTATTCACAATTTATAATGCATTTAGAATAATATTCATGAGTTTATTTCATGAATTCATGAATTTATTCACGAGTTAGAATAATATTTATGAGTTTATTCAAAGCATTCATAAATTTAGTCACAATTTAAGAAGTCATCATTCATACTCAAGTGTCTAGTGAGTGCATTCATGGATGTATTCACAATTTATAATGCATTTAGAATAATATTTATGAGTTCATTTAATGAATTCATGAATGTATACTCCAGTTAGAATAATATTTATGACTTTATTCAATGCATTCATAAATTTAGTCACAATTTAAGAAGTCATCATTCATACTCAAGTGTCTAGTGAGTGCATTCATGAATGTATTCACAATTTATAATGCATTTAGAATAAGATTTATAAGTTTATTTAATGAATTCATGAATATATTCACCCGTTGGTATAATATATATGAGTTTATTCATAAATTCATAAATTTAGTCACAATTTAAGAAGTCATCATTCATACTCAAGTGTCTAGTGAGTGCATTCATGGATGTATTCACAATTTATAATGCATTTAGAATAATATTCATGAGTTTATTTCATGAATTCATGAATTTATTCACGAGTTAGAATAATATTTATGAGTTTATTCAAAGCATTCATAAATTTAGTCACAATTTAAGAAGTCATCATTCATACTCAAGTGTCTAGTGAGTGCATTCATGGATGTATTCACAATTTATAATGCATTTAGAATAATATTTATGAGTTCATTTAATGAATTCATGAATGTATACTCCAGTTAGAATAATATTTATGACTTTATTCAATGCATTCATAAATTTAGTCACAATTTAAGAAGTCATCATTCATACTCAAGTGTCTAGTGAGTGCATTCATGAATGTATTCACAATTTATAATGCATTTAGAATAATATTTATGAGTTCATTTAATGAATTCATGAATGTATACTCCAGTTAGAATAATATTTATGACTTTATTCAATGCATTCATAAATTTAGTCGCAATTTAAGAAGTCTTCATTCATACTCAAGTGTCTAGTAAGTGTATTCATGGATGTATTCACAATTTATAATGCATTTAGAGTAATATTTATGAGTTTATTTAATGAATTCATGAATATATTCACCAGTTTGAATAATATTTATGAGTTTATTCAATGCATTCATGCATTCTTGAATGTATTCAGCATTTAGAATAATATTTATGAGTTTACTTAATGAATTCATGAATATATTCACCCGTTGGAATAATATTTATGAGTTTATTCAAGGCATTCATAAATTTAGTCACAATTTAAGAAGTCAGCATTCACACTCAAGTGTCTAGTGAGTGCATTCATGGATGTATTCACAATTTATAATGCATTTAGAGTAATATTTATGAGTTTATTCAATGCTTTCATAAATTTTGTCACAATTTAAGAAGTCATCATTCATACTCAAGTGTCTAGTGAGTGCATTCATGGATGTATTCACAATTTATAATGCATTTAGAATAGTGTTTATGAGTTTATTTAATGAATTCATGAATATATTCACCCGTTGGTATAATATATATGAGTTTATTCAATGCATTCATAAATTTAGTCACAATTTAAGAAGTCATCATTCATACTCAAGTGTCTAGTGAGTGCTTTCACAATTTATAATGCATTTAGAATAATATTTTTGAATTTTTTTAATGAATTCATGAATGTATTCACCCGTTAGAGTAATATTTATGAGTTTATTCAATGCATTCATGGATGTAATCACAACTTATGGACTAAGAAACCACATATATTCATTATCCAAATCATTTTTCTTTACTAAATGGTATATAAAAAGCATCATTTCGATATTCATGTTATACATATTTACTAAGCAAATCAAATTACAATTTTAATTTTACTGAATACTTGTAGATTTAGGGCTCCTTTAAATGCATTTTCAATTCAAGGAATCTCTCCATAGAGTCTCTGTTCCCTTTTCTTTTAGTTTTTTTGTTTCAAATTTGAATACCATAAAACCCTTTACCAAAGTCAATTAGTGAGTTCTCACTGTACCTATATTTCACTCAACTCTTTATGGGTTATTTTGCGGGCAAGTGAATAATGAAGGTAGACACGCCTACTTTTGCAGGATGTCAATCGCAGCCGGCTGTTCCTCAATGATGTGTGTGTGTGTTGCCCCTTTGGCCATGGCCAGGACACAGCTGACTCGTTGTGCTGTGCGCGTCTTTTGGGTCTTGTGGCAGGTGCCAAAACAGTCTCTCGAAAAAACACAAACCGCAAACACATAGCAGTAAGACAGACGCTTACCTTTTGTGTTGTAGTTGTTGTTACCTGTTGACCGGCAGCCGAGCGTTGCAAACCAAGCGCAATTTAATTGAATTTTATTTCAGTTTTCAGTTTTCTTGAAGCGGCATTAGGGCAACGCCCCTGCCTGCTGTTTCTTATCTCTTGGCCGAGCGCTCTCTTTGTGGGCAATTTCAATATCATCTTCTTATTCTTTTTTTTTTTTTTGTTTTTTTTTTGCCGCTTCCTTCCTCTTTGGCTTTCAGCTTTTCAGCTGTTAATTCAAAGTAAATTATGTATTTTGCATAATTACAATATTTGACTTTTACTGTTGACTGCACGCCGCCGCCGCCGCTGCTGGAACGGGTCGAGAGATGCTTGTGTTGCCTTCTGCTGTTTTGTGCCTCCTTCTTGGTCTTCCTTTTTTTGTATTTTTTTTGGTTTTGGTTTCGTTAACTTGGGGCTTCCGTTCATTTATCTTCTTTATGAATTGCTGCTGCCTTTTTTGCCTTTCATGCTGCTGGTTGCCTAATTTATAATTTATTTAAGAAATTTTCTAAGTCATCGAATGTTAATTGATTGACACACTGCACACAAACGAAATGTATCAGTTGTTTGTTTTTATTAGAGAAGATTCCAGAGTCAGAATCAAACCGAAACCCCTAGGTTCGTAGGTGTGAAAACAAGTATTTTCCAGGCTATTGGAATAAGGTTCTTAACAAAACTCCAAAATTGAGAAAAATGAACAGCATCCACAGCCGAGTCGATATAGTCCGTTTGTATAAACGCACAGATCTCATAGATGGTAAGAGATAGAGGTTTGACATGTATGGGACATATATTTCTTATACTTGCAGGCAGATCAAGTTTATTTTCAATTTTTACCACGCCCCCTTCCGCCCCCGCAATTTGGAAAAAACGTCATATCTTCCACAGTTTTGACGATAGATTGTTCGTACCTTCTAAAGATATCTAGTAATCAACATTATTTATCGGTTTGCTGAAGGAACGATAAAGATCGGATGAACGATACACAAGTTATGAGTTAAAGAAAAGTTAACCGGAGCAATTTATGTTTGGATTGGTAGATGTTAGATGTTATGGCAACTTGGAAGTTGCCAAGGGAAGATTCTTAACAGTCTTCTTCTGGCTCTGACACCATTTATTCTTCTTCTGCGAAGTAGTTGCCTTTCTAGCCGGTTTGGGGGTCCTTTGAGTCGCTCCTCACCGTTACGATTCAACATCTAAAGGATTCATCCGGGCCTTGTGGAACATAACGATCTGGGCCTTCTTCCAGGCCCTCGAGATGTATCCCAGTCTCAACACTGAGTTGAATTTTAAGACTAGGAAGTGTATGGCTTTGTCAGCGTCTAGTTGTCGAGCCTTTTTGGGCTTAAGCTCTTTGATTTTATCTTTCACCTCCGTAAAAGTGATCGGAGAAACAGTTGGCAGTTTGAACCACTCTGCGAATTCTGGTTACAGGGAAGGTTGTTAATGGCGTAAATCTCTTCTCTCTATGTCCTCTGACAGACCGATTTCCAGATTCCAGAACGATTTTAGCACATTAATATATATCAAATGTTACAAAACATAAAATTTCCAAAAAAACGAGCTTGAAATATCTAGAAATTAAAGTCCTCCGTTCTCACCTACACTGGCACATTTTTCACAGCCTATGTTAAACTCAATTATTCATTTTTCTGAGTGTATGATCGTCCTTTGTTCCATCAAAAGTTACCCCAATTAATATCAATAACCAAATTAATTTCATTTCATTTTTTAATAAAATTTTTTTTCGTTTTTTTGATTGGCGAAAGGAGAAAGTTTTATTAAAGAATATATTTCGGATGTGCTTTCACATCACATGGGCAACAGCAGCAGCAACAGCAGCAGCAGCACAGCAGGTGCAAGAAGCTGGGGGCAATTGTATGGTACCGTGGGCGGTGGGTGTGGCCTCTCTCTCTGTTGCGTGCATTTAATTGTGCGTAATTATTCACTTAGGTTGTTATGCCAACAGGCAATAATGATGATGATGATGACGACGTCGTCGTCGTATTCGTCGTATTCGTTGTCGTCCCTTGCGCCTCATCATGGCTCTTAATTGCAGCGGGTCCGCTAATTGTCCAAACCATGTTCCACTGATTGAGGGCCAGCCAGCCCAGTCGGGTGTTTTGTAAGGGGTGGGCGAAGCTGTAAAAGGTGTCTTACATGTGTTTGCCGCCTAAAGTGTTTGCTTTTATCACATGTTTTTATGTAATTCTCACGTGATTCATAAGCGGTGCATTAGCAATAATAATAACTAAGTGAGGTGTGTCACGAGGGGGGGGGGCGACCTAATGAGACTTAGTTGGAATTTGAAATTGAAATTAAGAAAACTTTGCAAAATTAACAAACCAAGTAGGAAGGAAGTGACCAAAGTTGGAAAAAACAAGGAGCAGTATGTGAAATGCAAAGATCACTGTAAAAATCAAGTAAAAGAAACTACTTGAACTGTTGTGGTGAACGAATGTGATGTGCAATCATGATTGCTAGACAACTTTCACGCTTAAAAAAGACACCACAGCTATAATAGTACATATCGCTCAGCTAATTCTAGACCAGGGGACGGCACGTCGCTATTTCCTGTTCATACAAAAGTTTTCAGCGACTTCGACACACCTATAGTATAAGCTCGTCACAGCGCTGCTTCGTGTCAGTATGCTCTAAAACAGGGCTGCCCAGAATGAGCTTACGAGCGCGTGGAAGCCAAAACAAATGCACAAAATACAACTCAAGCAAGAACAACAACAAGAAATAGAAAGAGAAAACCGATTTTTATTTGGGTGTGTGTGCGCAAAGCGATCGCTGACAACGCACAAGCAACATTGTTGTCGGATACATTGGAGAGAGAGAAGAGAGACACATATGAAATTGTTGTTGCAGACCTTCGCTCGGAAAGAAAGAGAGGAAAGCACGCATATGAAATTGTTATTGCTTTTTATAATCTTATGGCCGCATGAATCGTATGCGCGCGAGCTATTCCTTTACGCAAAGCAAAAGCAAATGCATGGCTTGCGGAAAAGGCTTGGGGGCACCCCTGCTCTAGAACGTCCGACCGACGTTTTTGTGACTGTTGTTGACTCACACTTATTTCCCTCACAATGTGCTCGACTGACGTATTTTGCAAGGCGATGTCCGCCCAATACATTAAGGCCCGACAGGCACGCTAGATCGACTCAATGTCATGCAGAGAAGCGACATAAGCGACGATCGTTCGACCCAATGACATGCATATAGCGACAAAAGCGACGTTCTTTCGATCTAATGCCTTGCATGGAGCGACAAAAGCGACGCTCTTTCGATCCAATGCCTTGCATGGAGCGACATAAGCGACGCTCTTTCGACCTAATAACTTGCATGGAGCGACATAAGCGACGCTCTTTCGACCCAAGGACATGCATAGAGCGACATAAGCGACGCTCTTTCGACCTAATGACTTGCAAGGAGCGACATAAGCGACGCTCTTTCGACCTAATGACTTGTAAGGAGCGACATAAGCGACGCTCGTTCGACCCAATGCCTTGCATGGAGCGACATAAGCGACGTTCTTTCGATCCAATGCCTTGCATGTAGCGACATAAGCGACGCTCTTTCGACCCAAGGACATGCATAGAGCGACATAAGCGACGCTCGTTCGACCCAATGCCTTGCATGGAGCGACATAAGCGACGCTCTTTCGACCCAACGCCTTGCATGGAGCGACATAAGCGATGCTCGTTCGACCCAATGCCTTGCATGGAGCGACATAAGCGACGCTCTTTCGACCTAATGACTTGCAAGGAGCGACATAAGCGACGCTCGTTCGACCCAATGCCTTGCATGGAGCGACAAAAGCGACGCTCTTTCGACCTAATGACTTGCAAGGAGCGACATAAGCGACGATGACATGCATAGAGCGACATAAGCGACGTTCTTTCGACTCTATGCCTTGTATGGAGCGACATAAGCGACGCTCTTTCGACCTAATGACTAGCATGTAGCGACATAAGCGACGCTCTTTCGATCCAATGCCTTGCATGGAGCGACATATGCGACGCTCTTTCGACCTAATGACTAGCATGGAGCGACATAAGCGACGCTCTTTCGACCTAATGACTAGCATGGAGAGACATAAGCGACGCTCTTTCGACCTAATGACTAGCATGGAGCGACATAAGCGACGCTCTTTCGATCCAATGCCTTGCATGGAGCGACATAAGCGACGCTCTTTCGACCTAATGACTAGCATGTAGCGACATAAGCGACGCTCTTTCGACCCAAGGACATGCATAGAGCGACATAAGCGACGCTCTTTCGATCCAATGCCTTGCATGGAGCGACAAAATCGACGCTCTTTCGACGCTGAGAGCGCACAGTCAGCTTCGCGGTATCTTGGTTACTGTATCATGGTTCGTTGGCCTCATTCGTTGGCGTCACGACGCATCACCGTAAATACCAAAATTATAGTCTTGAAACGAGACGAAATGGTGTCGTAATTCGACAGAGACGATATAATCTTAACCCAAGATTATATTCTCAATTTGAGTTTCTAAGTTCTTATACTGCAACTGGCTGCGCTTAACAATTGACCTCCGACAGCGAAATCAGCTAATCGGCCGTGCCAAAGCTTCAACTATGTGTTATAGAACGAAGAGGTCGTGATTCTAAGACACAGTTGAAGCATTTGCACAGTCGAGTTCTTACTATATACTGCAACTGGTTGCGCCTTAAAAGTAACGGCCGATGGCGCAGCGAGCTAAGATGTCATGCTGTGTGTTCAGTCCCCCGAGATACTGAGTTCGAGTCCCAGTAAAAATTATAATTGTGATAAGTTTTTCAGATTAAAGTCGAGTATCCAAGATTGTTGGACTTCGATTCTATCTGAGAATCTGTGTTGAGATTATCATTGGTTTTGAGACTATAATCTGGATTATATATTGAGTTTTTTTCAGTGTAAGCATTTCGAGTGGTTTAAATAAATTTGTATTACAGCTCAGTTCGCCTAGCTTTTATCAATATACTTATTAAAGGTAATTTTAAAAGCGTTTCTTTTTGAAAATTGAAAAAAAAAAACACCAGAAAATTTACCATAGGCAGTAAAATATGTCTGCCATTTACTTTTTAAAGAATAATTCAAGTAAATGCTGCCTTGAAGCTTACAATTTTTGGCTTACTTTTTCTAACATTTCGACCGATATCTCACCTAAGGTCGCTGTAATGTTGTCTACCAGGGCTGCAATTGTGGCTGGCTTGTGCCTGTACACCAGAGACCTGTAGTCTAGTGGTATCAAATCACATGATCTTGTCAGTTCAAAATGTGAGATAAATTTGCCTCTCACTGGCCCATAGTTAAGCGTGCCGTATGGCAAGTGGCACCGTCTTGTTGAAACCACATATCAACCAAGTCTAAAATTCTTTCATTTTAAACAACAAAAAAAAAGTCGGTAATCATCATTATGATTTTCATTATTTTTGAAGAAGTACGATTCAATGATGAACCGCTATAAACAGTGCATTTTCAGGGTGCATTGGCAGCTCTTGAACTGCCTATGGCTGCACTTCAGACCAAGTTCGGCAATTCTGTTTGTTGAGCCAAAAATGAGCTTCGTCGCTAAAGACTAATTACATTTCTCACAGAGTACGAATTTTGCTTATAAAATTTAATGATTTGCAAGCGCTGTTCGTTTGTTAGGCTATTCATGTTGAAATGGCAAACCTTACTGAGCATTTTTTGGCGATGCCACATGTTACGAATCACGCGTGAGGTATAAAAAAATATATTAAAATTGTGCGTATGTTTGTAAAGCATAGAAGGAAGCATCTCCGACCACATAAAGTATATATATACTTTACCGGCCAGATCGAATGGCTATAGCAAATAGCTGCCATAGGAACTATCGGTTGAAAAGTAGTTTTAGTAAGAAAAACTTTTTTGTCTTCAACGCGAACGTGCCCAAACCTCGTATTTATAAGTTTTCTTTGCTTTGACATAATTCCACCAGGTTTGATGAAAATCGGACAACTATATAGTATAGCTGCGATACAAAAGATATGTCTAAAAAAAAGTCTTAGTAGGAAAAACTTTTTTGTTTTCAATGCTATCGCTACCAAAGTTGTTACTGATCAATATTATATGCTACCATACTATTCTTTCAAGTTAAATCCAAATCGGCTGACTATAGCATATAGCTGCCATAGGAACTATCGGTCGAAAAAGTAGTTCTATTGAGAAAAACTTTTTTGTCTTCAACGCGATCGTGCCCAAACCTCGTGTTTATCAGTTTTCTATGCTTTTATACAATTCCACTAAGTTTGATGAAAATCGGTCAACTATATAGTATAGCTGCCATACAAAAGTTAGGTCTAAAAAAAAGTCTAAGTAGGAAAAACTTTTTTGTTTTCAATGCTATCGCTACCAAACTTGTTACTGATCAATATTTTATGTTACCACACAATTCTGCTGAGTTTAATCCAAATCGGCTGACTATAGCATATAGCTGCCATAGGAACGATCGGTTGAAAAAGTAGTTTTAGTGAGAAAAACTTTTTTGTCTTCAACGCAAACGTCCCCAATCCTCATATTTCTAACTTTTCTATGCTTTTACATAATTCCACCAAGTTTTATGAAAATCGGTCAACTATATAGTATAGCTGCCATACAAAATATAGTTCCGAAAAAAAGTCTTAGTAGGAAAAACTTTTTTGTTTTCAGCGCTATCGCTACCAAACTTGTTACTGATCAATATTATATGCTACCACACAATTCTGCTAAGTTTGATCTAAATCGGCTGACTATAGCATATAGCTGCCATAGGAACGATCGGTTGAAAAAGTAGTTTTAGTGAGAAAAACTTTTTTGTCTTCAAAGCAAACGTGCCCAAACCTCGTATTTATCAGTTTTCTATGCCTTTATACAATTCCACAAAGTTTTATGAAAATCGGACAACTATATAGTATAGCTGCCATACAAAATATAGTTCAGAAAAAAAGTCTTAGTAGGAAAAACTTTTTTGTTTTCAATGCTATCGATAACAAACTTGTTACTGATCAATATTATATGCTAGCACACAATTCTGCTAAGTTTGATCCAAATCGGCTGACTATAGCATATAGCTGCCATAGGAACGATCGGTTGAAAAAGTAGTTTTAGTGAGAAAAACTTTTTTGTCTTCAACGCAAACGTAACCAATCCTCGTATTTCTAACTTTTCTATGCTTTTTCATAATTCCACCAAGTTTTATGAAAATCGGTCAACTATATAGTATAGCTGCGATACAAAAGATATGTCTGAAAAAAAGTCTTAGTAGGAAAAACTTTTTTGTTTTCAATGCTATCGCTACCAAACTTGTTACTAATAATATTGATATATTATATGCTAGCACACAATTCTGCCAAATTTTATCCAAATCGGCTGACTATAGCATATAGCTGCCATAGGAACGATCGGTTGAAAAAGTAGTTTTAGTAAGAAAAACTTTTTTGTCTTCAACGCGAACGTGCCCAAACCTCGTATTTGTAAGTTTTCTATGCTTTTACATAATTCCACCAAGTTTTATGAAAATCGGACAACTATATAGTATAGCTGCCATACAAAATATAGTTCAGAAAAAAAGTCTTAGTAGGAAAAACTTTTTTGTTTTTAATGCTATCGCTACCAAACTTGTTACTGATCAATATTATGTGCTAACACACAATTCTGCTAAGTTTTATCCAAATCGGCTGACAATAGCATATAGCTGCCATAGGAACTATCGGTTGAAAAAGTAGTTTTAGTGAGAAAAACTTTTTTCTTTCCAATAAAAACGCCCTCAAACCTCGTATTTATCAGTTTTCTATGATTTTACATAATTCCACCAAGTTTTATGAAAATCGGTCAACTATATAGTATAGCTGCCATACAAAATATAGTTCCGAAAAAAAGTCTTAGTAGGAAAAACTTTTTTGTTTTCAATGCTATCGCTACCAAAGTTGTTAATGATCAATATTATATGCTAGCACACAATTCTGCCAAGTTTTATTCAAATCGGCTGACTATAGCATATAGCTGCCATAGGAACGATCGGTTGAAAAAGTAGTTTTAGTGAGAAAAACTTTTTTGTCTTCAACGCAAACGTAACCAATCCTCGTATTTCTAACTTTTCTATGCTTTTACATAATTCCACCAAGTCGGTCCACCAAAAATCGGACAACTATATAGTATAGCTGCGATACAAAAGATATGTCTGAAAAAAAGTCTTAGTAGGAAAAACTTTTTTGTTTTCAATGCTATCGCTACCAAAGTTGTTAATGATCAATATTATATGTTACCATACTATTCTATCAAGTTTTATCCAAATCGGCTGACTATAGCATATAGCTGCCATAGGAACGATCGGTTGAAAAAGTAGTTTTAGTGAGAAAAACTTTTTTGTCTCTAACGCAAACGTGCCCAAACCTCGTATTTATCAGTTTTCTATGCTTTTACATAGTTCCAACAAGTTTGATGAATATCGGTCAACTATATAGTATAGCTGCCATATGAAATATAGTTCTGAAAAAAAGTCTTAGTAGGAAAAACTTTTTTGTTTTCAATGCTATCGCTACCAAAGTTGTTACTGATCAATATTATATGCTACCATACTATTCTTCAAAGTTTAATCCAAATCGGCTGACTATAGCATATAGCTGCCATAGGATCGATCGGTTGAAAAAGTAGTTTTTAGTAAGAAAAACTTTTTTGTCTTCAACGCAAACGTCCCTAAACCTCGTATTTATCAGTTTTAAATGCTTTTACATAATTCCAACAAGTTTGATGAAAATCGGTCAACTATATAGTACAGCTGCCATACAAAGGACAGGTCTGAAAACTAGTTTTAGTAAGAAAAACTGTTTTGTTTTCAATGGTGATGACTTTAAACTCTGTATTTATTGGTTTTCTAAGCTCTTTTTCATAGTTCCACCAAGTTTGAACAAAATCGGACAACTATATAGTATAGCGGACATAGAAAACATAGGTCTGAAAACTTGTTTTAGTAAGAAAAACTTTTGTAATTTGACTCTAAATGTCTTAAAACTTTGCATTTATTTATTTTAAATGATTTCACACTATTCCTTAGAGTTTGATCCAAATCGGCTGACTATAGCATATAGCTGCCATAGGAACTATCAGTCGAAAAAGTAGTTCTAATGAGAAAAACTTTTTTGTTTCCAATGGTAGCATCTTTATACCGTTTTCAGTTTTGAATATGATCAGTTTCCACACAATTTTGGGAAGGTTGGTATGGCCATAACAAACTGGCAAGCAAATCGTCAAAGCAGTGGCGCCATCTATAGCTATGTTTGGGAAATAACTCAGCTAAGAATGTTCTACGAAAATCATTATATAAACTTTAGTCGAGCCGCAGTTAGCTTTCCTCTACTTTTCCCCACTTTAAAGCCCTAGAGTAGTTCAGAATTATTTTGGACACGTAAACGAAGCTCAATTTTAAGCTGGATGAGCATCCAACCGCAACGAATTTGGTACAAAGTGCAAGGCATTTTACTTGTAATACCTCTAAAAAACATTATTCATTATTGTTTTCTAGTAGCTAAATCCATTTTAGATACTACCTATTCGAGCATCTATGCAGATTGAAATTGACAAAGAAAGTTCCCTTCACTTGCTCGTATTATTATGGTTTGGGACATTCACTTTAGCCATAGATGAAGCCAGTGGCAAGACTTTCAATGTTGTGGTTTCTGGTCTGTAGGTTAACTGTTGTCATTGTTGTGGTCAATATTTTCCTGCTCCCTGAAACACACACTCAATACTCAATTTGATTAAATTTCTGGCTTTGAAAGCGTAGAAGCGTCTTGAAGAGTCGCGGCAATCAGATTATTGCATATTGCCACTTCCATTTGTGGCAAAAAGGGTAAAGGTTAGAGGACTCTGGAAATATATGCGTGGGCACTCTCTCTCTCTGCTCTATTACACACTCTCTGCTTGGTTGTAGGTCAAGTGCAAACGTTGACAAATTGTTGTTGTTGCATTTGACAGGCAATGACATTAAATAATAACAGAGAGCAGGAAATGAAGGTGTATGTATGATGTGGGTGGAGGAGCTGCTGCCAATCATCATCATCATTTGAATGTCATTATTATGTGACGTCAGCAGGGAGCGCACACACACACACACAACTCTCTCTTTCTGTGCGTGGCACTACGTGCTGTTGAACATGCCGCTGGCGTCAATTTTCACGCGCTGCCTTTCTGGCTTCTCGATGCTTCGGCGCAGGAGTATGTTGTCTGCCAAACAATAACACACACTGAGAGAGAACTTATCACAACAGAGAGAGAGAGAGAATGAGAGAACGCAGCACTTCCTGGCATTTTACAGCTGTGTTTTGTTGTTATTGTTGTTTTTGATGTTAAAGCCAAGCTATATACGTGTAGACAGACAACTTGTTGGTCAACGCTTTTGGCTTTGGCGCCATGCCGTGACAAACATATTATTCAAGCAACATGCCAATGGCATTCCGTTAACGATGAGATTTTAAGAAATGCCTTTTTGTGGTTCTAATTTTGAAAGAAAAAAAGGTGGAAAATTAAGAATTTTGTACCTGATATCAATCTTAACTTATTCTCAATTTGGTTTTGATAGACAAGTAAAATGGGCGGGCGGAAAGAGTAAGTCTTGGAAGAAGAAATTCTTGTTTGATCCAAAAATGTTCATTCTTAATGTACTTACCAGAAATCGGAACACTCAGAGAAAACATTGGGAATTTCATACTTGGTTCAAGAATATTTGAACTCAAAAGTACAGTAGAACGAATTTTTGATACCAACATTCTGGATTCAAAAGTTTCAGTAGTTGATCTTAGTTGTTTTTACTTACTTTACTGGGACTTGAACTCGGGAACTCTAAGGCTGTAAGACAGACAGACGACGGCGCTTTAGCTCACTCGACTAGGGCTGAATCATAGTTAAGAATGTAAGCAGTTGGCAGTTTGTGTTCGAGTAGACAAGACATTCGCTTTGAAAACATTGACGTCGTGGCTCAAGTCGCCGTAGATGCAAAATTTGGGATGTTTTTAACATTAGGCGTGTTCAGCAGAATAATTGATCCCTGAGCAGGTATCAGAAAAAAATTATGCATCGAATAGTTTCCGCTGTTGGAGGGAGCAGTATCACTTTAAAGTAGCATAC
Source organism: Lordiphosa magnipectinata (assembly GCA_037044535.1). Taxonomy (NCBI): domain Eukaryota; kingdom Metazoa; phylum Arthropoda; class Insecta; order Diptera; family Drosophilidae; genus Lordiphosa; species Lordiphosa magnipectinata. Next base: position 2,867 of record JBAMBO010002606.1, on the reverse strand, counting down.
TATTTCTTTGATACATGCTCCTGCATTATGATACTTCAAATTGGCTATTATAATGCCGCTTCACTCGAGTTCACTAGGAACATTATTGCAAATTTATACTTAATCAGGGAGCAAGTTGTTCTGCTGAATACGGCCATTGTCTTATTTTATACAATCCTTTAATCGATTAATTCTTTACACTCGAAATGTTCAACATAAAATGAATTAACGGCCCAACGCTCACAACTGACAATGACAGTGTTCTGCCTGCTCTCAATAACTGATTGCGCATCCCTCTCCCATAAAAAACAAAAACTTCTAAAACTTCTCCTTCATGTTTACTCAGTTTTTGATCTATAGGTAAACAATTATTCCCAGTTTTTAAAGAAGAATTTTGTGGATTTTCTTCTATTGCTTGTTATTTTCGAAAGGATACGCATTTAGTAATCAAGATTATTTATCGATTTGCCAAAGGAATAATAAATATCGAATAAACTTTACTTAAGTTATGAGCAAAAGAAAGTTCGCTGCCGCAGCGCTGCTACTGCAGGTACTGAGTATATTACTTTTTTCACTTTTGCGGACTTTCTGATAAATGCAGGTATCAGGATGATGAGTTCTTTTGAGAGTGACGAGCATATATAAGGTTGTCAAAAAAGTCTTGCGGCATTTTTATTGAATTTTCAATTGTTCATAAAATTGGTTATAATAATGCGATTTAAGTCAAATATGCGCCGTTTTGTTCGATGACGAGTTCCCAACGAGATGCCAACTTCATAATACCCCTCTTATAGAAGCTCGCTTCCCTATTGGCAAAAAACTAGGAGAGCCAATTTTCACAGGACTCTCTTGTGGCCAACTTCCGACTACCAAGCTCGTTCGCCATGGACAGAAATAGGTGGTAATCACTTGGTGCGAGATCCGGACTATACGGTGGATGCAAAAGAACCTCCCATCCGAGCTCCCGGAGCTTCTGGCGCGTCACCAAAGATGTGTGTGGCCTGGCGTTGTCCTGATGGAAGACAACTCGGCCTCTGTTGATCAAAAATGGCCTCTTCTGCATGAGTGCTGCATTCAAGCGGTCCAGTTGTTGGCAGTACAGGTCCGAATTGAGCGTTTGGCCATAGGGGAGCAGCTCATAGTGGATGATTCCCTGCCAATCCCACCAAACACACAGAAGAACCTTCCTGGCCGTCAATCCAGGCTTGGCCACCGTCTGGGCAGCTTCACCGCTTTTCGACCACGACCGTTTGCGCTTCACGTTGTCGTAAGTGACCCACTTTTCATCGCCAGTCACCATCCGCTTCAAAAACGGGTCGATTTTGTTGCGATTCAGAAGCGATTCGCATGCATCCATACGGGCAAAATTGTTTCTTTGCGTCAAGTCGTGTGGCACCCATACATCGAGCTTCTTTTTGAATCCAAGCTTCTTCAAATGGTTTATAACGGTTTGATGACTCATGCCCAGCTCTTGGCCGATGCTACGGCTGCTACTATGCCGGTCTCTTTCGATCAATTCAGCGATTTTATCGCAATTTTCGACGACAGGCCTGCCGGACCGTGGCGCATCTTCGATCACCTCTGCACCAGAACGAAAACGTTGAAACCATCGTTGTGCGGTTGCACAAATTTTATTGGCAGCATGAGATGCATTTTTGCCTTTATCGTGGTAGTACTGTAAAATATGCCGTATTTTCTCTTTATTTTGCTCCATGTTTGCGACGCTATAACTCACGAACGACTAAAAACAAACAACAATAAATCAAACACGTGTTAGCGCGTGAAAAGAGCTTTCCAAAAAGCTCTAGCGTGAACCGATGGGACGAATACAACTAGAACTACGCGCTTGCAAAGACAAGCTTGCGGAAATACCGCAAGACTTTTTTGACAACCTTATATTATGCTAAAATTACTTTCTAGAAATATAGCTATAAAATCCATATAAAAATACCCCAAATATGTGAAGTCGTCGGCTATTCGTTCTTAGTCAAAAAGGATTTTACTTCTTAAACAGTGCAATCTGCCACCAGGGCTTGAACGAATGCAAGTACAGTGCTCCACACAAACGCTAAATATCGTACATAAAATTGAGGTGAAGAAGCACATAAGAAAATTGAGAATATCGTCCTGTTTTGATGCCAAACGAGAAGAAGAAGATCGTCCCATAGAGGAAATGGGATACTCATTGAATCTAAATCTGACGACAGGTATATTAAAAAGTAGGTGGGCAAACGCAGGATCACATTCTTAAAGACTTATTGAATTCGACATCGATAAGGATTAATTCAAACTTTATTTAACAGAAAGTCGGATAAGTCATATCTAAGGGAATCAATTTAAATTCCCGAGGGCAAGCGCTTTGCGTCTTAAAACTCGGTAGTGAACTGAGCCGAACCGAACTGTCATTCTTTTGTGGTTTTCGGTTCGGTTCAGCATTTTCAAAAGGAAGCTGATTGTCGGTTTATCAGCTAGAATAATGAAATGAAATCAAACGACACCAACATTTCATCAGCCTCAATTTGTATCTACTGTAATGTTGAAAGATTCTGCGGTTATGTTTTTCAGAATGTGCCCTATGTGTTTGGATAATCTATAGCAGGCATGCCCAAAAGCAGCATACGACAGAGCACTCACCAATACTCACAAAGATAAGCACCAATACCAATAATGAAATTGTTGTTGGTCAGTTTGCTTCCGCGCGCTAACACCAATCAGAGAAGAGAACAAAACCGGTTTTTGTTATACGTGTCGCATACACACGAAATCGTTTGCATGTGTGTCGGCTTGTATACGTCGCGCCCTGCATGTATACGATCATTGATTTCCTATCTTCGGTGCAACTACAAAAACAAAACGTACTCAAAGAGCATACGGCTGGGCATCGCTGA
>JBAMBO010002605.1:0-66726 GCA_037044535.1 Lordiphosa magnipectinata | reverse complement strand
TCTATAGCATGAAACGGTAGTTAAGGATGTTATGGGTCTTAATAATGGTGTATTGTCTTTGTGAATCTTTGGTAATCGATCAATTCTCGGAGCATTTCCGGCCAAGCAATCCCTTCAGTACCGCTCAGTACTGAATCAGAGCTGAATCAGTCCTGATTTGAATGGGCTGGTACTGAAATCATGGCTGCCTTTATATGCGTTTCAGTCATGAATTTAACACAGACAGCTCCTACTACGTAATGACCTTCTCTTCTTTCAGGCATGATCTCAGTACTGAACTCATGGGTTAGTTTCATGGGTAGTACTGAAAACAGTACTGAAATCAGCCATGAATTGTAGCGAGTCCTACTTGTCAGGTCTGAATCAGCACTGACAAATTCAGTACTGAGGCGTTGAACTGCAGGGATATAATTGATGTTACGCTTAATTTGTAACTGAATATATCAGCTAGCTGAAATAAACAAGCATGCTTGTTCATTCAAACAAGGCTGAACTTACGGCTGACTTAAAATGTTCAACTAATTGCATAGTATGCACACTTGCATGCATGTAGTGTGTTTGTTTTGTCGAAAGCTTAAAGCTCGGCCTAAAGTTCCGCCGTCAGTTCACCCTAAGGGCCCGCGCACACATGCAGCTGAAAGATGGCTGACCATGATATTTGAACAAATCTGCAAGCCGAAATAAACAATTATGCTTCATTAATTCCGCAAAGCTGAGCTTACAACTGAATTCTGAAAATTAAACCAGTGCTTGTTGTCCACACTTCCATGCACGATGCGTAGTTATTTGTCAAGATCAGCATTGAGTTTTGCCATCAGTTCATCTTTCAATCGCATGTGTGCGCACGCCCTTAGTGAAGTTATGCTCGGAATTATGGGATTTAGGTTACCATTGGTTCGTACAGCTTCCAAAGTGCAAATTCTAAATTGTCCAGCTCTTTCTATTGCTTTGTGGTTTGCTATTGCTTTAGTAGAGAATATGATGCTAAAACTTCTCTTTTAGGTTTACTCAGTTTTTGATCTATCGGTAAAGAATGAGGACTAGTTTTTAAAGAGAAATTTTGCGGATTCTTTTGCTTTAAGTTTTCGAAAGGATAAGCTGTTAGTATTTTTTTGATAATTGCAAATGTCAGGATGATGAGTTCTTTTGAAAGTGACGAGCATAGATAGCCTAAGATGTAAGGTAAATTGGAAGACCCTTACTCAAGCTTAGAGAGCATTCATTTGGAAATTTATTCAAGACCTTGCACTTAACATGTTCAAAAGGCGTCTTAACTTTGTTGCGACTCGCCTGTGATACTAGATTTGTTCTTGAACCTCCCATTTGCGGACTTTTAGGGGGGGTCTATTATTTGAAACCTTTCCCCATTCCCGAACTTGGAACTTAAATTGATTTTGTTACACTTAAAACACTTTAATTTGAATTTGGGGTTCGATTTTCTGAAACTTATGTCGACATTTTGATTGAGTGAAACGTTAGTTTTTGCAATTATGCAAAGGACTTTACCAAAATTCTATACTAAGTAACAAATATTTCAATTATATAAACATAAATTTATCAATTTCAATAATTCAAACCAAAAACGCCTGAAAAACGCTCGCGAAACGCGCCCGAAACGCTACCAAAACGCCTCAAAAACGCGTAGTCACTAATTCCGCGAGTTTAAACGCGCGTGTCTCTCTCCGTGTGTGCGTGCGTGTGTGTGTGTGTGTGTGTATTAATTAATAAATTTTCCTATTCAAAACAGCTTCCCCCAAAACGGAAATGAAAAAGAATGACAAACTTTGAATAACAAAAATTGAAAACAATTTAACGAAAGAAAAAACAGAAAATAGTAAAAAAGAGTTGCCTTAACAAATGAAACTTCCTTGTTGACATACATGCATACATATACATATATACAAATACATATACAAATATACAAGAATATATATACATATATATACAAAAACATATATACAAACAAACAAACAAACAAACAAACAAACATATATTTTTAATACGATCCTAACAAAAACAAAAAAAAACCAAAAAAACCAACAAATCCGAAATGCGCCTAAAAGAGACCACAAAAAAATCAAACGCCCCTTCTTCATCATCTTCGTCAACGCCGCTGCCCCTGCCCCTACCCCTATCGGGTGATCTGCTTAAAACTCTACGCATCTCACCGCCCCAACATCAACGCTGCTCCAGTGTGGGCAGCACCAGCAGCAGCGGCACCTGCGAAACAGAACGCTCCACTCAATCCACATCGTCATCCTCATCGCTGTCAGCCCTTTCGCCGGCTGCCTTGGGCATGCCGCCAGGTCTAATGCCTGCGATGCCACCGGCTAATGAGGAGGCAGCCGCTGCGGCTGCACTGGCGGCCAATATAGCCGAATCTTTTACATTTCTGCAGCAACATGCGGCGCATCATTTTCGCGACATTTTGTATGCGGCCCACATGTTGGGAAGAGGTAAACACTGAGGGGGGTTTGGGAGGGCTTTGAATGTTGCACGACCAGCTAACAGCAGCAGCAGCAGCAGCAGCTGGCCAAGAGCCGCTCGACTGGTTTTTTTTTTGGCCAGGCCACCAACTTTCACTTTATTGAGCATTGTTGCCGCATTTCATAGCGTTTTTTTTGTTTTTGTTGTTTCTGTTTCTGTACTGATCCTCTTACTTCATCTTCTTCTCAATTGCAGGCTACTATCAGCCGGCTGGTCCGCTGATCTCCCCCCATGTTATTGCAGCACCTCAGCCACAGCCACCACAACCTCTGCCGCAGCCCATAAAGAAGCTAACCGAAGAAGACTCCTCCTCCTCCAACACGCAAGCATCACCCACGCAACAGACGCAGCGGCAGCATCAGACCACGCCCAGCTCAGAGTCGGAACAGGCGACACCAGTTGCTGTACCGGCGCCACAGCCACAGCCGTATCCGGCCAGCGCTGTGGCGGCCGCTGCAGCTGCCGCTGCCGCTCATCCGGGTGTGCCCTATCCCCGTTCCATGCATGCCGCGCAAATGCACTATTCCACGGCCTATCCGCCCAACTATTATACGCCGTATCCCGGCGAGGTCATGTGCTACTCGCCGCCCGCCTATCAGCCCTACTTCTCCAGCAAGGTATATCAGAGTGCACCGCCCACGCATCCCACAGCGCATCCGCCGCCGCCGCCACCACCGCCGGTTGCCTATCGACGTTATCCGTATTATCAGCACGCCGGTCCGCCACATCCACCGCCACCGGAACTATACGAACAGCAATCGCCAGTGCCACAGCCGCCGCCGCAGCAGCAGCAGCAGCAGCAGCCTCAGGCTACACCCCAGCAACAGCATCAGCCGCCCACTTCGGTGTCCAGCAGTGCGGCAGCAGCAGCAGCAGCCGCCGCCAGTGCACCCATCAATACCACTGGGCCAGTTGGCACACAATTGGTGCCGGCACATCAGCATCAGCAACAGCATCTGGAGCATTATCCCGGCCCGCCCAGCTACTACGCCGGCTATAGTCCAGGTGGCGGCAGTGCCGCCGGTCAGTGCTATCCGCGCGGCCTGCAGGGACCGTATATGGGTAAGGAAAAGTATGGTTTCCTACGTTTTCTACGCAAAAATTCCAAAGCAAACACTAATAAGAAGTAACGGAAGGGCGCCGCTACAACAACAACAAGTTTAACTTAATTAGAAGACACACACACACACTCCAGTCCATCAGTTTATCGTGCTATTGAGTTCGCAGTCCTTGGTTCATTTTGAACTCGCTTAGCTCTCCTTTTGACAATCTAGCGATTGCTGGAGTTGCTAACGGTCCCGGTTTCCCCTCTCGAAAAGGTTGAATTACGTACGAGTAAACTATGTTTGAACTTTAATAGAAACTAGAATAGAATTTTAAACAAACCCACGAAGAAATGAAGCTTACATTTGCAATTGCCGTATATCAAATGTTTAGAATAATCTAAACTGAATTTTAAATTTAGCAAATTTTGCGATTTTGTGAACCTTTCGATTATTACCATCTATCTATTCATCCGTGATCATCGTAATCTAGACCATTGGTGTCCAAACTCTCACAATCAAGCATTGAGCGAAGTAAACATGTTGATATTTCAACATGAGCAAGAAGCAAACGAACAAATGCCTTGTGAGAGAACAATTGGCCAAACACGCGCAACGTAAGAGAGCAAGCCGCCGAGCGTGCTATTTATAGAACACACGTATTCTCTCTCTCTCTCTCTCTCTTCCTATCGAAGGAAAAAAAATAAGATAATCAGCCATGCTCCCATTTTCGCTTTCGCAAAAATTTTACGATTTGGTCGCTAAATCGCAAAAGTAGTTGCTCCGAAATTCGCAAATCGCAAAATTTCGCCTATTTAAAACCGGCGACGTCTGAGTCCGTGAAATGAAAAGTAAATGGAAAACATTGCTACAGTTAAGAGCTGCCATCCTATGAATCAATTTTTTGATCATTCTTTGACTCTTTAAGATTGTATTTGTCGACTCTCTTATACAGTTTGGATTGAACTCTTGTGTTAAACAATTTTTTTCCTAACCCTCCCAAAATTGCACGAGCAGCAAAATACCTTTAGACAACAACAAATTGCGTTTTGGCTATGGTATATATCGATACATAACTATCGATAACCGATAGAATTGCTAGAGTTGCCCAAGTAATCAGCGGAACGTAAAAAGATACGAAACAATGCTTAAACTTCACATACAAGTTTGATGATTTTTAGTTTTGAGGTTAATTATGGTTTTAAATTATTTAAGTAAATACCACACAGAACTACAAGCAATTTTTTTAATAGTAAAAATGTGAGCGGCATGGTTGCAAAATGATAACTTCGATCGTTGGCAACTCCGTCAGCTGTTTCTAAAGCGTGTTTATTATTGAAACAAGCCAAACATATAAGTTTCGTTATAATTTAAATTTGCCTGTCTAATTTTATTCATTTTGAATATTATTATTCCATTAATTGTAGGGGCAAGCATAAGAATGCGAATCAGGATGAAATTATTCTCAAGTTTATGAGAAATAACCCTGATTTGGCCAGGGGATTTGCCAAGGGCGATCGGATTACCATTGATGCCAAATGGTCAAAGTTGGCAGTTGAATTAAATGCGGCTGTAGGTTTTTCTAATTTGAATGTGTGTTCCATCTACACATGCGATAATGCTAGGAAGTTGGTATTTGGAGTAAAAGTAGTCCCGCGATTTCTGAATTTATCTTGGTGTCATTTGCAAATTTATTTCCTCTGCGCAAACTGTCCTTTCCAGCAACTGAATAATGTTGTGGAGTATCTTCCCAAATGTACTCCTGCCTATGTTTATATGGTGATCCTTTGCAACAGACAACTGGTAAGAGCCAGTGGCAAGATACCGCAGCACTGCTGCTAGTTGAGTTGACTGCGCTATTCGGGATGATTTGAGATCTGCTCGTATTTTGGATAAAATTTTTAAAAATGTTTGTTTATCCAATCGAAATGATTCCCAGAACCTAAAAACAATAGAAACAATGAAGTTCATTTTTATATGCACACATGACTTACCGTTCATCTGACAAAGTACTGGCATATTTTTCCGTAAATGATGTCTGCGTCTTAGCTGAAGAATTTTACGGCGTCGTTTTTCCTCAAAGCAGGCAATGGCAAATCAAAAACGCATTTTAATTTCACTTGGAATTATTGCAAAACAAACTTTACAAATCTGAAATGGCGCTCATCAGCTGTTTTTGTTATGTGGAATGACACAAACCGGTTTGGAAATGAAACATTATCGATATCAAAAACTGACGAAATTCGGAGCACACTAAATTAAAATCGTACGAATTTGCTCAAATCGCAATTCGCAAAATTAAGTGAAAACCGGAGCATGGCTGAATATAATAAATTAAAATAAAATTGAAATAGAGAGAAAAATATCTAAAAGTAAACATTAAAAATGAAAAAAATTTATACGTAAAACTTAAAACTAAATAACCGGAAAATCTCTGACCCGGTGGGGGAGGATTTTTAAGTCAGTCCGGCAAGCTATGCCCCTCACTCACAGCTGGGAGTGGTGAGAGAGATTTCCCAGGAGATAATTATAAAGAGACGTTTTTAGAGAGAAGAGAGAGAGATCTGTTGAGAGCAGGTGATAAAGATCATTGTAATTTTGACATAAGACCCGAAAACGATTGTGCTGGGCATAATCAGTTGTGCATCTGGGCAAAATTAAAGGTAAATAGTTTCTAGTTGGCCTAGAAGGAACGGAAAAGTTAAGGCGTCCTAAGAGTTCGGTAGAATCTACATCACTAATGACTGCCTAGGACTGTTCTACGATTAGCTAACGAAAAGTCTGCTGGAGTACGATGGCAGACGAAGGTTAGGGTCAAAATTTAGACCACGAAGAGCAAAAAGCAAGAATTGCTTTTGAACTGATTCAATTCGATCGATATGCAGACGAGCAGTATTCAAGTAAAGGACGGACTAGAGCAGTGTACAGGAGCTTTGTGGTGTATGGATCATTAAATTCCTTCGACCAACGTTTAATGAATCCAAGTACACCTTTCGCCCTTTTAACAATCGAGGAGTTATGAGGATTGATACTCAATTTGGGGTCAAAAAGTATACCAAGATCAACGACTGTAGATATTCGTTCCAAGGGTTCATTGCCAATCGTATAGGTAGCCAGCGAAGGTTTGCATCTATGGAAAGTCATAAACATGCACTTGGAGCAATTAAGGTGTAAATGATTAACCAAGCACCAAGACTGCAAGAAGTTTAAATCATCTTGCAATCTAATGGAATGCGTCGGGTCATTGAAAGATAAACTATGCCTTTGTAATTGGAAATATCAGATTTTCCACCTTTTTTATGAAGAGGAATAATATATGACTCTTTCCAAAGAGTTGGAAAGACTGAAGAATCGAGTGATAGATTGAATATCTTAAGCAAAAGGTTTGCATAAGGAACTACAGCACTCTTTGAGAACACAACTAGGAATGTTGTCAGGGCCAGGGGAGTATGAGGATTTTAAAGATTTCAAATGCGAAAGTAGGAAGCTTTCACTAATTGAGGGAGCACAAATCGAGTTAGAAGATGAAATATTATAAGAATAAGAAGTGTTAGTAAAGTGGAAAGAGGCATAAGTTGATTGAAAAAAATCTGCGAATAGGTCGACGGCAGCGGAATCATTGCTAGCCTTTTGGTCACCCAGAAAAAAAGAAGAAGGTAATGATGAAGATCTACGTTTAGAGTTCACAAAGCTATAGAATTGTTTAGGGTCCTTTGCAAATTGAATTTTGCACCGGGCAAGATAATTCTTATAGCACTCAGAGTTTAAAAGTGTAAAGTTAGATTTTACTATTGAATATTTAGAAAAATCAACAGCCAAACCAGTTCGTTTATTACTTTTTGAAGCATCTAGACTTAATATTTTTCAAATTAGAAAGTCTAGGAGGATTAAGTGACGCGGGAGAGGCTACGCTATTAGGAACACAGATATCTAAGAGAGAATTAATGGATTCGTAGAAAAAGCCAAAATCAAAGTCTAAATCAATCGCATTGACTATATCTTATGGTTGCCATAGGACTGATCGGTCGAAAATAGCTCTTAGTAAGAAATTTTTTTTGTTTTTAATGTTAGCGTCTTTAAACTCACTGATTACTTATTCTGTATGCTTTCAAATATATTCGAGAATTTGGTCGAAATCGGATGACCATATCTAAAGGCTGCCATAGGACCGATCGGTCGGAAAATGAGTCTTAGTGAGAAAAACTTTTTTGTTTTCAATTTTACCTTTCTTAAACTCAGCGATTTTTTTATTTTGATATGTTTTCAAAAAGATTCGCGAAATTTGATCGAAATCAGATGTTTATCTGTCGGAAAATGGGCTTTAGTTAGAAAAATTTTTGATTTTTATGTAAGCGTTCTTAAAGTCTGACATTTCAAAAACAGCATTTGCAAGAGTATAAAAACTTCGGCACAGACGAAGTTAGCTTGGCCTTCTCGTTTTTGCAACTTTCGATCTTTCCCATCGTCTTCATAATAATCAAAACGCATTACTAGCATAGCTCGTAAATAACTCTCAACCCTTTTTTCAGTTCGCTCTGCTCACGTCACTGACCGAAAAACCAAATATAAAAGGGGCCTGGGCTTCCCGCAACCGAATGTGTTCTGTTATCGCGCTCACTGTGAAGTGGCTGTGATTGATCACACAGCAATGATCGGTCTGACAGCAACCGAATATCAAGCCCAACTCAGTCAATTGGTCTTAAATTGCGTGCTTATCGAAGACCAAACTCTCAAAATGTTATTTGAAAAGGTTGCAGACTCAAGAGCTGCGCCAGAGTTTAACATAAGCAGAGAGAGTCTATGCGAGAGAAAACGAGAGAGAGCATATAATTCGTCACATACATTCATATCGTTAGCCGAGTCTTCCACACCGATGCATACATACGAAGAAGACCTTTTTAATTCGGGAATTTAGCCAAACGGTCCCAAAAAGACCTAAGAGGAAAAAAATCAAAAAAATGTGTTTCTCTCCTCTCACAACCAAATAGAAGCAGAGAGCGCAGTTAAAGGTTATTTCGGTACCTCTTTTCAATGTTGGTCGCACAAAAGCTGTCGTTTTCTGACAAAGGCCAACGGGGGACCGATTTTTGCGACCTCTGATTACTAGACATCGGATTTTATGCACTTTCTTAAATGAAGGTTGATTGAGGTGAAAATTTGGTTTTTATGCTAATTTAATAACCCTCTTTACATTGAAAACTGCATTATTCAATATGCAAATTTTGCATATGCATATTTTCCATATGCACATATGGAAGTAGACACAGCAAATGAAAGGTGTACTTTGAAAGTTCTTAAATATTAGAAAATTTTCATTATTGTGTATTCATTTCAGATTTTTATGAAGATTTTATGGGCGGCTAGAGTACACGGGTAAATAAAGGAAAGAAAATCGCGAAATTTTTAAAATTTTCAAAGGACCTAAGATAACTTTAAAGGTTGGATAGATGGCAATTGAAGACGCGTATAGAAGAGGCTTAGACCAAAATCCGCGAAATTTGTCAACTTTTCATTTTAGCATTTACGAAAGTGCAGGCGTTGGTAAATGAGAGGCGTGGATTGAACAGGTCCAAATTTGCAAATTTTTGGTATGACCTAATATTAGTATGAATGTTTTATGGAAGGCAATGTAGACGGCTGTAGGGTTAGGAGGTGTAGATCGAACTGTTAAAAGAATTGCGAAATTTGACAATTTTTCATATGACCAAAGATTATTTTGAAGACTTAATAGACAGCAATAGTAGACGGGTTAATATAGAAAGCGTAGACCGAACTGTCCAAAAAATCGGAAAAATTTCAAAATCAATATTTGAGCTTAGATTTTTCGCGAAATTTGCAAAATTTTATGAGTTTTGGGAATCCTTAAGATGTGACAGATGGTAAATGGTTAGATCCAACGGTCCAAAAAGTTGCGAAATTTACAAAACTTTTCAAGATCAAGCGGTCCAAAAATTCGGATAAATACAAAATTTTATGATTAGTTCAGATTGATGGATATTAAAGACGGGTAAATAGGAGGTGTCGGTCAATCGGTTCAAAGAAATTTTAACATGAGTTTAAATTGACACGAAGATAAATTAAACATTTTTCTAACTAAAACCCATTTTCCGACAGATAAACATCTGTCTCTTTTTGAAAACATATATCAAATTAACAATCGACGAGTTTAAGAACGATAAAATTGAAAACAAAATAGTTTTTCTCACTAAGACTCATTTTCGGACCGCTCGGTCCTATGGCACCCTTAGAGTCATCCGATTTTACATTCTTGAATATCTTTAAAAGCACACGGTAGATTTGTATTAAAGTCGATATTTATGATGGTATAATGGGCAATTGCATGTCTCTAAGAGATGGTACTCGACAGCCAAAAAACCTCGAAATGGAGTACCATTTTTTGACTCACTCACAAATCAATGCATAAAGGCCATAAACCAGATCTAAAAATAGACAGCGAAGCTTTGGTTCGCGGAAAAAATGACCGGCAGAGTTCTAGATCGTTTGGCATAGAATTTATACCGTTTTGTACTTAAAATTTGTAAGTATGTTTGGTTCTTGGACGTACTTAAATTAAGTAAGAAACATTCTGGAATAGAAAAACCACTGTTAATATTATTAAAATGAGAACAAACGTTCTTAAATTAAGAATATTTCGTACCTTTTGTTAACCAAAAAATGTAAGAAAGTATCGTTCTTAGTTCAAGTACAAACTTTGTTGGATTGAGGACAAAATGAACTTACAATGCAAGCTCATAAAACTGTGCTACGGAAAATGGGAATTATTTTAAGTCGAATCTGTTCTTAAAATTCCTTTTCTGGTTCTAACACTTTGGTTATAGAGTGCAGGTTTCTGACCTACAGTATAAACCTAAACCTCTTGGTCTTTGGTTAATTCATTTCCTTTGGATTTTGATATAATACAGAGACCCAGTTTCAAAAACAAATTGGGAAAAGCCTAGAAAATTTATAGGCTTAAGTCAAAAACATTTTGTACTTATTTGATGAAGCATTATTTTGTTTCAAGAATGTTTTGGGGTTAAATTTAGAATTAATAACACTCAAAATTGCATGGGAACAGGACCAATAAATTATGAAAATAGAGGCATCAGGGAGCAACACCTCATACCCAGTTTTTCTTGATTACGTCTACGTTCGCGTTTAATGGGCACATTTATATTAGCAACACACAGCTACAACATCTGTTGCTGGTTACAAAAAGGTGAGAGCTAAAATTTTGGAAAATCAACCAAAGATGAAGGGAGTCACCACAATTGTTATACTAATTTCCCGCCTCCAATGGACAAGCGGTTAGTACCACGCCCATAGAGGTCCAACTTAGAAAATGGAATCAATGGAAAACCACTCGATAGAATTTTCTTAAGATTTTTAATATATTGAGATGCTGACCAATAAAATGTGTCCTTAAGAGATGGTAACATACATCGAAAAACCGCGATTGGCGAGCTCGAGTACTGCATAGTAGGAATACCCGAGATGACAAGTCACCGCAAGTACTTGTTGCCGAAATCAATGATCTGTTGCGGGCTGTTACAAGCAAATCTCGTTTACCCTTGCTACAAATGCGATACGAGTAACACACTCGGCGCGAACAGCATGCCAACAACAACAACATGTGAGAGCAAAAGAGATAGCACGATATTGTTTTGTATATTTTGCATTTGTATTTGGTGCACGGTTTCCTCTCTCCTTCTTGTGGTAAAAGAATGTTTTTTGATCTAGTGACTCCTTTAGTGTTTTACAGCAACTGTGGCGGGTTAAATTAGACGTTTGATTTCCAAAGGCCTTTAACATCTTGCAGCAAGTGCGACAGTAAACGAAACCTGCCACTTCAGTTTCGTCTGGTCTTAGAATTTCACAACTTTTTTCTTTGCGTCGGCCAGACAAGTTGTAATTGCCATTTGCAATTTGCCTAGAAATAAATTCAACATTTTCTGTCATTATGCCACGAAGAGAATCCAAATTGCAATAACTTTTCACTTTCTGTCATTCACCGCTGCTCAGCTACTGCGTAATAAGTGTGACGCAGTTGGATTTGCACATGATATTAGCAGAAGCTCGCCGTCAACAAACCGAGTAAGCGTTCGTGTGTAAGAATGTTGCTCGCTTGGGGCTTGTTGTCAAGAAGCCGAGTAAGCTTGATGATTTTAGGTTTAAAGCGCGAGTCACTAAATGGACTCGTCAGTGGCGGCATGATATCCGCTGGCATCCGTTTAGCCGCTAGCATTGACTCTCTTTATACTTGCAGGCCGATCAAGCTTATTTTCAATATTTGCCACGCCCCCTCCCGCCCCCACAATTTAGAAAAAACGTCATATCTCCCACAGTTTTGATGATACATTGTTCGTACCTTCTAGAGAAATCTAGTAATCAAAATTATTTAACGATTTGCTGAAGGAATGATAAAGATCGCATGAACGATACTCAAGTTATGAGCAAAAAAAGTTAACCGGTAACCGGTAAGCCGATAAATATTAATTTAGGTTATTAAAAGTGGGCGTTATGGATTCCTTAGAACCAGTATTATGTCTCTAAAACCCAGTTTTTCATAAACGTGGCTCCAAGAGGTTGTGGCATAACAAAATATCACTAGATGATTCTTAAAAATCCGACAAATGATGACCTAATGGAATGAAAATGAACGTTATGACTTCTCTAGAACCTGTATTATGGCTCTAAAAAACGAAAGTCGGTGGGCTAAGCAAGTTTTCCGGTCCTTAAAAGAGTCTATCATACCAAAATACCACTTTATGAACTGATTCTGCTTAAAAATCTGACAAAATGGTTTCCTTAGAAACCGTATTATACCCGAAAGGACCGATTTTTCAAAAAAGTGCGCAGTATATAGGTGCTTTTCCCGGTCCTTACCATTACCTTGAAGACAAATCTGGCTTTAGCTTCGATACAAGTCAAACTAAGTTCATGAAAATGAAAGCTCAACAAATCAACCAGAACTCTGCTCATAAATCAAAGGTCACCTCTGATATACTTTACACCGAAGGTCCAAAGTCACTCGTCAATTCACACCGACTGCTTGCCGAAGCCAAGCATTACTGGGTGTCCGAGAGAGAGAAAGACTCTCTCTCTCTGCCTTGCTCTACACTCTCCAAATGTATTGAAAATTAAAGTGACCATATTTTAATATATATGTTTTCTTTACTTCACAGAGTATCCACCCCAGTGTCCCTGTCCCATGCAACAATCGTGTCCAAAAAACGTCCATACTGGGCCTCATATTGGTAGCAACAGCAACAGCAGCAGCAGCAACAACAACAACAACAGCAACAGCAGCAGCAACAACAGCAACAACATCAACAACAACAACAGCAACAGTTCCACACACAAAGCGAACAACAGCCAGAACATTATGTTGTTGAGTGCCACGAGCAACAGCAACAGCAACAGCAGCAACATGCCACATCAAAGCAATGTCAGCAGCAACAGCACTAACACAACATCAACAACAACAACATCGCTGACTACCAGTAGAGGCCCAGTTAAAAATGCCAACGACACGACGACAACAACCACCACCACCAACACCACAACAGCAGCAGCAGCAACAGCTACAGCAGCAACCACCAATAATATGGGCACCCAATGCCAAATGCTGGTCAAAACTGAACTCAAAAGTGATGACCCCAACATTCAGGTGACCAAAATTCAATACGAGGCTCATGTAATGCCGCCACCAACACCGCCCGAAAGTTATTGTGCCAGCGACGATAAGTTGCTAGAGGAGGCGGAAACGGAGACGGAGCAACAGCAGCATCAGCAACATATAGATCTAACAGCTAGCACACCGCCGCCTCCGCCAATTGTTCCCCTTGCTCCACGCAAGGCAAGAATTGGTAAGAGCATGGCCAGAGAAATGGTCTATGCGGCACAGCAGCAGCAGCAGCAGCAGCAGCAACAGCTTCAGCTCCAGCTCCAAAAGCCAGAGTTGCCTTTTGTACTTAAAGCGGAAATCAAAGCAGAAACCAAAATCAAAATCGAACAGGAACCGGAAACGGAACAGCTACCGGCTAGCAGTACACATATCAGCAAACTGCCGGATCTGAAGCCCACAATCAAAACTGAACCCGAAGCTGAGATTGATACATCCACCACGAGCACCAGCACCGGCAACAGCAACAGCAACAGTAGCAGCACCAGCAGCAGTAAGCAGCGCATCAATCTGCTCGGCTCCTCAATTCTGCTGGGCAAAAAGTCCAAGACTCATCATAGCTACAAAAGTCTGATCAAGCAGGCTGAACCTAAGAAATATTTATGTCCTGGTCGTAAATTTGTCAGACGTCATGGACGTGCACCGGCCAAATATGCCAAGAGGCGACAATTGTTGCTGACACAGCGACAGCAGCAACGTTTGAAAGCACAGCGCAGGGAGCAACAGCAACAGCGCAAGCAAAAGACAGCAGCGGCAGCTAAAGCCGCCGCAGCAGCAGCAGCAGCAGCAGCAGGAGGAGAAGGTAGACCTGGTATAGATTTCGAAACAGGCATAACAGATGAGGCCAGCAGCAACAACTCACCCAAGCGGGCACGTCCGCGTAAACAAACCATTGCGGCTCTACATCTGCTCGAGAGTCTGGATACCACCCTAACGCGTGGTTACTTTAGCGATCCCGAGCTAAACAGCAGTCGTGGACAGGCCACCCTTACAGTGGGTAATCTCTATACGCCACCAACGGCCCCCTCACCTCTGTTAACCGCACAGCCAGCGGCTGAGAAGCGTTCCAAGTCGGAGACCAAAAAACCCTTAACTAACTCCTGTGCAGCCAGTGTGGTTTTGGCCAGCATGAGCTCAACGGAGCCACCAGCCAAAAAGTCACGCAAGCAGCCAGCCAAAAGCAAAGCCAAAGGCGGCCGAAAAGCCACTGCCACATCAGCAGCAGCAGCAGCAGCAGCGGCCACAGCAACCTTGGCTGCCTCTAGCACCACAACAACAACAACAGCAGCAGCAGCAATTGCTGCCGCTGCCGCCGAGACCAACAACAATGAGTATCAAACAGCTGATTTGCAGGCACAAAAGAATGCTCATGCTCATGAGGCAGAGCCATCAGCAGCAGCAGCAGCAGCAGCAGCCGCCGGAGAGCCTCAACCGCAGTCCACCACACATTCCGATGAGCAACACAAGTTCCTGGTGCCTACTCAGCCGCCTGCTACAGCCACACCCACACCACCCACATCACGTCCAGCTCAGACCCCGCACATGAAACGTGCCCGATCACGCTGCAAATTTGGTAATCGAAAGCGTCCACGTCAGCGACCCGGTGGCGTTAGCTATGAACTGGATGACACACAGCCACCGGCCACGCGTGCCAATGTGGTACCCAAATGGAACAATGGCTGGATGTGGGCCGGCAAGCCATTCCAAGGAGCCGTCTTTCTTAATGTAAATGCTCTGTGATTGTAGATTGCCAATTTGCTCATTTTCAATTTCTTTACAGAGCGATGATCCATTGGTCTTACGCACCTGTTATTCGGCCATGCGGCATGTGGAGGGCGATATTATACGCACAAGGGACTGTGTCCTGCTCAAGGCCAATGAGGATAATGAGCTGCCCTATGTGGCCAAAGTGGCGCATCTGTGGCAGAATCCAGAAGATGGTGGGTAAACAATTGCGCTACAAACAAACTCAAATGAAGGGAAACTATCGCCAGAATTCACTCCTACAAAAGCTTTGGGCTTACTTGCTCGATTCTTAACTTTAAGAGAACTTGAACGCGAGGCATAATGTCTCCCTTTTCGTAGAAATTTAGACAGGACAGTTTCTCACCAACTCAGAAGATGGGAAAAGAGAGCTTTCAGCATGTTCTCCGTCAGTGTCCAGCGATCGGTAGAAAAGGCTATGCAATTCTAGGTCATTCTTTCTTAGCTAAACTTTGAACAGTATCTAAAATAGAGGTAGCCTTACCCTCCTATCTATCTACCCTTACCTATCCCTAAGCCTAATCGAACTTAACCGATACCCAACTGAATCGAAACCGACCGAAACCTTACCTTTAACTTAACCCAAAACCAAAATTAACAGAATTCTAACCCAACTGAAACCTAACCTTACCGAAATCTTAGCTGACCTTACTGAAACTTAATCTAGCTGAGACCTTTTCTAACCTTACCTTATCTTACTGAAATCTTACCTAACCGAAACTGAACACAACCGAAACTTAACCTATCTTAAACTTAAGCAAAGCCTAAACACACCGAATCCTAACCGAATCTTAACCTAATCGTAACCTAACCGAAACTAAATTTAGCCGCGACCAAACCTCACCGAATCTTTAATTAACCAATACAAACCTCACCTTTCCGAAACAAAACCTTACCGAAACCTAACTTAAACGAATCGTAACCTAACCAAGACCTAATCTTTTCCAAAACTTATCTAATATAACACCTAACCAAACCAAAACTTAACCTTACCGAAACCTAACCAAACCGTATCTTAACCTAACCGAAACTTAATCAAACTGAGACCTTACCTAACCAAAAACCTTATCCAGTTGAAACCTTACCTAACTGAAATCTTACCTAATTGAAACCTACTGAACGGAACCCAACTGAAACCTAACCTAACCTAACCGAAACCCAACCAAGCCACTCCGTATACTAACCTAACCAATACTTTACCTAACTGATAACTTACATAACCGAAACCTTACCTAATTCAAACTTAGCTTTACCAAAACCTAACCGAAATTTAAACCTAATCCTGCCGAAACCTTACCTTATTGAAACCCAACCTTACCGAAACCTAACCTTACCAAAATTTGACCATCCCGAAACGGTTACGTTAACCGAAACCTTATCTAATTTAAAACCTAGACTCATTCAATTCTTCCCTTACCAAACCCTCACCTAACCGAAACTTTCCCGAAACCAAACTGAAACTGAACCCACCTAACTGAAACCTAATCGAAACTTAACCTAAACGAGACCTAACCGAAACCTTACCTAATTAAAACCTAATTTTACCGAAACCTAATTGTACCAAATACCCAACCTTATCAAAATCGAACCTTACCGAAATCTTGGCTAACCGAATTTTAAACCTAACCCGACCGAAAGCTAACCTATTTGAAACCCAACCTCAGAAGACTGACAATACCGATACTTAAACCATACCGCAACCTAGCCTAACCGAAACCTTATCTTACTGATACCTAACCTAATAGAGAACCTTACCGAAACCTAACCTTAGCAATATCTTACCTAATAGAAACGTAACCTTAACAAAATCTGACCTTACAGAAGCCTAACCATACCTAACTTTAACCAATCCTAACCTCATCGTAGCCGACCCTAACCGAAACTGTAACCAACGGAATCCTAACCGAATCTTAACCTAACCGTGACCTATCCTAATGGTTAAATAACCGTGACCTAACCTAACCGTAGCTTTAATTAACCCAGACATTAACTAACCATAACCTAACCTTATCGAGACTTAACCTAACCCAAACCTTACTTAATTTAAAACCAAACCTAATTGAAACTGAACCAAAATGAAACCTTTCCACACCGTATCTAAATCTAAATGAAACTTAACGTAGCTGAGACCTTACCTAATCGTAACCTCATCTAGTTGAAACCTTTCCTAACCGAAACCTAACCTTACCTAATTGAAACCTTTCCTTACCGAAGCCTTATCTAATTTGAAATCTTGAGTCACTGAAAACCTTCCCTTTCCAAAACCTAATCTAACTGGAGCTTAAGCTAAGCGAAACCTTACCTTAATAAAACTTCACTTTATCAAAACCTAACCTTACCGAAATCTTGCCTAACCGAAATTTAAACCTTACTCTACCTAAACCTAACCTAATTTCAACCCAACCTTACCTAATCCTAACCTTACCGAAACCTGACAATACCGTTACTTAACTATACCGAAACCTAACCTAACCGAAACCTTATCTTACCGATACCTAACCTAACAGAAAACTTACCTAATTGAATACTAACCTTACCAAAACCTTACCTAATTGAAACCTAACCATACAGAATCCTAACCACGCCTTATCCGAACCTAACCGAAACGGAAACCAACCGAATCTTAACCTAACCGTGACCTAACCGATACTCAATTTAACCATGAACTAACCTAACCGAAACTTTAATCAACCGAGACATTACCTATCCAAACCTTATCTAATTCAAAACCTATCCTAACCGAAACTTAACCAAACGGGAACCTAACCACACCGTTTCTTAACCTAACCGAAACTTAACCTAACTGAGACCTTAAGTAACCGAAATCTCATCTAGTTGAGACCTTAACTTAACCGAAACTAAGACCTAACCTATCTGAAAATTAACGTAACTTAGACCTAACCTAACCGAAACCTTTACTAATTGAATCCTAGCTACCCAAAACTAAACTAACTGAGACCAAAACTAACCGAAAAACTATACGTGATTGAAACAAAACCTTAACCGAAACTTCAAAGGGCTATCACTTTGAGAAGAAGTATGTTGCTAATGCTTGAAGGACAGCAGCAAACAAGCACACGACCGAAGGCAATCCAGCTAGCTTAGGCGATTTAAGGAACAGCGATTTGTTAAAGTACAAAAAAAGCACTTTGCGAGACAATAATTTTTACGAAATTTACTAACTCGTTGTCCTTGCTCGGGCGCCAATCGAAATTTCAATAAGTATTTTGATTGAATTTAAAACTTTATTATAGAGCTTTAGCTAGCTGGTGTCAAATAACGAGATATACAACTCCTTTCGTTGGTTATACATTAGTTCAAATGTTGCCTAGTGGCAATGTTGCTGAGAGCATAACAATATAAGAGAGGATCTTCAATGTCAACTTCATTTATGTTTCAATGTAATGATTACATTTTACTTTGTGTCCCACCGCTGGTTTAAAGCTCGAGAGCCACAGATCGACAGAAGGAAGCAAAAAAAACTGTTCGTTGTTGTTGTAACACACTTTGAAGCGAGATAATTGCGTTGCAATTTCTTTTGCGTCTTATAAATCTCAGTGCCATGGGAGCAAGGGCGTGCCCACCGCTGGTTTAGAGCTCGAGAGTCACAGATCGAGAGATGGGAGCAAGAAAAACTGTTCGTTGTTGTTGTAACACACTTTGAAGCGAGATAAATGCGTTGCAATTTCTTTTGCGTCTTATAAACCTCAAAACCATAGGAGCAAAGGCGTGCCCAACGCTGGTTTAGAGCTCGAAAGCCACAGATCGAGAGATGGGAGCAAAAATAAACTGTTCGTTGTTGTTGTAACACACTTTGAAGCGAGGTAATTGCGTTGCAATTTCTTTTGCGTCTTATAAATCTCAGTGCCATGGGAGCAAGGGCGTGCCCACCGCTGGTTTAGAGCTCGAGAGCCACAGATCGAGAGATGGGAGCAAAAAAAAACTGTTCGTTGTTGTTGTAACACACTTTGAAGCGAGATAATTGCGTTGCAATTCCTTTTGCGTCTTATAAATCTCAGTGCCATGGGAGCAAGGGCGTGCCCACCGCTGGCTTAGAGCTCGAAAGCCACAGATCGAGAGATGGGAGCAAGAAAAACTGTTCGTTGTTGTTGTAACACACTTTGAAGCGAGGTAATTGCGTTGCAATTTCTTTTGCGTCTTATAAATCTCAGTGCCATGGGAGCAAGGGCGTGCCCACCGCTGGTTTAGAGCTCGAGAGCCACAGATCGAGAGATGGGAGCAAAAAAAACTGTTCGTTGTTGTTGTAACACACTTTGAAGCGAGGTAATTGCGTTGCAATTTCTTTACTCAGAGCTAGGGAGCCAGGGCGTGCCGGCTCGAGAGCCGGGAGCAACTAACTTATTATTGCTCTTTACTTTCAGCTCTTGGCTCTGAGCTGTAAGCCATATTTAGCAGATAGCTCTCCAATGGAGAGCCGGGAGTAGCGAACTGTACGTAGCTCTTTACCCTTAGCTCATGGTAGTGAGCTGTGTGAGACATTTCAGGAGCGAGAAACTAGCAGCCAACTGCTGGCTCTAAGCTAAGAGTCGTAGTTCGAGAGCCAGTAGCAACAACCTGCTTGCAGCTTTTTACTCGCAGCTCTTGGCTTCATACTGCGAACCTCATATTAAGAGCAGGGACCTTGGTTCGTGAGCCACAGCTACCGGCTCTCTAGCTGTGATTCAGAGCTAAGCGCATAAGACCAGCGAGTAAAGAGTTGCGAGCGAGAGCTGACTACGAGAGAACAAACAAACTAGGGTTCGTTCTCATCATGATCTGATTAAGCAAGTTGAGGGTTTTTTTTGAGGGTAATTTGTGAAACACCTTTGCAATTGCTTAGTCCGAGATGCTTGTTTGAATTGAACGTTAGCTTTAAAATTTGACCAAGTAAACAGCATTACCTTTCTCTAATATACTTTGATGTGTTCTAAGCCGCTTTCTTCCGCTTCATACTCACTCGTATACTCGTCTATTTACTTTCCAGGTGAAATGATGATGTCACTACTTTGGTACTATCGACCCGAGCACACCGATCAGGGTCGTCAGCGTAATGATTGTCCCGACGAGGTATATGCCTCGCGACATCGTGATCACAACTCTGTGGCCTGCATTGAGGATAAATGCTATGTGCTCACATTTAGTGAGTATTGCAGGTGAGTGTGTTGAACCCTTTTTTTTTTTGAATGATGAAACAACTAATTTTCAACTATTTCTCTACATCTCTATAGATATCGTCGCCGTCTGCGTGCCGCCGAAGAGGATGTGGAGGATTTGAGCATAGTGCCGCGTCGCACAAATACCGCCAATTGTTATCCAGTGCGCACAGTGCCAGAGCATACCAATCCGGAGCTGGTTATGTTCTGTCGCAGGGCCTACGAGTTTCGGACGCGACGTCTGCTCAAGTTGCCCCAGAAGAGTGGGCTGGTGTCCAGCTAGCGTATACGAGGCCTAAATCAAATGAATGAAATGAAATCAACTGTTTAGGGGGTGCGTTAAGCTTCAATTAGCTGTAGTGAAAAAAAAAAGAAAAAAGAGGGGGCGCGTGTCGTGGCCAGAGTAAAGAGAGAGGAGAGCAGACAGATGAAATATTAGCATAAATTCAGGCTCTTCTGGCCCGTTGACAAAAAAACATTTACATTTAATTTATTTATTATGCCCCTTTCGCCCTTTCTCCTCCTTTAATGTATTTATTATTGTTTTAGTCAGCGAATTTAATATCACAGACACAGACACAACAGACACAGACACATGGCTTATGAGATTTCTCTACTATTTTATGAGGTACATAATATTTTTTTTATTTTTTTTCAACTAAAAAAACTTAACACAATTCTCTGCTCTGGCTGGATTTTTTTTTGTTGTTAGTTTTTGTAAGCGAAGAAAAAACACAATTTATTTTTTTTTTTGTTTTGGGAAATTTGATTTCTGCAATTATTTTCAACAGACACACACACAGACATACAGAACAAGTCACACTATTATAAATATACATACATACAAATTACAACTATACCTACAAACATACAATTTATGCATATTCTTTTGTAATATTTAATTTAATTTTAATGCTTAGCGTTTTTAGTTTTTAAGTAATTTGTTTTATACCAAATACAAAAACATAATTTATACACACACACACACACACCCAAACACACACACATACATACAACTACATGCACATGTGTATAATCTATATACCTACCTACTATACTATTATATGTATTATTTTTTTTTTTAACCCAAAATTATTATTTTACTTTTTTTTTTTTTTGCTTATAAATAAAAATGATTATAATCGATTCACGATGGCAGCCATATTTTGGGGGTTTGTTGATATATTTATGTATGGATACACTCCCGATCAACTGAATAGATTCATTACAAACACATTAGAACTCACAAGGATGCGTAATGCAGTAGAGGTGTCAAACCATCGATGGTTTGAAAAATCGATTATTTCGATTTAGCCGGCATCTTCGATCCGAAATAATTTGGCCAGCGTTGCCAAAGGCCCTTTCAGATTCAGCCGAGGTAGCTGGCACGCAAAAGAAACTTGTTCGCCACATATTGCAAAGTGCTCATAGCAGTTTGTTCCTGCGAAATAAATGATTTATTAATTTTACATTTATATTAGAAGACATTTAAATATATATAACCTTCTAAAATGAAACAGGATCAGTTTCCTCTGTGGCAATGTTTTGCCCAATATACATACTGCTTCATCAATACAATTGCGTCAGACCTGTTGGTGTGGACACACTGCTCGCCACTTGAATAGGACACCTGTAAAGTCGATTTTCTATAGTTAATTGCTGCTAAACCAAGCCATCTAGGAAAATAATTTTTGTTTTCTTATAAAGTTTATTTAAATGTAGTAATTAGACGAAAATTACAAAATTATTCAAAAGTTGTAAGTATACAAACATCATTGTTAACCAATAAGTATCAAATTTTGGAGTCTTCATTTTGCACCACTTGAATAGGACACTTTATCTAAAAACCATTTAAGAATATTTCAATCCTTTTCAAATAACAATATTATTTAAATAAGAAATTACTAACATGTTTTTAAACCAAAAAAAGTTTTTAATAGTGTGTTGAGCCTCCTTTTTTCTCCAAAACCTCACACATTCGTGTCCCTGGAAGGGTTGCATACAATTTTCCCAAATAATTCAACGATATCGAGCCCCATGCTAATTTGATAGCTGCAATAAGTTCGGGAACGCTCGAATATTGCTGACCTGATCCATATACTTCACGTGTTAGCCATCCCCACACATTCTCAATGATATTCAAGTCCGGTGAATAGGGTGGACAGTTTAATAACTTCACGTTTTGGCTCGCTATATACGATTTAACAATCCGGGCCGTATGTATAGGGGCATTTTATCATGTTGATAAATCCATTTTAAATTTGCCAAAAGAGTTTGGAAGTGTGGAAAGGCCTCTTTCAATATACCATTATAACACAACGCATTCATGGTGGTTGGAATAAATTTAAGCTCACAGGTGCCATAATAGGAAATGGCCCCCCATACCATAATGTGGATCCATGGTATGGTTCTTTTCGAAGATCATATAAATAGTAGCTGTAGCCATCGGGGCCCTCCAAATTAAACTTTTTTTCGTCCGAAAAGACAACACGTTGCCACTCCGAAGTCCAGGTGACATGTGCGCGCGCGAAATCAAGGCGTTGTAACTTCCGAGCCGGGTTAAGAGGTGGCTTCTTCTTGATTTTTAGTCTCTTCAGGTGTGAAGCATTATTAATAACACGACGCATGGTTGTCAAACTTGCTTCAACGTTGCATTTTCCCTTATCTTGGCCAAAGAGTCGTGCGAATTGGAAGCTTCTCTTAATATAAGTCGCTTGTCCGCGATGGTAAGCACACTGTGGGTGCGGCACTTCATGTTTTTTACCATAATTAGCCTCATTATTTAATAAATTTGTTATGGCGTGACGGCTCCTGTCGACTTTTTTTTTGCTATTTTGGCAATAGAAAGGCCAGAATCCTTGTAAGCTTGGATTTTTCCTTTCTCCGACTCAGATAATGAAGTGCCACGCCCCATTTTAATTTTTTTTTAATTTTATATACACTTCAATTAAAGCAAAAAGTTGAAGTAAACCAAAATTTGTGTGCACGTGTCAACGATACCGACCAAATAAAATGCATGTTCTATTCAAGTGGCGCAAAAATTCCATTGAATTTTTGCGAATGCTCACATAAAGTGCAAACAACTTTATAGCGGTTCTATTCCAAAACTTGGAATATACCAGAAGAGCGAAGAATGCTTGCACAAAGATAATATGCAAAAAATACTGTTATTCTACCATTTTGTTTTCGAGTTAAGAGCAGTTTTAAAGAGAGCATACAGGGTGTCCTATTCAAGTGGCGAGCAGTGTATTTTGTTTGACAGAAATGTAAAAACTTTATTTTTTTGCCTTCACAGTTTGGTGTTGCGGGTGGTGTTAGAGATTGTGGTGGAGCATGTGTTCTGAAGTGGGAAAATATTTCCTGTTCGAGTCCTTTTGCAGCTTGGTCAGCGTTAGACGCAGACAAAAAAGCATGTTTTTTAAACCTTGGGTCCATCAGAGTAGCAAGACGAGTAACCATTCCTGGTTTCATAAGCAGAAAATCGCTCAGGCAACCGATCTTTTAATATAGAACAAAGATTCAACGCTGTTTTTGTAGCTGCTCGTGCAATTCGCAAATTATAGGAATTATTAATGAAACTGTTATTCATTGCAATCTACCTGCTTTTAAAGTTGACAGCATACACAAATTTCATTCACAGATAGATATTTGCCCATTCTTACTTTTTTATAAGACAAAGTAATTAACTCCACAAGCGCACAAAATTTCATTAAAACCGTCACAATGTAACTGGTTCAACGTGAAAGGATGAATTTACCGGACTTTGGGTTTTCTAGGCAGCTTCAACACCGGAAAAATGTTGTAAGCATTGATGTCGGCGAATCGAATCTACCTGTTAACAACAAGGCCAAGCTAACTTCGTCTGTGCCGAACTTTTTATACCCTTGCAAATGCTGTTTCTGAAATGTCAAAGTATAAGAACTTTTTTAACTGAAATCAATTTTCCGACAGATAAACATCTGATTTCGACAAAATTTTGCGAATCTTTTTGAAAACGAATCAAAATACCAATCGCCGAGTTTAAGAACGAAAAAATTTAAAACAAAAAAGTTTATTCTCACTAAAGACTCATGTTCTGACCGATCGGTCGCTATGGCAGCCTTAAGATATAGTCATGCCGCACTCCGCAGCCGAATTTAGCGTCTGTATTCTGAGATGCGCATAGAATAAGTAGATCAGTGAGTTGTAACGACAGCTGACGTAAAAAGCCGATAGCGGTGTGCGTACGTGAGTGGCTATTTTCGACCGAACAGTCCTGATGGCAACCTTACGAAAATATAGTCACCCGAGCTCGATCAACTTTTTCAGATCAGTTCGAAAGCGTACAATTGCAGGAGAAACACCGAACCTCAACAACGATTTACTCGCAAACCGAGAGAGTTCAATCCGCGAGGACCCACTTTCCGACCGAGCGGCCACAAATGGCAGCCCAAGAAGATATACGTCATCCGCATCTGGAGTGCCATACCCCTACAAATCTGTTTCAAAGCATATGCCAATGTATATAATGGACACTCCACGTTCTAACGCACGTAACGATTGAGAGGCCAAACAAAGTTTCTCCAGGTGGTGACGACATTCTCCAACCCGGTCATGAAGTTTACCTCCACCACAGCGAAATCTGTATCGGCCACGGCTCCAACTCGGTGGAGTTCAAAAATGAACCCAATGCGGATCAGCTAAAAATAGAGTTTGATAACGATGCGACTGCTGTGGGCAGCATTGCCAGCTGTCTACCTTTGGTATACCAGCAAAGTACGTTCGACTTTGCATGATGACGTTGACGAGTCAAAATAGGAAAGAACCTCTCCGATACCAACCTCAATTGATACCAAGAGAGATTTTAGGCAGGATGATACCCTATCGTGTGACTTCTTTAATCTACTGATGGAGTATATACTGCGCCAGTGTCCAAATGCCAACAGATCGGGCTCATTTCTTTATAAAGATCTAATGCTACTCGCATACGCCGATGATATTGACATTATAGGCAAAAACGAACGGGCGGTAAGCAGGGCGTTTTCAGAGATTGAGAGGCAGTCTAAACTGATGGGCTTAGCGGTAAACGAGTACCTAGACGAAGTACCTAGTATCCACGGACAAGAAGTCTAAGCGTTTTGGACAATTTGTTACTATGGGGGAGTACAACTTTGAGGTTGTAGAGGATTTTGTCTATCTCAGCGACAACAACATCAGCCTGGAGATCCAAAGAAGAATTACTCTTGGAAACCGATGCTAGTACGGTCTCAGTAAGGAGTTCAAGAGCAGAGCCTTTTCTCGAAGAACAAAAATAGCGCTATACAAATCGCTCAGCATCCCAGTCCTTGCAATACGGCACAGAAGCATGGACAATCGACCGCAGCGGATGAGGAGGCGATTGGCGTGTTCGAGCGAAACATCCTTCGGAGGATCTATGGACCTTTAAAAGTTAGCGATGGATACCGCATTCGAATGAATCATGAACTGTATGAGCTCTATAAGGAGCCTCGCTGCGCCGGTTAGGACATGTAATCCGGATGGATGAAGAAGCTCTGGTAAAAAAAAAGTACAAAGCGAAGGCGGCTGACTTTGGAGGACAAGGCAGGAGGCAACTTGGTGTGAACAACTGGTGCCAGCTCGCACAATGCAGAAGCGAGTGGAGGGAATTCATTGCAGAGGCCAACGACCGTCAAGCGGCTGTGATGCAACATCGGGCCAATAGAGAAGAAGAAGACTAGTTTGCGTAGAAACAGACAGACAGACGGACAAAGCTCAATCGACTCCAGCTTGTCGCCCTGATCAAGAATATATATAGTTTATGGTGTCGGATACAAATATTTCAATGCGTTGCAATCTCACAGCACAAGTGCACAATATTGAAATTTTCATAAATGAAAGCCAGATTAATGTGCATTTACTGTGCCTACTCAAGGTATGGAAGAGCCGAATCCAAAGACTCTACTGCGGTTTGACACGATCTCACAGCTCTAGTACACGAGTAATAGAACTGTAAGAAGCACGCAAAAACAACAACTTGTGAGAGCAAAAGAGATAGCATGATATTGGCAGCATAAAGCAGTGCCGGGCTAAATGGAGAGGACAAAAAAGAGTGCTTGTGTTGGTGAGCAAGAGAGCTCTCTTCTGTTACTTACAATTCAATGTTCATCGATTCACACAATCATGAGTTCGGCTCGCGTTTGCGTAAAAACACGACTGACTTCGGCTCGTGGTAGCTATGGCTGGCCGGGTCTGGCATAAAGCCTGCAGCTGTTTTGTTTATGTTTTTGAGTTCTTAGTGCACAACTAACATAGGCGGGTAAGCCGCGAGTGTTAAAGTGTGTAACTCGCCTGATTCTGACTCAATGAACTTACGATCAATTCGACGTGTGTTAAATCAAAGTGGCGAGCCGACGTCGACGTCAAAGCAGAACTGAAGGGAAACGAGGTCGGCCCAACAAGATATACACACACAGCATACTAATCTTAAATCGAACGTCCACATCGAAAATCCACGCTAAATATGTTGCTTGACATTCAATTGTATGGCCGTTAGGCATCTTTGTGTTCTAGGGTCTTTGCTTCAACACATCCCAAAAAGTATAATTTGTTATATCTTTTCTATCAACTTGTCAGAACCACATCTTAGTATCAAAATTCCGTTTTAGGATTTTGCTTTCAATTTGTTATTAACCATAAAATAGTCGTTCGACACTTACGATAATTCATATGTATTGATACAAATTATTTTCTTCATTTATATTGGTGTCTTCTCAGTCGTAAGCTCGCAGTCATTTCTTGTAAATCTAAACTTTTACGAATTCGAATAGAACGAGAACAGGCATGTTGTTTACATTGCGAAGCATCTTTCGCAGAACAAATTATTTGGTTAATCTGAGTTAGATTGTTGATTTTACAGATTTTCCATTAAATTCAGCAAAGATGTTGGCTTACTTACAATAAATTGATGCTCATTTTCGACTGCTGTTCGCCACTTAAGTCAGTTGCCTATATCATATGGCAGCTTTCAATTTTGATCATTCAGTTTTCACTTCAGTTTTCCAGCTAAAACTTCGCAGAGTTGCCTATTTTGTGATCCTATTTGGATTTGTTCTCAAAGATTGAAGCAATCGGTTGATTATATCATATGCCAGCTTTCATTTTGATCGTTTTTGAACTTTCTTGGACTAGCAGTGGCTTAAGTTTTGCAGTTTTCCAGCTGAAACTTCGCAAGGTTGCTTATTTTGTAACCTTTTGGACTTGTTCTCAAAGATCGGAGCGAACGGTTGACTATATCATAAGGCAGCTTTCACTTAGAGCGCTTTTTAAGCTTTCTCTGCCTAGCAGTGGTATTAGGTGACATTTTTTTAAGCTAAAACTTGGCACAGTTGCTTATTTTTTAACCCTTTTGGACTTGTTCACGGAGATCGGAGCGAACGGTTGACTTTGTCATTCACTTAGAGCGTTTTTTATGTTTTCTCTGACTAGCAGTGGTTTTAGGTGTCATTTTTTTAAGCTGAAACTTATCACAGTTGCTTATTTGGTGACACTTTTGGATTTGTTCTCAGAGAACGGAGCAATCGGTTGACTATCATATGACAGCTTTCATTTGGATAATTTTTAATCTTTTTTTGACCAGCAGGGGCTTAAGTATTACAGTTTTCTAGCTGAAACTTCTGACAGTTCCTTATTTTGTAACCATTTTGGACTTGTTCTCAGAGATCAGAGCGAACGGTTGAGTATATCATTCACTTAGAGCGTTTTTTAAGCTTTCTCTGCCTAGCAGTGGTATTAGGTGTAATATTTTTAAGCTGAAACTTGGCACAGTTGCTTATTTGGCGACCCTTTTGGATTTGTTTCCAAAGATCGGAGCGATCGGTTGACTAAATCATATGGCAGCTTTAATTTTAATCATTTTTGAACTATTTTTGACTAGCAGTGGCTTAAGTGTTCAAATTTTTCAGCTGAAACTTGGCACAGTTGCTTATTTTGTGACCATTTTGGATTTGTTTTCAAAGATCGGAGCAATCGGTTAATTATATTATATGGCAGCTTTCATTTTGATCGTTTTTGAACTTTCTTGGACTAGCAGTGGCTTAAGTTTTGCAGTTTTCCAGCTGAAACTTCGCAAGGTTGCTTATTTTTTAACCCTTTTGAACTTGTTCTCAAAGATCGGAGCGATCGGTTGACTAAGTCATTCACTTAGAGCGTTTTTTAAGCTTTGTCTGCCTAGCAGTGGTTTTAGGTGTCGTTTTTTTAAGCTGAAACTTGGCACAGTTGCTTATTTGGTGACCCTTTTGGATTTGTTCTCAGAGATCGGAGCAATCGGTTGACTATATCAAATGGCAGCTTTAATTTGGATAATGTTTAAACTCTTTTTGACTAGCAGTGGATTAAGTTTTGCAGTTTTCCTGGTGAAACTTTGCACAGTTTGTTATTTTGTAACCCTTTTGGACTTGTTCTCAAAGATCGAAGCGATCGGTTAATGCTTTAATACACTTTTTGTTTCGTTTTTGGTGAAATATCAACAAACCCGTTCTTAAGCCACATTAAAAACTTTCAAAATCCATAAATTTCTGTCTCATACCGTAAGTAGTCTATATCTTTATTTTTAGTTGAAAATGTTAATTTTCAACCTACTTTTAGGCTGAAAAGTGTTTTTTTTTTGTTGTGTTTTTTTTTATTTGTGTGCCAATGTAGTAGGCATAGTGCGTAGTACATACATACATACATACATACAAACATACAATTAGTTATGTAGAGCAGGGGCTATACCACAAAAGTAGAGAAAAGTATTGTCGCTTTTTGGCTGGATTTTTAGGGTATAGGGCATTAAGACACGTATACATTAACTATATAGGGAGCATAGCAGACATATGATACAAGTATACAAAACATACAAAAGCAAACAAACAAACATATATAGATATACAGTAACGGAACAACAACACTCAATACGTATGTATACCTAGAGGTAAGCCCAAAAAAAAACATTCAAAAAAACAGGAGAAACAATTCAATTAAAGGAAACAAATGCAAAAATTATATTTGTATGCAATATACAAACAAAAAACAAAAAAACCATAACATACAATACCATACAATACATACATATATATGGGGGCCCTGTTCCTATATATATATATATACAATATATATATTTCTATATATCAGACAACCTGAACGGGCAAAAACAGCAAATAAAAAGGAAAAACCACTTAATAAATAGAACCGATTTGTCTAATCTTAAGATTTTTGTTGATCTTTCCGCACAGCAAACACACATACACACACACACACTCACTTACACAAAAGAATGCCTCTCAAATTGTATGGTTTAAATGAAATGTTATCAATTTATGGTAGACTTGTAGTCAAGAAGCTCTCATATATATATATATATATATATGAATATAAACATAAGTATATAAAATTTGTTTATTCTTTTCTCAAATGGAAAACAACAACAGCAACAACAATGAAAATGTTGATGAAAATTATGTGTAATTATTATTGATTAGTCAAAAGTTACAAGTTTATCGCCGCTCATTTGCCCGGTCTCTGGTTTTTTTTTTCTCTTTTTGTCGTGTTTTTTTTTTTTTTTTTTTTGAATGTTGGCAAAAGAAAAAGAAAAACTAATGAAAAGTACATTTAGCAATACCACAACAAAAACAACAACAACAAGAAAAGAAAATCATAATATTAAACAAACAACAAGAACAACAACAACAACAACAAACATGATCAATAAAAATCAATACAACTATTGTTTATTACTAGACAAATAAATGTATTTTTTGGCAAACTAATTTCAACTTGTTTCTATATGTTCAGCTTAAGATTTAAACTGTTTTCAGGAGTCAAAGAAATGGTATCCCAACCAGAGCCATAAAAATGATCGTCGAAGCCTTTTCCATAATATTCGCAGACCTATACAACCGTTGCATCCGCGAATGTGTTTTTCCCATTTAGATGGAAGGTCCAAAGATTGGTTCTACTCCCAAAAGGCGACAAGAACGTAGAGGACCCCACAATAATATGCAATCGCCTTGAGAACGAACTCGGCTTCAGAAAGGGACTTAGCACGATTGATGCCATTTCGATGGTAGTGAAGATAGCCTGTGATGCCACTGCTGTTAAAAGATGGCAAGAAGGCACAAAAAAGTACTGCCTAGTCATAAGATAAGACCTTTAACTCTGCTAACTGGACCAGGATCCTTCAAACACTTATTATACCCAAATACCTTATTTTGGAAATAGTATTTTTGAAAGGTAAAAATTTTTATATTTTCTTCATCGATTTAAAGGCTGCATTTGATAAGGTAAACCGGAAAAGTCTCTTCTTCAAGCTTGGTAACTTAGGCCTATCCAAAATCTATATGCAAATAATAGTGCCGCAGTATTGGATGAAACCACAATGTCGGATTGGTTTGAAACTAACACTGGATTCAGGCAGGGCTGCATACTGAGTCCTTTACTTTTTTCATTATATGTAGACGACATCACTGATAACCTGCCTGGAGGAATAACAACAGCAGGCCATACTATTAAGACATGTGTATTTTGGCCGACAGCCCGCACATGCTTCAGCAAATGATTAACAAAGTCACGTAGTACAGAAATCGAAAATAATGGTCATCAGGGGCCGGTGAAGGTCGATGGGCTCGTAATGAAACCAGGAACATTAAGAGAGTGTGCCACTAGAAATAGTCAGTAGATAAAAGTACCTGGGAGTTCTCTTGTCAGCAAATATGTCTTTTATAATAATCATAGTTATCAACTGCTCATGGAAATCATTGTTGTATAGAGAGAACGTAAAGTATGCACTCTTTCCTGCCGCAGAGCGGTCTGTACAGAGAGCTATGCAGCAGAGAATTGGGGGTTATTTGCGGTATCCGATTGTAGAGCTTCTTCTAACCTTCTTTATTAAGAAAGTCTTCAGACTTCCCTTCAACACACCCTATTATGTTATTTACATAGAAACGGGGCTGTCCTCGCTGTACACTTATACGCTGCAAAGGTCAGATCTATTATTCTATATGCATCGCCAATATGGGCCTTTGCGATGGCGGTCCCTTCTTTCTTTATTGAGAAATCCCTACGGTGAGCAGCTTACTTCGTGTTCCGGACCTAGATCATTTCATATCACTCCACTGGACTTTTTTTTGTGGGATTACGTGAAGTCAAAAGTTTTCATCGATATGCCAGTTACGATTCAAGACTTGGAAGCCAAAATTACTCGAGTAATTCGCGAGATACCCGTAGCAATGGACCATCCAAAAGGACCATTTACGACATAGTCGCTGTCTACATTTGAATGAAATCTATATATACAGGGGTGTCGTGAAAATCTCTAGAGATTTTCGTATAAACGATTGCGCTTCGAACTTAACTTGGACAACTTTATTTGTGAAGTGAAAAGAATAAGACCGGCTACTAGATCATATGGAGGGGAAACCGTACGCATTAAATCTCCTTGGCCTTTGAGCAGGCGGTTTCAAATCTCTCAACTTTCGTCATCTAATCTAGTAGACCGGCATAATTATGCCCCTTTACATATAAAGTCAAACAGCTTAATATGAAATGCTAACGTTTATACGAAAACCTCTAGAGATTTCTGGGACACACCCGATATATAAATCAAGGCAGCAAACCGTTCCAGAATCGAACCTCTGGGAACCGGTTTGGTTCGGGTTTTTTGGGGTTCGCGCATTCTATATTTTTGACTCCGCTAACCTGAACCCGAACCGGACCACTTTTTCGAAAAAAAAGGTTCGGTTCACAAAATTGAATGGTATTTTCAAAGACACGTACAGGGAAATATTGTAAATCTCTAGAGATTTTTGAATAAGCGATTGCGCTTTGAACTATACTTGGATGACTTTTTATGTAAAAAGGTTACTAGATCATTTGAAAAGATACCGTTTGAATGAAATCTCAGAATGAAAATTCAGCGACAGCATTAAAAAGTAACCGAAGAAATTGAAAATAAAAAAAAATGCGCCAAAAGAAAGTTGATCAACAGCCAACCATAAATACATTCATAAAGATGGAACAAGCATTCCTGAAACTAAAATTGAGTGAAGACCAGCTACTGGAAGCATGTGTTGAAATGGTCACAAAAAATGGACGACCTCTAAAAATTTTGGAAGAAGAAAATGCCGATATGTAATGCTTTTAAAAAGCCCATTTCCATAAATCTGCAAAATATTTGAAGCCTTGTGAAAGCAAAGGCTTCAACTATTCGCAATGAAATCAGTGGCATTCTACAAAATCGGTGAGTACATACATATGTTAGCAGATTGTGCATATTTGTGTGTGTCTTTGCATATATCTGCATATGTACATATATGTAAATATATATTTACATATGTATGCATTTGTATATACGAAGTTATTTTCCATGTGAAATTTAAATTATATAAGAAAAATCATGCCTTAAGCGCCCCATACACCACACAAATTTTGGCGCCAAACGCTAATTTATGCTGGTGAAATACATATGTACACGCATTGCGTGCGTGTCAAACACAATAGTGTTTGGCGCCAAAATTTATGTGGCGTATTCGAGACTGTGTCCACGTGTACATTACATACATACATAATATCTACATATGTACTTAGCAGGTTGCACATAAATATTTATATACGTACATTTGCACAAATATATTAGTTAAATCAAAATTATATTTTTACGAATTTATTTCAGTTTGATGTCAATTTAAGTTGATTGCGTAAGTCGTTTGGATTGCGCTATAATTGAAATTTACTGTCAGATTACACGTCAGAGTCCACGTGCAGCACACAATTCTTAATTTGACTGCTATCATTCAAGAAGTTCTCCAATCCGATATTCCCTAGGACAGATTTATACTATCACCGTCGATAATGGAGCAAATATGGTTCGAGTAGGAGAACTTTTAAATGACACCTGCATAGCGGAAAAGCAATGCAACTTTGGAGAATGTAATGTTGATGAAGGCTGCTTTTTTTGTTCAAGCTAACCGAGGTTTGAACCAAAACCTTGGGTTCAGGGGTTGCAGGAACCGGTCCGTGAACTTAACCTTAGACTTAACACCGGGTTCGAACCCCCGGACCGAACCCTCTGCAAAATTTTAGAGATTTGCAGCCTTGATATAAATCTTGTGTCACATGTTAGTTAGCAAACTCCTCCGAAACTGCTTTTATTAAAATTTTTTTTGTATATATTTGTCAGGTGTAGAATAGGTTCTTAACAATATTTTGTAAGGCTAAGTGATTTGGGTGTTTCTCTGCATAACATTCTTTTGAATTCACAACGCAGCAGGCTGCTCTTCTGTATCACTCGGGTGTTTTATTATTGTAAAAATCGTTATCGGAATATCGTCCATTCGTAGATTTAATTCATGCTTTCAAATGATTTCGTTCCGAGCAACAGAAATAATGCACAATACAGCGGTCAATAGTCAGCAATTTAATTCAACCTTCGAAATCAAAGGCAAAGTGTACCATAAAGTTGGCTCATTGCTGCCAATGCCAAACGAACCACATACATTTTTACAAATCTACATTATGGGCGGTGAGGACGTCAATCGTGTGGATGCACGTGGCGACTATAATAACCTCAAAATCGCCTAACGCAAGGCGCATCGTTAGCGAGCTGGACTCCCTTTTGACACAATGAATTATTGAAATTCTTTAAATCACAAAATGCACGAATTGCAAAGTGACAATTAGGCTATTGTTATAAATCCTTATTAAATCACCAGCTGTAGATTTAATGCGCCTGCTGTTGACGACGTTGCTGGAATAATGATTGGCGACCGCACAGCGACGAGAGAAATTGTGATTCGAAGAAGAAACAATAATCTGAAGTACATCGCCGACACACACCGTTCATACGACGCTCGCTAAATGACAAGACGGAACAACGTGATCCTGCCACAGGTAATTCATTCATTTACTATGTAGAAACAATTTATATGGCAGAACAACGTTTGCCGTATCAGCTAGTTTACTTATATAATTATATGATTTTCAAAAGTGACTTTGTCGTTTATGCCAATTTAAAACTTTTAACATGCCTCTGCTAAAATATTGTATATGGCAAGGTGCTTCAAGAGCAAATGAAACTAGAGTTTCACACAAAACTACATATATATATAGGTACAACATTTTTTTGTGGGTTGCCGTTTAGACTGTGCGTTGATTACACATCAGTCAGGACAAAGCCGTTTTCTTTTTAATAAAACATGATGCTAACATAGAAGTTTTTAAACATAAACCAAATAATCCAAAAAAAAGTCGAATAAAGAAACTCGTATTAGGCAAGCTCTTTGGAGGTTGAGGACGATTTGCTTGTCGCTTCGGAGGATGAAGTGCTTGTCCCCGAACTGCTTGTCACTTCAGAGGATGAACTGCTAAGCCCTTCCAATGTTAAATTGCTATTGGCATCAATACCAGCATTCAGAGACTCCATTCGTTCAATTCCATTCTTGCTCACCATTAACACTTCGAAACTCCTTAGATTCAAAATTAAACGTTTCTGTATCTCAGCTACGCACATTTTCAATATATCATAACCTTGTGCTTGATCCAAATCTGATTTCCAATGTGATTCCAATATACCATTACAAAGTAATTGGCCCACACCGAACCCACCCATGCTGATTTCTGCTGTCCCTCCTGATTCTGGTATGAAGTGCAGTGTGGGACCTTTAACAGCATCATAACCAGCCACAATCATCGACACCTTGAACCTGGTATTATTCGTCCTAAATTGAGCATAGTTATTGGCAATAAAATGGACAGCAGCGTGTGGACTTAGATCATAACCATTTTGAATTTTGTACAAATGCACATGTGTGGAAATAAAATGGGAAATCTGGCGGGCATAACCAGGATCACCCATCGTGGCCAGCAAAGAGAAGTCCGTGAGGCGTTTGACTTTCGAATTATCTGTAAGAGAGATGATTAAGGATGGATATTTATGTGGGCTCAGTTTTAACTTACTGTCACTTGTATTAAGAATATATTTGAATAGCATGGTATCCGCGGCTATCATCACAAAATCTTTGCCTTTTAAACCAATAACGGTTTCTAGTGACATGATAATTTGTTTTTTTTTTTTTCAACTAAATCTTACTGTACTGTATTTGTAATATAGATTTATCAACTGACTGTATTGTTAGTTTATTATTTGTAGAATGAAAGTAAACTCAAATATTGCCGATTGAAAACAAAAGAAGAATCCTAATTCCGAAATTTCTTAGTTACAAATTTTAGTTTTTATACACTTGAAAAGAAGTTTTGCAACGACTAGAAGGAATCGTCGGAGATGGAAGCATATATATTCTTGATCAGCATGACGAGCTGAGTCGATTAAGCTTTGTCCGTCTGTCCGTCTGCCAGTTTCTACGGGAACTAGTGCCTCAGTTTTGAAGCTATCAAGCTGAAATTTTGCTCAGAAGCCTCTTTATTCTACAAATAATAAACTAACAATACAGTCAGTTGATAAATCTATATAACAAATACAGTACAATACTATTCTGATCGCTCAGGTTTTGTTTAACGTGGCATTTTCCAAAGGTAGGATTACAACCACGGTACCCTTATATGCACATGAATGTGCATATGGTACGGTGAGTCTGGAGTTGTGACGACAGACTAGCGCCCCCAGGAGACCGAAATCCCCCAGGTACCAATTGAATGTCTGCTCGTCGGGCATCACAATCCCCCTTGGTGAGGGGCGAGGCTAATCTAAAACCTCTGCTGGTCTATGGGTCACAGCACACGGCTGATA
This sequence comes from Lordiphosa magnipectinata, assembly GCA_037044535.1. NCBI lineage: Eukaryota > Metazoa > Arthropoda > Insecta > Diptera > Drosophilidae > Lordiphosa > Lordiphosa magnipectinata. Next base: position 30,837 of record JBAMBO010002605.1, on the reverse strand, counting down.
CGCAGTCCCACGTCGAGCCTCAACTAAGACTCTATCCGCGATTTAGGTGTCAACCACAGCCACCACGATGCTCCCACAAGGGAGCCGACCTCAATGAGTAGCCTTGGAAACTACTCAACCCGATAAGCTCGGTGGGCCCTCCCCTTTTGGCCCCGACAGTTTCGGCCTAGCCCGGGACTGGCAGCCCTCTCACCCGCAAGGGATCCAGCAACAGTAACCTCCTCGTGAAGACAGCTTCCGCGTACACCGCTAGCAGCCTCATCCTCTCCTGTGTCTCCGCAACTCCAGACACAATCCAGACGCCATTCTCGTGCCGTACTCCAAGTCCATCGACGTCTCGCAAGTCTGCATACAAGGGGCACACACATAGCACGTGCTGCCAGTCCTCCAGATCCGCACCGCATGGACATGCGGGTGTTTCACTGAGATGCCTTGCGTGCAAAAATGCATTCAGCGATCCATGGCCAGTCAGCAAGAAACAAGCGCGTAGCGTAAAACCAAACATACGCTCGCTGAAGACGAAGCTTACATCCGGGAGAAATTGGTGCGTCACTCGTCCGTGATCGGCACCGTCATCCCATCTGCGCTGCCACTCGCGCAGTAAGCATTCGACCAGCCGCGCCATCCTTTGCATCCAGTTTAGACCCGTCAGGTCTTCACGGTGTAGCCAATCGCCTTCCTCCAGCGGGTAGTCACGCTTCAATTTGAACCTGACAGTCAGTCGCATGGCTGTTAGATCAAATGGGGGAGGTCCAGCAAGCACCTGCAGTGCCACAGTGGACACTGTTCGGCATACCGGTAGGCATGCAAGCAGGATGAGCCTCTGGCATGATATGAGCCGCGTCCTGGCAACTACTTGCTTCGTAAAGCCATACCAAACCGAGGCACCAAATAGTGCACAAGGCACCATGAGTCCGGCATTTATGGTCCGCTTGTCGCGAGGACTGACACCCCAGTCGACTCGCAGTACGCATGCCAAAGCGCCAACGACTCCAGCCAGCTTATCACGTAAAGACGCGATGTGCGGGTGAAAACTCAACCGCTCGCCGGCTGTGATGCCAAGGTACCGATATTTGTCGGCATATGGTAGGCTTGCTCTTTCTTCTACTTCTACTCCCCATGCTCCTACGATGGACATCAACTGCGCTCCTTTCCTCTCCAGTTCAGCTCGGGAATCTCCCTTGATGAAAAGCAGCAAATCGTCTGCATATGCGCTGAAAACACAGTGTGGTTCCAGACGCTGGAGAAGCGTGTCCATCACGAGGTTCCATATAAACGGACCAATGACAGACCCTTGTGGGCAACCTCTTGTCACCAGAACAGTGACTTCTCCATACCTGCTGACAATACTTGCGCACCTACCAGAGAAGAAGCTTCTCCATAAGTTGGCTTCTCGGCAGCCGGAGTCGATCAATCTGCGCAGCGCGGCACTCCACTCCACGTGGTCGAAGGCTCCCTTGAAGTCCACGAAGATTCCGAGCACATATCTAGCCGGGCTGGCTGCGACAGTGCTCACGACGTGTCTCCAAGCGTTCTCCACACAGCGTCCTGGACGAAATCCAAATTGCCATCTGCAGCCATCCTGAAGAACCTCCTTCATCCGATTCACCATAATCCCCTCAAGCACCTTGCCAAAAACAGGTAGCAGACAGATGCCACGATAAGAGGCAGGATCGCTCCTGTCCTTATCTGGCCCTTTGAGTAGTGCCACTACTCTCGGGCGCTTCCATTCAGTGGGGAAGTATCCTTGGGCCACGCAGCGGGAAAACAACGCTGTCAGGTGCTGAGGAATTGCACGCCACAGCGCCTTGAAGAGCGTACCAGTGATGCCGTGATCACACGCTTGCGTATGTCCTGCATTTTTCCCTTAATGGTTGCATCCTCTGCCAGCACCCGTTGATAGGCATCCAGCTTCGGGCTGCCAGCTACTTTGACCGTCTCCGATGCCGTTTTCAAGGCCTCATATACATATAAATGCCACCACCTGTTTGATATACAGCTCATTCAGGCCACGCTGGTGTGCCCAGTCGTATGCCCGAGAGATTCAGAGCGAACTTGTCACCGGGCACCGTATTCTCGTTACAGGCAATGCCCACCACCTCCAGCATCAACTCGGCCAATGATGCCGCCCGCCAAGGCGGGAGCCAAGTCAGTGCTAGAGATGGACAACCACGATATCGCGTAATTACAATGATTAGTATGGCCAGGGCTGCCACAATACTGCCTTCAAACTTACTTCAAATACATCCGTAAGATTTTTCAATATGCCCAGCGAATGACTGCCCAGAATTGTAGAAGCTGTAGATGATGTCTCGATATCAATCTTGATAGTCCTGAGTCTTAGGAAGCCTCACATAAGCTAATACTGGAAAACATCCCGGCAAAATGAAAACTTTCCAAATTTGGCGTTCCTAAGTAAGTTCAGAATCATTTATAAGAAACTGAACCACAAGAAACTGAAAACTAAAAAGTGGTTCTCACTAAGACCAATTTTCCGACCGATCGCTCCTATCCCAGCTATAAGATATAGTCAACCGATTTTGACCAAAGTATGCAAATCTGTTTGAAAGCATATAAAGCATATTATGGACGAGTTTGAGGACGCTAACATTGAAAACAAAAAAGTTTTTCTCACTAAGACCCATTTTTTTACCGATGGTTCCTATGGCAGCTATAAGATATAGTCATCCGATTTTGACCAAAGCTTGCAAATCTGTTTATAAGCATATAATATTAATAATGGACGAGTTTGAGCATGCTTACATTGAAAACAAAAAAGTTTTTCTCACTAAGATCCATTTTCCGACCAATCGGTCCTATGGCAGCTATAAGATATAGTCATCCGATTTTGACCAAATTTTCCGAATGTATTTGAAAGCATATAGAATAAGTAATCAGTGAGTTTAAGGACGCTTACATTAAAAACAAATCAAATGTCTTACTAAGAACCATTTTTTGACCGATGGTTCCTATGACAGCTATAAGATATAGTCATCCGATTTTGACCAAAGTTTGCAAATCTGTTTATAAGCATATAATATTAATAATTTAACGAGTTTGAGCATGCTTACATTGAAAACAAAAAAGTTTTTTTCACTAAGACCCATTTTTTGACCAATGGTTCCTATGACAGCTATAAGATATAGTCATCCGATCCGGTCGGTTCAGATAAATTAACAGCGTGCAGTCAAAAGAGGCTTCTGAGCAAAATTTCAGCTTGATAGCTTCAAAACTGAGGCACTAGTTCCCGTAGAAACTGGCAGACGGACAGACGGACAAAGCTTAATCGACTCAGCTCGTCATGCTGATCAAGAATATATATGCTTCCATCTCCGACGATTCCTTCTAGTCGTTGCAAAACTTCTTTTCAAGTGTATAAAAACTAAAATTTGTAACTAAGAAATTTCGGAATTAGGATTCTTCTTTTGTTTTCAATCGGCAATATTTGAGTTTACTTTCATTCTACAAATAATAAACTAACAATACAGTCAGTTGATAAATCTATATTACAAATACAGTACAGTAAGATTTAGTTGAAAAAAAAAAAAACAAATTATCATGTCACTAGAAACCGTTATTGGTTTAAAAGGCAAAGATTTTGTGATGATAGCCGCGGATACCATGCTATTCAAATATATTCTTAATACAAGTGACAGTAAGTTAAAACTGAGCCCACATAAATATCCATCCTTAATCATCTCTCTTACAGATAATTCGAAAGTCAAACGCCTCACGGACTTCTCTTTGCTGGCCACGATGGGTGATCCTGGTTATGCCCGCCAGATTTCCCATTTTATTTCCACACATGTGCATTTGTACAAAATTCAAAATGGTTATGATCTAAGTCCACACGCTGCTGTCCATTTTATTGCCAATAACTATGCTCAATTTAGGACGAATAATACCAGGTTCAAGGTGTCGATGATTGTGGCTGGTTATGATGCTGTTAAAGGTCCCACACTGCACTTCATACCAGAATCAGGAGGGACAGCAGAAATCAGCATGGGTGGGTTCGGTGTGGGCCAATTACTTTGTAATGGTATATTGGAATCACATTGGAAATCAGATTTGGATCAAGCACAAGGTTATGATATATTGAAAATGTGCGTAGCAGAGATACAGAAACGTTTAATGTTCAATCTAAGGAGTTTCGAAGTGTTAATGGTGAGCAAGAATGGAATTGAACGAATGGAGTCACTGAATGCTGGTAATGATGCCAATAGCAATTTAACCTTGGAAGGGCTTAGCAGTTCATCCTCTGAAGTGACAAGCAGTTCGGGGACAAGCACTTCATCCTCCGAAGCGACAAGCAAATCGTCCTCAACCTCCAAAGAGCTTGCCTAATACGAGTTTCTTTATTCGACTTTTTTTTTGGATTATTTGGTTTATGTTTAAAAACTTCTATGTTAGCATCATGCTTTATTAAAAAGAAAACGGCTTTGTCCTGACTGATGTGTAATCAACGCACAGTCTAAACGGCAACCCACAAAAAAATGTTGTACCTATATATATTATATGTAGTTTTGTGTGAAACTCTAGTTTCATTTGCTCTTGAATGCCATGCCTTATACAATATTTTGGCAGAGGATGTTAATAATTTTTTTTCCAAAGTTTTACAGTGGCATAAACGACAAAGTCACTTTTGAAAATCATATAATTATATAAGTAAACTAGCTGATACGGCAAACGTTGTTCTGCCATATAAATTGTTTCTAGTAAATGAATGAATTACCTGTGGCAGGATCACGTTGTTCCGTCTTGTCATTTAGCGAACGTCGTATGAACGGTGTGTGTCGGCGATGTACTCCAGATTATTGTTTCTTCGAAGCACAATTTCTCTCGTCGCTGTGCGGTCGCCAATCATTATTCCAGCAACGTCGTCAAGAGCAGGCGCATTAAATCTACAGCTGGTGATTTTATTAGGATTGATAACAATAGCGTAATTGTCAGTTTGCAATTCGTGCATTTTGTGATTTAAAAAATTTCAACAATTCATTGTGTCAAAAGGGAGTCCTGCTGGCTGACGATGCGCCTGGCCTTTTGAGGTTATTATAGCCGCCACGTGCATCCACACGATTGACGTCCTCAACGCCCATAAAGTAGATTTTTAAAAATGTATGTGGTTCGTTTGGCATTGGCAGCAATGAGCCGACTTTATGGTACACTTTGCCTTTGATTTTGAAGGTTGAATTAAATTGCTGACCATTGACCGCTGTAGTGTGCACTATTTCTGTTGCTCGGAAAGAAATCATTTGAAAGCATGAATTAAACATGAATTTATTTTCACAATAATAAAACACAGAGTGATACAGAAGAGCAGCCTGTTGCGTTGTCAATTCAAAAGAATGTTCTGCAGAGGAACACCCAAATCACCTAGCCTTACAAAATATTTTTAAGAACCTATTCTACACCTGACAAATATATAAAAAAAAAATTTCAATAAAACTGGTCAAGCAGTTTCGGAGGAGTTTGCTAACTAACATGTGATACAAGATTTATCTCCTCTCCTCTACTCTATATATAAAACAGTGTGTCCTGACTAATTCACTGATTCACTGATTGGCAATCAACGCAGAGCGCAAATGGTAAGAGATAGAAGGCGGAAATTTGGACAGGAGTTTCCTTTAGTGGTGAAAGTGTAAATGAAAGTGAAAGTACTAAGACGGGGTTTTGGAAAATTCCAAAGAAAAAATTTTTTTTTCAACCGATTGACATGAAATTTGGTTTGGCTTGTGTAAAAATTTTTTAGATTTTTATACTCTGTACCGAAGGTACATAGAGTATATTAAGTTTGTGCAAAAGTATGTAACAGGGAGAAGGAATCGTTTCCGACCCTATAAAGTATATATATTCTTGATCAGCATCAACAGCCGAGTCGATATAGCCATGTCCGTCTGTCCGTCTGTCTGTCTGTCCGTCCGTATGAACGAAGAGATCTCAGAGATGGTAAGAGATAGAGGTTTGACATGTATGGGACATATATTTCTTATACTTGCAGGCAGATCAAGTTTATTTTCAATTTTTGCCACGCCCCCTCCCGCCCCCGCAATTTGGAAATATCATATCTCCTACAGTTTTGGAGATAGATCGTTCATTCCTTCTAGAGATACCTTGTAAACAAAATTATTTATCGATTTGCTGAAGGAATGATACAGATCGGATGAACGATACTCAAGTTATGGGCAAAAAACGGCCTGTTAACACCAACCCACCACCCCACCAACAACCACAGCAACATACCCTAACTGTTCAACACAGGCAATCTTAGTGCGAGAGAGAAAGAGAGAGAGAGAGAGAGATAAACTTTGAGAGCGCACCGCGTTGTGCGCGGGGTGTTAACTGGCCGTTTGACTCCTGAGCAAATGCGAGTGTAAGGGTACAGAGTATGTTATAGTCGGGCTTGACCGACTTTCTTTCTTGTTTTTCATTTCATTTGTATTGGTGTGTCGGTGAGACGGTCGACGGCAGCGAGCCGCAGGCCGAGTGTGTCTCAAACGGGGGTGGATAGGCACAAACTCTTTGTGAGAGCCATAAAAATGTGCGATCGGCAACGTTTGCAATGACCAGCTTCCAATCAATGAGCTGCCTGTAGCTGCAAGTACCCAGATTGATGCAAAACATTCGACCTTTAACTTTGTCAGCAATGGTGTCGCATTAGAGGGAATATCCCTTTATATAAGGGCCATACAAAATTTGTAGTCCGCTGTTTTCGCAACGACCTGCTAACCATCAATGGGCTGCGATTCAAATTAGAGTAAGAGTTAAGAGTTAATCCTTTTTATACTCTGTACCGAAGGTACATACATAGAGTATATTAAGTTTGTGCAAAAGTATGTAACAGGGAGAAGGAATCGTTTCCGACCCTATAAAGTATATATATTCTTGATCAGCATCAACAGCCGAGTCGATATAGCCATGTCCGTCTGTCCGTCTGTCTGTCCGTCCGTCCGTATGAACGAAGAGATCTCAGAGATGGTAAGAGATAGAGGTTTGACATGTATGGGGCATATATTTCTTATGCTTGCAGGCAGATCAAGTTTATTTTCAATTTTTGCCACGCCCCCTCCCGCCCCCGCAATTTGGAAAAAACGTAATATCTCCTACAGTTTTGAAGATAGATCGTTCGTACCTTCTAGAGATACCTTGTAAACAACATTATTTATCGATTTGCTGAAGGAATGATAAAGATCGGATGAACGATACTCAAGTTATGAGGAAAAAACGGTCAGTAAACACCCACCCCACCCACCACCGCAGCATTCTATTGAACGGCAATCTTAGTGAGAGAGAGAGAGAGAGTGAAACTTAGAGATGAGCTCGTATAACTCGTGAGAAAATGCGAGCTGCGACGTTAAGGCTACCGAGTATGTTATAGTCGGGCTTGACCGACTTTCTTTCTTGTTAAAAATGTACTTAAGTGTATTTCAAGAGGAGTATTTTCCGTTGAGTTTGTGTACCTTTCTGTAGAATATAGGGCATTTCCAAACTGACGTGACGTTACGTTCTTACGAAAAGATCTTTTTGAAAAATGTGAAAATCTTGGATTTTTTATAAAGATTGTTCTATATTTGGGTAGCAATTAAGTAGCACTATAATCAGCAAAAACAATGACATCAATCGATCGTAAGGAGTTAAAGATATAAGCAAACATATATGCTGGCGTGACGTTACATATAAAATGAAAGTGGGTTTTGACTTGTTTTAGAAAAATGCAAAACTCTGCGAATTTGTTTGTATACAAATTGTTTTTACTATGATTTGAAATAATAAAAGTTTATTTTCCAGGTTGCCCAATTTTTTTTTATTTACTTAAGTATCTGACGTGACGTTACCTGACGTTACGTTACTCAAATTTCCTCATTATATTTATGTTGTTTTTGTTAGAATATAAAGCAGAAACTGACAGTTAGTTGCAATCATATAGTTCTTATGGTGTCTTCTGCATTATTTTTTAGCTCTTTGTACCCTTAGAAATAGTTTAGAGACCAAAAATCAATGCAATCTAAAGGCATTTTTATGACAACAAAACGTATCCAAATGAGAAAAATGGCGCTTGCACGACTTTCCATACGAAAATCTGGAAATGGGTTATGAATATATTTAAAATTAGTTCATATTAGTTCATTTTGAAGATTTCCCCATGAAAAAATGATAAAAAAAAAGTTTTAAGTACTTTTAATTTTTTGGTCTCGGTGGACTTTTCTGTGGAAATGCCCATATGCATTTGTTCAGCGCTGACCGCCGCATAATGCACCTACAGGTAGCTCATTGATGGTTAGCAGGTCATTGCGAATTTTGTATGGCGCTCCTATAAAGGGATATTTCCTCTCATGCGACACTATTGCTGCCAAAGGCGGCTGGGAACACCGCCGAACTCAGTTTTTTATAGCCCTCACAAACAGTGTATGCCTATCCATCCCCGTTTGAGACACACTCGGCCTGCGGCCCGCTGCCGTCGACCGTCTCACGTACACACCAAAAAAAAAAAAATGAAAAAAAAATCGAAAAATTTTTTACACAAGCGTGAAAAATTTTGTGTACAAAATTTTCTGGCATTTGATGGGAACTGGGTTGAAAGTGGGTGGGAAGTGGATGGGAAATGGGTGGGAATTGGGTGGGAGCTGGATGGGAACTGGGTGGGAAGTGGATGGGAACTGGGCTGGAATTGGGTGGTAAGTGGATGGGAAGTGGGTGAGAAGTGGGTGGTAAGTGGGTGGGAAGTGGATGGGAACTGGGTGGGAATTGGGGGGTAAGTCGGTGGTTAGTTGGTGGTAAGTGGATGGGAAGTGGATGGGATGTGTGGATGTGGCATATTGGTTCTATACTAATATATGCTATACTGATGGCGGCGCAGCGAAGCGCAACGGGTTTCGTGCTAGTTTATATATATTTTTTTTTTGATCTAAAAAACTCTTTAGATAATAAAAACAAATTGATATGTAACACGTTTCGAACCAATTAAGTAGCACTTGAACAGTCGACTGAAGCTTATAAAACTGAGTTGATGTTAACTTAAAAACCCGTTTTGATTCTGTTTGAGCTGAGGTTTATTGATGCAGTTCACTAACCAGTACAAATTATCAATTGTTTTCTTTTTGACACTCAATCTCTGAAAACTCATAAATGAGTAAAAATATAAATTCAGTCAATTTTTTTACTCAACAAAAATCCTCATAATTAACCCATTTTCCATTCTCCATGATTTCCACAACAAAAATCTGTTTGTTGCTTTATTGTTTCACAATTCACACGACTAAATCGTAAGTTTGGTTTCACATTTGCATAAATTAAAAGCTTAAAAACTACACAAAAAAAAAACAAAAAAAAATACACAACACTTTTTTTTTACACATCACACAACAATCTTCTACTCAGCCAGGCCACAGCAACGCCCAGTGATGTCACAGCTGCTCCTAAACTGGCTGCACCGCTTCCATAGCCATATCTGCCGGGATAATCGTTACGTCCCCCATAGCCTCCTGGTGGTGGTACCTGACCAGCTCCGCCATTATAATTATAGGGACGTCCATGCTCATCGGTGCCACTTACATAGTAGCCACCATTGCCACCGGCACCGCCATAGGGTCCACGCGAATCGATGCCAGCATATCCATAGCTATATTGGGGATCTGTACTGCCCAAACTGCCCGGTGGATGCATGCCGCCCGTTTGAGCATTTGACCAGCTACCGGCTCCGGCTCCATTGCCAGCACCCCAAGTACCTGACTGGGCATACACTTGGTAAACAAAGTAGAGAGTTATTACCCCGGACTTGGACAGTTCTTAAAGCAGCAGTTCCAACTCACCCACACTTAAAAAGCCTAATATAGAGATTAAAAAGCCACAAATCCAAAACTGATTGAGAGACATGTTTACCGTCTGGCCGATTTACTGCAACTAAACCCCAGGCGGCTTCAAGTCAATGGTTTTAAACTGGTTCCCAGGTGGGGTCTGAAATAAAACAAAAACAAAAACAAAGCAACAACAACAACAACAACAACAAATTTGTTGTTGTCAGTCAGCGACGAGTCATCATTTGTTGTTGTTAATTTTAATTGTTTACTTACTCATTAGGCCAGCCCAAAATGTTTTGAATAATAACTTAGGGTGTATTAGGCTAGAGGCGAGATAAAATATACAAAATATAAGCAACGCTACTTTGCGAAGCAATAGATGTTGGTTGGAAAAATGAAGAAAATATGAAGGAAATCAAACTGTTTGTTGTTAGCATGAGCATGTAGTGTATAATTTAGAATTGAAGCTTGATATCTAAAAAAAAGTAAGACCAAGAATTTCCGAAAGAACCCCAAGCGATACCCTCAAGCACGATTCAATTTTTTTTTTATTTTATTTTTAATTGCAGCTTCGTCTAAAAGACACAGCTACAATATAATAGAATATAAAATTCCTGTTGCCTCAAGGGAGTTTCGTGTTTGTCTTGAAGGGATATTAAGGTTCACGCGCCCGAGTAGGTACTCAGCGTCAATATTACCCTTTATAAGCTTGTTTAGAAACATTATACCCAACATGGTACGTCTATGCTCAAGTGAAGATAAGTCTAAAAGCTTAAGCCTGGAAATATAGGGAGGAAGTCTCAACTGTGGGTCCCAACCCAGGTTGCGTAGGGCAAACAAAAGGAACTGCTTCTGGACAGATTCGATACGTTTACACAGGGTGAGTGCTTGCACGAACCAAACTCCAAATTGGGCCTCACTAGGGATATAAACAAAAGCTTGGTCGTGTAGGGATTATTGAACTCCTTAGACCAACGTTTAATAAAACCTAACAATCCCATGGCTTTATTCACAGAAAGTTCAATGTGAGTGCCAAAAGAAAGTTTATGGTCGAGTGTAAGACCCAGATCATGGAAAGATTCAACTTGTTCAAGTTGATAAGAATCCAATAAATAGTTAATCAGAAGAGGGGTTCTACGATAAAAAGTCATAGATTTACACTTGTCCCTGTTCAAATGTAACAAATTGTAAGAGCACCACATAAATATGGAATTCAAATCAACCTGAAGCAAAGCAGAATCGTTGGGCGAGTTGTGACTCAGGAATATCTTTAAGTCATCTGCGTACATCAGTGCACGAGAATGCTTAATTACATTAGGCAGGTCATTAATAAATAACACGAAAAGAAGAGGTCCAAGATGGCTGCCCTGGGGAACTCCAGAGGTCACAAATACCGGATAAGAAGTGCTACTATTAAAGACTACTTTCTGAGTTCTAGACTGGAGATAAGATTTTATCCAATTAAAAAGCCCCAGTGGAAATCCCAGCAGACGCAATTTCACAATCAGAAGGCAATGAGAGACACTGTCGAAATGGATTACTAAAATCAGTAAAGACTAACATCTGTTTGTTTACCTTGAGTGAAACCATGAATCACTGAAGAAGTAAATTCCAGTAAGTTTGTAGTAATGGATCTGTTTTTAACAAATCCGTGCTGGTTCGGCGATATAAAAGGCGAACATGAGTGCTGTAACTGAGATGTTATAATTTGTTCAAAGAGTTGAGGTATTGCAGAGAGTTTCGCAATGCCCCTGTAGTTTGTAATGTCAGAACGAGAACCCTTTTCATGTAAGGGAATAATGAAAGATTCTTGCCATGTAGTTGAAAACCTAGACTGCTCAAGTGATTTAGAAAACAAGATGTGGATAGGATAGGCAAGCTTTAAGATGCACGATGGCACATTATCTGGGCCAGGAAAAAGGTTAGATTTTAGCGAAAGTAAACCATTCAAGACAGATGAAAAAGAAATGGTGGGGCAGCTTATGAAATCATATGAGGAAATAGCATAAGAATAGCCTTGGCTGGCATCGGAAGACAAGTAAGTTGATTGAAAGAATTTTGCAAAGAGATTTGCAATGTCAATGTCGGACAAGGCATTTTCATGTTTAAAGTAAAGAGAAGAAGGTAAGGCATTGGAACGACGTTTGGTATTTCACGAATTGGTAGAAGCTCTTTGGATCGTTACAAAAGTTACTCTGCACTCGAGACCAGTAGTTTTTATAGCAAATTCGATTTAGGGCTTGAAATTTTGCCCTAGCAGTCGAGTATTTGGAGAAGTCCGTTGCTTTTCCAGATCTTTTGTATATTTTGAAAAGGCGAGACTTCACATTTTTCAAGTGTCTCAGGCTTGCACAACTCCATGGAACATTTTTGTGAGCGCTACTTACACTCTCCTGAGGAATAGAGATATCGAATAGCTCGTACAGCTTAGAATAAAAAAAAATTGGTGGCAGTTTCAACACAATGCACTTGATTAAGAAATGACCAGTCAGTATTAAGCAACAAATTGTTCAGAATATTGTATTCTGTCTTCCTAAAGCGACGCCTAAGAAGCGCTTTAGTTAGCTTTACTTCCCCGGTTGTGCCTGGAAGATCCAGTTGGAGTTCTTTGGTAGGATGATAATTATCTTCAGGTAAAGAAATTGGAAATGTACGAGATATAGTAGCACATGGACTATCAGTAAACAATAAATCCAGTATACGACCAAGCGAGTTTTTAATGAAATTAGCTTGAAGCAGAGATAGACCAAACATACTGTCCAAAAAGCTATGCTGGCAAGAAGGAAGAAAAAATTCAGAATCGGGGGAAGAGACCCAAGAAACAAAGGGAAGATTAAAGTCACCCACAACGACTTGAAAATCACAGTCGCGACAGGTTTTCGAAATGTACTCTATTGCTAAAGCATGCTTAAGATAAGTGGATTCATCAGAAGACGGAAGAACATAGGAACAGCTCAAGAATATGCAAGAGTCTCCGATGTGCACTGAGACGCACACAAATTCAATGTCGTCAGTGTTAGGAATATGAAAAATGGATGCATTAAGATTTTGCTTAACAGCAATCAATACACCCCCTCCATTCCGATTGCTACGGTCAACCCTAAAAATGCAATAAGAGTCGCACAGAATTTCACTATTTAGTATACAAGGTAGCGCAAACACTTGCTTCATTTCGCATGCGCATAACTTTATGGGCCTGACAGATTAGTCTTAGGTTGGGAATTTGAATTTTCGAACGGTCGAAAAAGTAGTTTTAGTGAGAAAAACTTTTTTGTTTTCAGCGCAAATGACACCAAACCTTGTATATATATGTTTTTTAAGCTTTCACATAATTCCACCAGGTTTTATGAAAATCGGACATCTATATAGTACAGCTGCCATAGGAAAGATAGTTCTGAAATAAAGTCTTAGTAAAAAAAACTTTTTTGTTTTCAACGCTATCGCTCTTTAACTTGTTACTGATCAATAATTTATGCTTCCACACAATATTGCTAAGTTTTATCCAAATCGGATGACTATAGAGTATAGCTGCCATAGAAAAGATTGGTCGAAAAAGTAGTTCTAGTGAGAAAAACTTTTTTGTTTTCAACGCAAACTACACCAAACCGTCCATTTATCAGTTTTCTACAGCTTTCCACATAACTCCGCCAAGTTTTATTCAAAATCTGGACAACTTTATAGTACAGCTGCCATATAAAAGATAGTTCTGATATAAAATCCTAGTAGAAAAAATTTTTTTGATTTCAACGCTATCGCTCATAGACTTGTTACTGAGCAATATTATATGATACCAAACAATTTTGCCAAGTATGATGCAAATCGGATGACTATAGAGTATAGCTGCCATAGAAACGATCGGTTGAAAAAGTAGCTCTAGTGAGAAAAACTTTTTTGTTTTCAATGGTAGCGTCTTTATACTTTCCAGTTATGAATATTATCGGTTTCCACACAATTTTGGGGAGTTTGGTCAAAATCGCATGAATATATCGTATAGCTGCCTAAGAACAAACCGGCAAGCAAAAGTTCAAAGTAATGGCGCCATCTATAGCTGAGTTTGGGAAATAACTCAGCTAAGAATGCTCGACGAAAAACATTTGAAACCTTAATTTGTATCGAGTCATCGATATGTGATCGAGATATAAATGACCTCGATGACATGTTCTTAACCTATCTTTCTAATTTTGGTGGACTTTCTTTCTTTTGCTAAGCATGACTGCGTATCACTTGCTTCTCTCTCTCTCTCTCTCCTTCGCGCTGCTTATTTTGGCCAATCGGCGGGGGATTTGGCCCGCATCACCTAACAAAAATTAGTAATACCGCTCGGCTAACCATCAAAATGCGACCTCCCAAGTGGACACAAATTCGCTACAATACGTTGATAAAATGTTTCGTTATTTAATAAGGCTTACGGTTCGGTTTAGTATTTTGTACAGTGCAACATATCTGCTTGAGCACAACATATAGAGAACATAACAAGTTGCTATCGCAAGTGCCGGGGCCAAGAATAGATTAAGATAATGCACTCCCAAAAAGGGTAGGACATATTTGTTAGCACTAAGCATGACCCGCGATGTAAGATTGTGTAATGCATTGCACGGGTCTAAGACAAAAATGTATACAAATGAAGACACAATGTCCAAGAATAAACCATTCAGCTTCCAGAATTGCGTTTACTCAAAAAGATTTCTATATGATTTATATAGTTATGATGATTTTTGAACCGAATTGTTAACCTTTGTAGATTTTGGCTTGGATCCACATTGATAACTCTATAAAATAACCTGAATTTTTAACATTTGGCAGTTTTCGGTTTGTTTATGGATTTTTCGAAAATGAAACATGTCAAACCAAATCATTTTTATGTTTTCAGATTGGAACACAATTTTGGAATACATCTATAAATTGTATCGAATTCGATGACAAGTTTTTGAATAAATTTTAATACATTGATAAAATATACCGAACCTTTGTCATTTTATGTTTTTTGGTGGCGAGAACGATTTGGTTTGGAGCACAGATAAAAATTTTACAGAGTTTCGAAATAAAAAAAAAACTTTAATCTGTTTTTTTTTTGGTCACATTAGTGAAGTCAGCATTAAGCAGTTAATATGAATACCTTCTTTTTCAGTCAGTCCATTTTTGTATCTTACTGGATATCCACCAGTCGATTCAACCCCACCAAGCACTTTCGTATACGTACTTACTGATTTTCGTGCCATACAGAACACGCAAATTGATGTAATTTGGTTGCGGTTGCATGTATAAATTTATACACACACAAGTACATAAGTATGAAAGGCTTAGGGTTTTTTTCCGGTATAGAACACGTTAATTTGTTAACTCATATTAATGGGCCAGGGCCAGGGATATGCGCTAATCAAAATGACAATCAAATGTTGAGTTTTCATACTGAAGTGCGATTTGTGACAGGTCTATTAATAGCTGGAGTGCATCATAGCCGCCCCCCACTCGAAAGTGTTGCACAATACTTTTACTTTTATAACTGAACTGAACTTCAAATTGCATTGAGAGTTTTCACACATTTCGCTTGGCGATCGTTCACAATGCTTTAGTCTTGTTGTAGTGCAAAATTATTTGCTTTCTAGCCAAAGTCTCTATTTACTTTTTGTTTTTGTGACGTATGTGAGTTATGCAGGTGAGGCAATCGCATAGAAATGTATGGAAGTGGGTCATGACTGATAAGTGTGTCGACTGGAAGGCAAAGTTAGAAGAAGATGGAAAGGTTGGTGGAAATATGGGTACATATGTATATGGGTATTTGTGTTGGCAACTAAACTCTACTTTAGTTTAAATTGAAAATCATACAGTTTTTTGGTGATTGGACTACATAAAATTAGCATAATTATAGCATTTGCAAAGATTATTAGAAATTAAGTCGAAGAAGCCCGACTGTATTATATTCTTTTCCCGCAAGGGGCATGATGAAGAGGGACATAATGACGAGTTTGTCGGTCGATACTCCCTGTACTAAACCTGTTGGCGTTAAAATGAGGAGAAGCCCACCGAGCTTTAATCGATACCACGGGATGAGCTGTAGCCCTAACCTGCTCACATTGGGAGATCTAGTGGGAGATCGTGATGGATGTTCGTTGATACCCACATAGCGGGTAGAGTCTCAAAATAAGTCTCGACATGGAGTTGCGTATGACCCAAAGATCAGCAGAGGTTTTAGATAAGCCTTTTAATCACCTAATTTTCATTGCCATTTATATGAACAGAATCTCAAAAATCATGTGCAAGACAAGAGACATTACAAGCTCACGCACTATATGTTACAGCTTCAAAGAAGCAGACTGGTAGACTGCTTATAGGCAATACAAACTGGTCGCAGCCTAGCAGGCTGCTCACGCCAACACGCTAGGAATCAGCGACAACCGGACAGCTGCAGGAACTGTCCGGAACCTGGAGTCGTTGAAACTCATGGAACACCGCATCTGCGAGCTGCCCCGCGATCGCTAAGTACGAGACTAAGACATCTGCACTCTCCAAATCTCAACTCTCTTGATAGAGGCGGCAAGGAGGTCTCTCAGAATCCAACTGATGGGCGATTTGCCAAAACGTCAAACATCCTCTTGGATTTCTAATGGTACTCAGAACAAAGCCACCTGGCCTCACTAAGGACCGTAAGGTTTATGTGTGGTCCCTACAAAGGGCCAGCCTGGAGCTACCTATCTACCTATATGAACAATTCGGGTGAATTCGACACTTGCGAATTACGAAGTGGTCTGATGTTCTTAGGCAGATGGTAGATTCAATTCAGTGAAAAGTAGTATCTTAGAAGGCTTTCCGCCAGCGCGCGCAATAGCGCAACCGGCAGAGAGGACTTTCCAATTGTGTTCAGACTCAAGGGTCCCGAGCCAACCCATGTCCGTCTGTCTGTCCGTCTGTGTTTATATGCCATCTCCGCCCTCAGTTTTGAGACAATCGTTACCAAACTTTGCACAAAGTCTTAAGGTAAAAATCCGCTGCACATTTGTCGGAACTGAACGGATCGGATGACTTTAGCATATAGCTGCCATAGGAACCATCGGTCCAAAAACTAGTTTTAGTGAGAAAAGCTTTTTTGTTTTCCATGCAAACCTCTCCAAACCTCGTATCTATAAGTTTTCTATGCTTAAATATAATTTCGACAAGTTTTATAAAAATCGGACATCTATATAGTATAGCTGCCATACAAAAAATTGGTCTGAAAATAAGTCCTAGTGAGAAAAACTTTTTTGTTTTCTATGCAAACGTCTCCAAAGCTCGCATTTATAAGTTTCCTATGCATTTACACAATCCCACCAAGTTTGATGAAAATCGGACAACTATATAGTATAGCTGCCATACAAAAGTTAGGTCTGAAAAAAAGTCTTAGTATGAAAAACTTTTTTGTTTTCAATGCAAACGTCTCCACACCTCGTATTTATAAGTTTTCTATGCTTTCACATAATTCCGACAAGTTTTATGAAAATCTGACATCTATATAGTATAGCTGCCATACAAAAGATTGGTCAGAAAATAAGTCCTAGTGAGAAAAACTTTTTTGTTTTCAGTGCAAACGTCTCCAAACATCGTATTTATAAGTTTTTTTATACTTTTACACAATTCTTCCAAGTTTTATGAAAATCTGACATCTATATACACACCTGATCATATTAATAGGTACACACCGGAATTTTTTAATTATAGATGGTTTTTTCGTACTTCTAGTGTTGACAACTTTTTAATTTTTGTTTTTTTGTTGTTGTCAATGTCTGGCCACACTGTGACAAAGAGTTGAAAGATGGGCTGCCCCGTATATCAAAGCTTTTCTATAAATTGCGAGTCCACCACACATTTCGCCTGATTATAATAATAGGTACAGTCTCCGTTTCTCACAATAATCAAGTGAATAATTTTGTAATCAGTGATCTTTTGGTTACTAAAGGTAAATTAAGTATAGCTCCTGTCAATACAGAGAATTAAATAATTATTTTTTTCAGAAAAAATGGGTCGAAATTCTCATTGTACTAAAGAAGAAGCTCGATTGGTTCTTAGTCTGAGAAAAGAAGGCAAATCTTTACGAGCCATCGCCAAATTAATGAACAGGTCTCATAATTCTGTTAAAAATGCATTAGAAAGAAAACCAAGACAGGAAACCCGTGGAAGGCCACGAAAAACAACAGAAACCCTTGACCACTACATAGTAACTTTGAGCAAAAAGGACCCATTTAAGTTATCGAAGGCTATTGCAGCCGAAATTGGGAATTCAGTTAGTGCTCCAACTATCCGAAGACGACTACCAGGAAGAATTGCCAGAAAAGTTCCACTTATGCGCAAAAAAAATATCACCATGAGGCAAACTTTTGCAAGGGTCCACAAAGACTAGGTAGGATGCACCGGGGAGAAAAAATGGAGAAACATATTATGGAGCGATGAAACCAAGATTAATTTGTTTGGGAATGACTGTGAAAGGAATGTTCGACGCCCTAATGGAAAGGAATTCCATTCACGGTTTCCAAAAAAAATAGTCAAACATGGAGGTGGCAATATAATGGTATGGGGTTGCTTCTCCTGGTACGGCGTAGGTCCAATTTATCAGACTACGAACAAAATGAATGCTGAAGAGTACAAATTCATATTGGAAACAGTTATGGTACCGTATGCTGAGGAAAATATGCCATTACGTTGGGTATTTCAGCAAGAAAATGATCCTAAACACACATCAAGGCTGTTATCTAAATTTTTCGAGGACCAAAAAGTTGACGTTCTGAAGTGGCCAAGCCAATCCCCCGACCTTAACCCCATTGAGAATTTGTGGGGAGACTTAAAAAAGAAATTGGCAAAGCATTCATTTTCAAATAAACAAAAATTATGGGAAGGATTCCAAACACTGTGGTATGAGACACCAGTAGAGACCTGCCAGGCTCTTATTAAAAGTATGCCAAAAAGAATAGCAGTAGTGGCCAAAAAAAGAGGTGGATACACTGGATACTAAGTTAGGAAATACTAATTTACCTAAAAAAAGAACACAAAATGGAAATTACATTTTTTTTTCTTACCAACACATGAAGTGTACCTATTATTATGATCACACTGAAAACGTATCTAAAACTCAAAATGATCTCTTTTATGTTATATTATTATTCTATGTTACAATTAAGTTTATTTTATTAAAAACAAATAGTTTAAGAACCAATGAGAACAAATTTTAAGTTTGAAACAATGAATACAACTGTTTTCTCAGAGTTGATGTGTGTACCTATTAATATGATCAGGTGTGTAGTATAGCTGCCATACAAAAGATATGTCTGAAAAAAAGTCTTAGTAGGAAAAACTTAGTTGTTTTCAATGCTATCGCTTCCAAACTGTATACTGATCCATATTTTATGCCACTACACAATTTTGCCAATTTTGATCCAAATCGGATGACTATAGCATATAGCAAACATAGAAACAATTGGTCGAAAAACTAGTTTTAGGCAGAAAAACTTGTTTGTTTTCAATGGTAGCGTCTTTATACTTTCCAGTTATGAATATTTGCAGTTTTCACACAATTTTTTTGGAGTTTGGTCAAATTCTGGTTTGGCTACGATGTGTAATGTGTAACTCACTTTATTGAATATAACTTAAGCTAACCATAATTGTATTTATACTCAACCAAAGACCATGAGCTAGCCAGCTGTAACTTTGACTAAAATCAAAAACAGGTCACTAAACCCCATATACATATTATTGTATGCTTGAACGGAGCGATGCGTGCGCCACCCGTGCGAAGCCGCAGCTAGCCAGAAACTGCGCGCATGGATTGTCGTTCTGCTACTGCGTTATTGATGGTGCTCGATGAATAGTGTGACCAGAGGTGGCCAGGACTGCCACAGTATTGTAAGTAGTGGCACCATCTTTTGCGGAGTTTGAAAATCATTTAAAATGTTAATTTATATAAATTATACTAGCTGCAAGGGTATATAAACTTTGGTCGAGCCGAAGTTAGCTTTCCTCTATTCTTATACCTATATTTCAAAATTGAGTTGAGCCAAACGAATCCAAAAAGTATCTTTACGCCTGTATTTAAATTTACAATCAGATTTATAGTCGTAAAGGGATTCGCTCGTACCGGGCGTCCCTTGAAACCCACTCATCATTGTTAAACAGCGAAATTTCAAGAGTTTTATACACTTTTTGTTGTGTGTTTTTACTGATTCCAGAGCAGCTTATTACCTTATTCCAATGGCAAACTTTTGTGCTTGCTCTGGCCACACTTATCATCGTTATCACGCCGGGGTCACCACTTTAGTTACAGTAATTGATTTGGTGTGGGGGATCGAAGCCGCTTAAAAATTGTAAGGTTGGGTTAGTGAACTGGTAACTAAACTTATCGAACCAAACGTTTCAAATATTGGTGCATAACTTCTTGGTTTGTTAAATCATTTTTGCGTGTACTTTAAGCCAGATTTCTAAATAAATTTATGACGATTTTCAACATTCTATAAAAAAAGGAATATAAAATATGGAATGTATGTATATTCATCTCTTATGAGGAAATACGTAGAGCGAATGTTAGCATTCAGAGCATTCAGCTAATGTTCTTTTGGAACAAGATCGATAGTAAAAGTAGCTTTTTAGCTGCGAGAGATTTCTGAATGTTGTGACAGTGACTTTCTTACATTCATCTAATGAGCAAATAATACCTTCCATTGTGGCCCAACCTAGTTCACTCTTCCTAAAACTAGTTTTCAAACGCCTCATGCTTTTGTAAGTAAACATACTTACATATTTGATAACCTTTAACTCTTTTCATGGTCCCTGAAAATGATGCCTGATGCCACAACCAAATTAGTTTCACACGTTCACATCGAAAAACCGCAATTTAAAGTTGAGCTGCTATCTCTGTATCTCCCCTGCACGTGCTAATCGAAATCAAAAGTGTTTTGTCTTGACATTGACGAAATCCCCACCCACCAACCCCGTCCACTTCCACGGACAAGTGAGTGCAATTACCTTAATCATCGAGTGAACACTTGTTATGTTCGCAAGTTTAGTTTAGTTACAGAAATTTTTGGTAGAAAGTCTCGTCATTTTGCATATTCCCACAATTGCCAACTAATTACAGCTTTGGAGAGGATTGTAAAGTATGAGAATATACACTCAGAGAAATACACTAAGTTGAAAAAATAATTCAAAAAAATTCTTAATTTGATTTTTGTCGATGTATATTTTTTTCACTTCAGTGTATTCGTATGTGACTAAGTATGGCTGGTGTGGGAGGTAGGGCATAGCTTTTGGGCAAATGATGAGCTCATATATCTGACTCAGTTCCTTGGGTGCCTTCTCTTAATCAACAGGTGTTTGCTATACTTTGCATGCTTGTTGTAGATAATGATAATTTTAGCTTCGTGCCACGTTCTGGACTAATTACATGGGAGGTTCTGGCATAAACATCACAAATTGTTCATATGAGTGTACCATGTGGGCGGAGACGCCACTTAAGCAGCGCAGCTGTGTGTGTGTGAGACATTTGGGGTTAAACTTGAAAAATTAGACTTAAATGTATACAAATAACAACAACAACAGCAACAAGATTTGACAATGACGCCACAGCCATTTGGGGCCTGGGGTGATATTTATGCCATATGCAGCTGTGAATCAATGAAAATCCTGCAAAAGGGCACAAATATTACCCTAGCCTCAAATCACTCTTCAGGTTGCAATCAACTACAATCGACGGGCGCATCTTGATCTCAGCGAACTGGCTCCCTAGCAGGATACGAATGTACGCACCGAGCTGATACACACAGGCACGGTTAAGGCTTATGATAAGTTGAGCCTTGGCCTGCATGCTCATTTTGCGTGTGTGCGCTTAGCCACTGACACGAAGTTTAATACTTAAGAAATTGCTTTTCAAGTCCTAAAATACGGCCCAATGAAAACTGCATTACCATGATTGTAATAATACTGAACTGCGAAAAAATACCATGGTTGACCTATAATGAAGAATATAGAAACCACATTAAATACCAAACAAAAACCAAAGAAGATCAAGCCAAGTAAAAACTAAAAGAAACTGATATCAGCATGCGAATGCAAGATAGCAGCGATGGGCAATGCATAGTGCGCTTGGGCCTAGACGCCCGGCTCGTTATTCTGTCTAAAAAGCAATAAAATACTCGGTGAACTTAGCGCATAAGAAATTGCTTCGCTTCGACACAACAAGTGCAATTGGCTAGCTTCGAAGTGAGTTAAAACAACCAAATCCATGTGTGTTGGCGTCAGCTCGCACAATCAGACGGCGTAGCAAGTGCAGTGTGGGCTACCGAGACTCACTGATAAGGGTTGATTTACTATTGTTGTTGTTGGACTGCTCCCAGAAATTGGCGAATAACTTCGTCAATCTGAATCCAAATTCATTGGGACAACATTTGTTCAACGGAGCATTAAATGGGCTCTTATAATAAAAATGATTCCAGTCCTGCGAAGCCTATACAGCGGCAACACCACTACGGTATGGGATGGACAGGCACTATCGAAAGAATTCGCGACGAATCAAGGTGTGAAGCAGCAATTAAACTAATCATGGACCCTAAATGGAGCACCGCTAGAAATAGTAAAGTCGTTCAAATACCTAGGAGTGACACTTACTGGTAATATGCAATTTGACAGACACGCTGAACTGAAACTGAAAGACACCCGAGCAGTGATAGGAAGTACATGGAACACTCTCCTAAGCCGAAAAAATGTCAATCCTAGCACCAAATACAAAATTAACCAGGCGACCACTAAGGCAATAACGTGCTACTCAGCACAAGTATGGGGATGTTTTCAATATGAAGACGTTGAACGCAGTCTAAAGTTCTTTATAAAAAGGATTTTCCAACTCCCACAAAACACACCCAATTATGCGATATACTTAGAAACTGGATTGCCACCCTTATTCGCCCACACGCTGCATTTTCATTTTAATAATTTAAAAAAAAATTTCGATATGCCTGAACGAAGATATCCGAAAATAATTGCAAAACACCTGCTCGCGACCAAATCACAACTCTTCCACCAGTTGTTAAGTTTGGCACAGGAGTTCGGGACGGAGCTTACTCTCGAATTTCCAGAACAGTGGGAAATACAACAGAACCGGCTAATACAAAGAATAGAATGCACATTTCGGCATAGATGGGAATCAGAAGCGAGACAGAGCGAGACGAGAAACACACATACTCAAAGTTATGTTAAAACATGGCTGAAAATAACTACTTTCAAGATGATATTGGAACTTATATGATTTCGCACATTTTTAAGGCTCGAGTGGAAATGCTCCAGCTTAGCTACAGACCTTACCACCAGAACGAAAACAGTTTATGCACATTGTGCAACTTGAGAAAACGTAAAGACACACAACACTTTCTGGGCAGATGCCCGATACTAGAGGAGCTGAGAATGGCCTACCTGGGAAAAATAAGACTGACTGAGGATGAATGCCACACGGTGCTAAATGGAAGGAACTGGATGAATTTGACTTCGCATGCTTTCCTTGCAATATTATAAAAACAAGATTGAAAAACCTTGAAATGAGAAATGAAATTATCAACCATCATACAGTTTTCTGTAAAGCTTCAGTTCAAATTGTTTTTGATATATATAGATTTATTACGCTAAAAAAAAATCAAAATAAACAATTTTCGTTTGCAATGCAACCCGCCCTTCGTGGGACTCGAACAATGATCTCTTCGTTTAATAACACATTGGCACGGCCTATTAGTCGATTTTGCCTTAGGCGGTCAATTGTTAAGCGCAGCCAGTTGCAGTATAAGAACTCAGGCTGCGAAAATCTGTGCTCTTATACTGCAACTAATTGGGCCTAACAGTTGACGCTCGGTGGTAATGCGGTGGTGTCAGTGTTTCAGTGCACAGAAGGTACCTGAGCTCAAGTCCCAGTATCTGCGGATTAATAATTTACAATTTATATAAGTTTTTCAGAAAGAAGAAGCAACCAAATTACACCACTCTTTCTCCCACCCACCCATCACCTAAAATTAAGAAATGCTTCATTTTTTTTTGTCTTTTTTTCATATTAAAGAATGAGATTGTTTCATCTTAAAGTCGAGTATAAGCGATCTTAATTCAATATTGTTGGATTAAGATTAAAATTGAAAATATAATCTTGGCTTGAGATTATCTCGTCTCTGTCGAATTCTGACACCGTTTCGTCTCGTTTCAAGATTATAATCTTGCTTTTAGATGGATATTTTTCTCAGTGTAGTTTCTCATGGTTTCTTGTGCATTCTTTTTTGACCATTTGTACCCTCAGAACGATTTTAGATAGCAAAAGTAAAATAAATCTAAAGGCACTTTTATCAAAAAAAAAAAGTGCAAAATAAATGTCCAAATTAGAAAAATTGCGATAGCGTGGCCGTATATTTCCAAATCGACGTGACGTTACGTTCGTATGAAAAGATCTTTTTGAAAAATATGAAAATCTTGGATTTTTAAAGAGATTGTTCTATATTTGGGTAGCAATTAAGTAGCACTATAATCAGCAAAAACAATGACATCAATCGATCATAAGGAGTTAAAGATATAAGCAATCAATCATATATGCTGGCGTGACGTTACATATAAAACGGAAGTGGGTTTTGACTTGTTTTAGAAAAATGCAAAATTCTGCGATTTGGGCAAAGCTTTTTGTATAAATTTCAAGAGGCTTAAAAATTTCGGATTTTTTTTTTTTACATAAATGTCTACCCAAACTGTCCAAGAATGTGTCCCTAAAATTTCAGTAGCAAATTCAAAATATTTTTAAAGTTACAGGAGAAATAGTGAGCAAGCGTCGAGCAGGTAGACGAGCGATTTTTTATATACGAAAACTTTGACGTGCGATTTCTCGGTTTTTCATTTTTACGATTTTTCCTAATTGGCGGGAAAGATAGGGAAAAAATTAAACGTCCTATCGAAACGAGACAAAATTTATTGTATTCGCGATTAAATTCTCTTCTAGTTGAACCTAAAAAACCTTAAGAAAGTTATGATTAACCCACTTTTTAAACAATCTGAAGTGATTTTTTTTATCAAAAATAATTTATTTTTTTAATTTGCGAAAAATTTTCGAATTTTTCACATTTTGTTCAATTTTCTTGGTTTAACTAGAAGCTATACTATTGAAAATAGAAAATTTTTGGGTTTTTTTGTTTCAGATGGAAATTGCGACCTGCATCTTTCCCGCCGCACGACACATGCACACTCGAGGCGCCTCGGCGAAATGCTTGTACCATGCATAATATGACATATATTTTAATGAAAAAATTTGAGAAGACTGTTGAAATATATAACAATAAAACCTGAAAGTTTCGTTTCAATCGAATATTTCTTTCCTTCCCAAAAAAGTCCTCGGATTTTTTGAAGCTTCTAAAGCAGGCTCCCTCCTTAAGTACTCTTCATTTTTTGGTCTCGGTGGACTTTTCTGTGGAGATGCCCATAAATATATGTATATGTTTTAGAAACGTTATGATGAAAATCATAACTTATTGACCTAGAGCCTGCTAAAAAGTTCTATGATTATTCTTGATCAGCATGACGAGCTGAGTTGATATAGCCATGTCCGTCCGTCTGTCCGTCTGTTTCTATACTAACTCCTCCGTCAGTTTTAAAGCTATCGTAACCAAACTTTGCACGAAGTCTTTTGGTACCATGACGCTGCACATTTGTCGGAACCAGCCGAATCGGATGACTATAGCATATAGCTGCCATAGGAACTATCGGTCGGAAAACAAGTTTTAGTTAGAAAAACTTTTTTGTCTTCAATGCAAACGTGCCCAAACCTCTTGAATATAAGTTTTCTATGCTTTTAAATAGTTCCACCAAATTTCATGAACATCGGTCAACTATATAGTATAGCTGCCATACAAAATATAGTTTTGAAAGAAAGTCCTTGTGGGAAAAACTTTTTTGTTATCAATGCTATCGCTCCAAAACTTATCACTGATCAATATTATATGCTACCACACAATTCTGCCAAGTTTTGTCCAAATCGGATGACTATAGCATATAGCTGCTATAGGAACTATCGGTCGAAAAAGTTGTTTTAGTGAGAAAAACTTTTTTGTTTTCAATGGTAGCGTCTTTATACCTTTCAGTTGTGAATATTATCAGTTTCCACACAATTTTGGGAAGTTTGGTCAAAATCGGATAAATATATCGTATGGCTACCATATAACAAACTGGCAAGCAAACGGTCAAAGTAGTGGCACCATCTATTACTGAGTTTGGGAAACAACTCAGCTAAGAATGTTCGACGAAAATCATTTAATACCTTAATTTATATCAATTATACAAGCTACAAGGGTATACTAACTCATAAACTTTGGCTATTTATTTATTTATTCTCCAATTGAACAAAGCTCTTAACGGGCTACTCTATTTTAACTTAAATTATATTACTAAATTTAATGTCTTAAAGAAGAAAAGTATTCTGCTAACAAAATTTTGATTGCCGATTTATTGGAGTCGAATTCAAATCGCATGCTAACGGGTAAGGAGAAAGTTTTTAAGGGACCTAGATATAGGCTCATTGAGGGAACAATTTGTTCGGGAAATATGGTTGGAAAAAGGTTGGAAGGTTCTAAGATTTCTGCCTGGTACATTTAAATTTATCTTCCCCAACAAGGTAGGACAATCAATGCAGCTAAAAACAAGGTTGTTCAAAATCACCAAGGCACATCTATTAAAATAAGGCGGCAAAAGATCAGAAAAATTGAGCAGGAGGAGCGCAAATTTTAGAAATTTTTTCTGCTCCCTTTCAAGCCTCTTTGATAAATAAAGCATACTCCAACTTGAAATGCACAAATGCAGAGTAAAGGCTCAACCTAGTGTAAGGGTCCTTAAATTGCGCTTGACAAAGCCAAACATGGAAAAGGTCCTTGGCAAGATATAACTTATGTGCTCATTAAAGATAAATTTAATGTCGAATTTCACTTCCAAATCAATGGCCTCAACCCGGCTCGATAAATTTGGATTAGATTGAATAAGTGTCCGTAATATTGAAGAAGCATTTGTTATATCTAACAATTAAGCGTTTGTGGAGATTAAGAGGGAGTAAGTTGAGAGCACACCATGAACTGACACTATCTAGATCAGATTGCAACAACCGACTATCACTTAAGGATTTAATTGATCGGTAAATTTTAAGATCATCAGCATATAGCAGAAACTCTGATACAAGTAAAGAAACAAAGGGTCCTGAAGTAGCCACATATGAAGTAGAAAGCGAGTTGTTTATTCTGAATTTGTAAGTCCGGCGGTCCAAGTAAAATTGAATCCAGCACAATAAAGAGGAATGAAACCCAAGCTTAAAAATCTTGTCGAGTAGTGCCTTATGACAAACTTTATCAAATGCCTTGGAAAAATCTGTATAAATAACATCAACTTGACAGCGTTTGTCAAAGGAACTGAAGCAATAATTACTGAAGACCTCTAAATTTGATGTGGCATAAAACCATATTGATTTGGGTTAATGTACATCTTTACAAAAAAAGAAATCCGTTTGGCTACAATAGATATATTGCTAAGCTTAGCAATAGGTCGGTACTTAGGTACCTGCCTCTTGACACCAGACTTGAACACAGGTGTGACCGTAGCAATCTTTCACTTGTCAATAAATCGGTCAGCTGAGACTCACAACTCACTTCAGCTTGGAAGATGTTATCATCACTTAATGGATAAAGTGCCAATGTTTAGCAGGTGGGGAATTGCACTCAAACTATACAGATTATTCCATGAAGTAGAGGGTTTAAAGTTGGAACTGAAAAATGTAGCGAACAAATTGGAAATGCCAATGTCTGATTTTGCTACTAAGTCATCCTATGTCATAGATGAGGGTATTGGAGAATTCGCCTTTTTAGAATTAACGAATCGCCAAAACATTCTACGATTTAATTTCAAGCCACTCTCAACAACTGCAATATATTGATTCAGAAATTCAAACTCACGCTTGTGCTGCCTATATCTCTCCCAATCAGCAGAATTCTGCGTCTTTATAAAACGTTTTGTAGAATTTGTTGCGCTACTTTTTTAAACCCTTAGTGTACCAAGGCAATCTATAAAAACCCTGAACCCTCATAGGAGCATTCTTTTTGATAATGCAAGACAAAATCTTAATAAAGTTATCATAGCAGACTTGCATGATAACTTTATTAACGTTTTGTCTTGCATTACACAAGGTATCAAAATTTGACTTTTTCCAGTATATTGAAGGGTCGGTGGTGATTGTAGATGATTTTCGTGAGCTAAACACGAATCTGTTTTCAGAAATGGTCCATCACGTCGAGATCTTTAGTAATTTGAGCTTAAAGATACAAAAAAATCCTTATTTGACTCATTTTATAAGCGTTTTGTGGAGAGCCTATATTTTTCTTTTGATTTTATTTGATATTATCGGAAAGAACTACTCCTTAACTTTGAATTAGACTATCCCTAAAAATTCTACAATTTTTTAGTAATTGTACCCGAGTTCACAGAAACCCAATATATTGTTGCTGCCCCAAATGTATGCAATGGGTTTTGTTGCAAATTTTCATTGAAATTCTATACAAATTACTAGCCGGCTGTACTGTTTCTGTAAGGCATACTTTTGTGCAGTAGACAGTTTTCTTATTTTATTATTATCGAGACTAGGTATTCAAAATGGTATATCCTTGCATAAAAAAATCGTACAATTCTTCGAGATAATTTATTTTAAAGTTAAGAAATAGTTACTTACGATAATATCAAAAAAAAATCAAAACAAAAGTATAGGTTTCCCACAAAACGCGTCTGAAAAGGGTTTTGTAAATTACTGAAAATCTCGACGTGATGGACCATTGAAATGAAAACAGATTCGTGTTCAACACACGAAAATCATCTTGAATCACATCGAACCCTTCAATATACTGGACCTTGTAGCCTAGTGTTATCAAAAAGAATGCTCCTATGAGGGTTCAGGGTAAGATATAGTCATTCGATTTTGATCAAACTTTGTAAATCTATTTGAAAACATATATTATTAATAATGGCAGAGTTGAGGGACGCTTTTATTGAAAACAAAATAGTTTTTCTCATTAAGACCCATTTTCCGACCGATGGTTTCTATGCCAGCCATAAAATATAGTAATGCGATCTGGTTTGTTTCGACATATTGGCAGTAAAAAGAAGACTCGGTGCTATATATTAGATAGATAGCATTGAAAATGAGAGACTAGTTTGCGTAGAATCAGACAGACAGAACACGTACAAAGCTCAAACGACTCAGCTTGTCGCTCGGGTCAAGAATATATAATATAAGGTTGTCAAAAAAGTCTTGCGGTATTTCCTTATATAATATATAGCTTATGGGATTGGAAATCAATGTTTCTATGAGTTGCAATCATCTTCCCTTGGCAAGGAGTATAAAAATAAAAAAAAATTTGCTTACGCCTTATATCAATATGTTCTTTCATCAAATCTCATCGATAAGTCCACCCATCCAAACAATCCAACAAGCTTTCGAGCAGCGTTGCCATTTTGGGTCACACACACACAAAATCCGCACTTGCGCACTAACAACATTTGATTTGTGTGCTCAATCAGGTAACTCTATGCACCCTAAAGTGGAAATCTCTTTACACCCACCCCCCCCGTCTTCACCACTGGCATTCCATATGTGCTAAGGGTAAGTTAGTCCCTCATCGTCCTCTCTGTCTCTGTCACTCTGCTGTTGTTTGCTAGTGTTTTTCGTGTTTTTTTCGTGTTTTTGTTTGGCGCTTTTCCAGTACCAGCATCGGCCTGGCCTGGGTTCGCATTTTCGCTTTTGGCTTTTGGTTTGGCTCTGTGTTGGTGGATTATTTCAAAGAGCAGCGCATAAATAAATGTTTTGTTTGTTATTTTTTTTTCTAAGAATAAAAAAATAAAAAAAAAAAATGCATACAAATTGCACGCGTGTTGAATTCCAAGAACCACAAAGTTTACTCGCTGTGTAAGCGGCAAATTAAAGCGCAAAGCAAAAGTGCAAATATACTAATACCAGGAGAAGGAAAAACAAAGAAAATATTGCATCTATTCAGGCGCATAAAGAAAATGAGCGCAAAGGTAGGCCAAGAGCGCGTGTTTGTGTGCGTGACTGTGTGTGTGTGTGTGTGTCAACAAAGATGCCTAGCCATTCCATTCTTCTTTTAGACGGAAATGAAAACTGTAATTGCCTGGGAAATTGAACATAGAATCAGTGCAATGCAGCCACGCCTCCCCCCCCTTTCCCCACCCCCCCTCTTAAAGGGCTGCTGTCCATGTATACATAAATTGCATTTAAAGACATATTGCCCACAAACAAACATATGCTACACCAGCAACAGTGGGAGAGAGAGAGAGAGTGAAAGAGAGAGACAGAGAAGGAATAAAGCTTAAGTAGGTTCCTATTACATATTTTTTATGAGCCAAGTAGCCTAGCAACCGGTGGAATTGGCCATTTGACGCATGAACAGTGTGAAAATCCTATTTTTATCTCTTACTCTAATGCAGCTCCATGTCCCTGACCTGATTAATGTTCCCCTTTAGACGAACACATAAATTCTGGGAAATGGCATTATTTGAAATGAAACCAGTTGCTAGTTGAGGTTGAAAGGATATAGCAATTAGCCGTTTATGGTAAAGTGGTTGGAGGAGGGTGAGTTCTTGGAAGTCAAGAATTTTGCTCTACCTCTGGGAAATAAGTGCATGTGCATTGAAGTTGGTGATATTAAAAGTAGTTTCAACAAAACCAATTAGATCAAGTTCAATTTTAATACGAAAAACAACTTTAATTAGAAGTTTATATATCCTTGCTGCTTGTATAATTTATATAAATTAAGGTTTTAAATGATTTTCGTAAAACATTCTTAGCGGAGCTATTTCCCAAACTTAACAATAGATGCCGCCACCACTTTGACCATTTGCTTGATAGTTTGTTATTTGGCAGCTATACGATATATTCCTCCGATTTTGATCAAACTTCTTTAAAATTTGTTAAGATAGATAATATTCATAACTGGAAAGTATAAATACTCTAAAAATTAAAAACAAAAAAGTT
>JBAMBO010002604.1:0-36712 GCA_037044535.1 Lordiphosa magnipectinata | reverse complement strand
ACTAGTTTTTTGACTGATGGTTCCTATGGCAGCTATATGCTATAGTCATCCGATTTGGAAAAAACTTGGCAGAACTATTTGGAAGCATTACATATAAATCAATTACAAGTTTGGGAGCGATAGCATTGAAAACAAAAAAGTTTTTCTTACTAAAACAAGTTTTTTGACCGATGGTTCCAATGGCAGCTATATGCTATAGTCATCCGATTGAGATAAAACTTGGCAGAATTATGAAGAAGCATATAATATTGATGAGTAAAAAGTTTGGGAGCGATAGCATTGAAAACAAAAAAGTTTTTCTCACTAAAACTAGTTTTTTGAACGATGGTTCCTATGGCAGCTATATGCTATAGTCACCCGATTGGGATAAAAATTGGCAGAATTATGAAGAAGCATATAATATTGATGAGTAAAAAGTTTGGGAGCGATAGCATTGAAAACAAAAAAGTTTTTCTCACTAAAACTAGTTTTTTGACCGATGGTTCCTATGGCAGCTATATGCTATAGTCAGCCGATTGGGATAAAACTTGGCAGAATTATGAAGAAGCATATAATATTGATGAGTAAAAAGTTTGGGAGCGATAGCATTGAAAACAAAAAAGTTTTTCTCACTAAAACTAGTTTTTTGACCGATGGTTCCTATGGCAGCTATATGCTATAGTCACCCGATTGGGATAAAAATTGGCAGAATTATGAAGAAGCATATAATATTGATGAGTAAAAAGTTTGGGAGCGATAGCATTGAAAACAAAAAAGTTTTTCTCACTAAAACTAGTTTTTTGACCGATGGTTCCTATGGCAGCTATATGCTATAGTCAGCCGATTGGGATAAAACTTGGCAGAATTATGAAGAAGCATATAATATTGATGAGTAAAAAGTTTGGGAGCGATAGCATTGAAAACAAAAAAGTTTTTCTCACTAAAACTAGTTTTTTGATCGATGGTTCCTATGGCAGCTATATGCTATAGTCAGCCGATTGGGATAAAATTTGGCAGAATTATGAAGAAGCATAAAATATTGATGAGCAAGAAGTTTGGGAGCGATAGCATTGAAAACAAAAAAGTTTTTCTCACTAAAACTAGTTTTTTGACCGATGGTTCCTATGGCAGCTATATGCTATAGTCAGCCGATTGGGATAAAACTTGGCAGAATTATGAAGAAGCATATAATATTGATGAGTAAAAAGTTTGGGAGCGATAGCATTGAAAACAAAAAAGTTTTTCTCACTAAAACTAGTTTTTTGACCGATGGTTCCTATGGCAGCTATATGCTATAGTCACCCGATTGGGATAAAAATTGGCAGAATTATGAAGAAGCATATAATATTGATGAGTAAAAAGTTTGGGAGCGATAGCATTGAAAACAAAAAAGTTTTTCTCACTGAAACTAGTTTTTTGACCGATGGTTCCTATGGCAGCTATATGCTATAGTCAGCCGATTGGGATAAAATTTGGCAGAATTATGAAGAAGCATATAATATTGATGAGTAAAAAGTTTGGGAGCGATAGCATTGAAAACAAAAAAGTTTTTCTCACTAAAACTAGTTTTTTGACCGATGGTTCCTATGGCAGCTATATGCTATAGTCAGCCGATTGGGATAAAACTTGGCAGAATTATGAAGAAGCATATAATATTGATCAGTAACATGTTTTGGAGCGAAAGCATTGAAACAAAAAAGTTTTTCTTACTAAAACTAGTTTTTTCACCGATGGTTCCTATGGCAGCTATATGCTATAGTCAGCCGATTGGGATAAAACTTGGCAGAATTATGAAGAAGCATATAATATTGATCAGTAACAGGTTTGAGAGCGATTGCATTGAAAACAAAAAAGTTTTTCTTACTAAAACTAGTTTTTTGACCGATGGTTCCTATGGCAGCTATATGCTATAGTCAGCCGATTTGGATCAAACTTGGCAAAGTTATGAAGAAGCATGTAATATTGATCATTAACAATTTTGATAGCGATAGCATTGAAAACAAAAAAGTTTTTCTTACTAAAACTAGTTTTTTCACTGATGGTTCCTATGGCAGCTATATGCTATAGACAGCCGATTGGGATAAAACTTGGCAGAATTATGAAGAAGCATATAATATTGATCAGTAACAAGTTTGGGAGCGACAGCATTGAAAACAAAAAAGTTTTTCTTACTAAAACTAGTTTTTTGACCGATGGTTCCTATGGCAGCTATATGCTATAGTCAGCCGATTGGGATAAAAATTGGCAGAATTATGAAGAAGCATATAATGTAAATCAGTAACAAGTTTGGGAGCGATAGCATTGATAACTAAAAAGTTTTTCTTAGTAAAACTAGTTTTTTCACTGATGGTTCCTATGGCAGCTATATGCTATAGACAGCCGATTGGGATAAAACTTGGCAGAATTATGAAGAAGCATATAATATTGATGAGTAACAAGTTTGGACGCGATAGCATTGAAAACAAAAAAGTTTTTCTTACTAAAACTAGTTTTTTGACCGATGGTTCCTATGGCAGCTATATGCTATAGTCAGCCGATTGGGATAAAACTTGGCAGAATTATGAAGAAGCATATAATATTGATCAGTAACAAGTTTGGTAGCAATAGCATTCAAAACAAAAAAGGTTTTCTTACCAAAACTAGTTTTTTCACCGATGGTTTCTATGGCAGCTATATGCTATAGTCAGCCGATGGGGATAAAACTTGGCAGAATTATAAAGAATTATATAATATTGATCATTACCAATTTTGGGAGCGATAGTATTGAAAACAAAAAACTTTTTCTTACTAAGACTGTTTTTCAGACCTACCTTTTGTATGGCAGCTATACCATATAGTTGTTCGATTTTTATTAAACTTAATGGAACTATGTAAAAGCGTAAAAACCTTATGAATACGTGGTTTGGAAACGTTTGTTTTGAAACAACAACATTTTTCTCATAATAACTAGTTTTTTGACTCATCCTATCCGGCTGGTGCAGCGTATTTGTACCTTAAAACTTCGTGCATCTAACAAGGGGGAGTTTACTGAGAACAAATGATGGTACTTTTTTGAATTTAGACAGAGATTACGAAAGGGTTCATGCTAAGCATAGTTCGTGAGGCAAGGAATTCAATAAATCGGAACTTAATTTCTCCGAACCGCAAATGCTTATTAGGCTATGTCAACCTTACCTGACAGTAGCTTATGAAGAAAAAGCACACTCGGAAGGTAGATCCTAAGATTATTCAGGGATGGAAGGTCCTATAAGCGGAGTCTGTGCTCGTATGCTCGTAGTTACCTATTGGGATTCCAATTAAAGCCACGCAGGGCGAAAAGAAGAAGTAAGAAGATACTGATATTTTTGATAGTGTGGAGACCAGATAAATGATCCATACTCAAGAATAGGTCTGGCCAGGGAAACGTTTAGTTGCTTGGTGATATAAGGGCCCTCTTTTGATGAAGCCATAGCTATGATATATGACCATTGAAACATAACTTGGGCACGAATTGTATTCCCAAATCGTCGCTGCAGTCGCTTATCCTCAATCATGTAGTCCTAGAGAAAAGGTGTATTACGATGAAAAGTTAAATATTTACATTTCTCCTGCACCAATTATTGAGAGAGTTTAAGTCCCTTTGTAGGAGAAGAAATGATACTGGATCATCGTAAGACAGGCAAAGCTTAAGATCATCCGCATACATAAGCACCTGAGAGTAAGATACAACGGACGGAATATCATATTGCACGTGCAATCTCTGACTGCTGTACGGCCCGACCTGCTGGTGATTTCGACATATTTAAGATGTGCGAAACTAATGCCCAGTTCGAAGGTGTCTTGTAAAGTCTTGAAAATCGGTCAGTATCCAAAGCAAACCAGAAAGAACTCCAGGGAATGTACGCCGTTCAACTATGTTCGATTCAAAAATATGTCTTACATACCCCAATGTAGTTGATGACAAATAACAACAGCCGAAACTAGGAAATCCCCTGATCAATTGTTGGATTTTGAAGAACTCTTTCATTCAATTGGCCACATCTAGTAACAATCAGACTGAAAATAAGGCATCCAAATCGGAATTTTCGAAAACGCAGCTTCCACAACCATTGATGAGACAAGTTATTTTGCTGATGAAGATGTAGGTTACACCTCAATCAATTTTATTAAAAATATATTTAATCAGGCAATCTGGCAATTAGGATCAGTCTTTGAACTCTCAAGTTATGGTGACTGCTGCTGATCTTCATTCACGCCGTATCGGTTAGGTGCACGCCTTATGCGGCTGCTGCGGCGCAGCACCTGCTCCACATCAGTATTCATGTTTCGGCGGCCTACATAAAAAAAGAAAGAATGCAAAGTAGAGAGTAAAAGTTAGAGATTAAGTTGAAACTGGGATGGGTGTGCTGTGTCCACATTTGGACACACGTTAAGTCTGTGCAAGCAGACTGAGGCTAGTTAGGGTGAATATATATGAAAGTGATACGTACTTCTAGTGCGCCGAATAGGACGTACGGGTTGTTCCGGCTCTTCAACGATTTCTGGAACCTGACCACCTTCAGTCCCCGCTTCAATTGCCAGCATTGGTTCTGGAACATTCTCAGTTTCGAAGAATAATATATCAATTATTTTTATAATGAATGACATTTTCAATATTGTTTTTTGTTCAGTTGTTATTGTTCCGATACCGAAGTGACTTTGTTGAGTTTAAGCCGATAAGCATTATACTTTAAGTTCTTGGATAGATTGATCGGATTTTTTTTTGTTTTTCCTGCTTTTGTTTACATACTATTTGAAAGTGTTTTTATGTACACACGGCTTACTATTTGTATTATTCATACGGGTTTGTCTAGTCCATTCATCTCTGTCTCGTCTGCGTACTCTTGTCACAAAATACCTTACTTACCTACTTTTAAATCAAACCAAAATCTACGAATAAGGTCTAAAAATTTTCTAAACCATTGAACCGCTCTTACCTACAAATTGGGGGAGGTTTGAACAATGTCATTGCACCAGGGTTATCAACAAAGGGGATTGACTCTTGGAACAAATTATAACATCTCAGTTGCAACTATGGTGTTGCCATTTTCTATCACCAAACCAGCATGGATTTGTTAAAAACACATCCATAGCTGCTACAAACCTACTGAAATTCAAGGTTTTACTAAACAGTTGTGATTAGAGCGAAGCTCTTTTACGGACGTTCGACTGGGGCACGACTAAAACTATAAAAATTTTGTCTTTGCTACAGATTTTTTTGGCTACGCTTCTGTCTTTGCATATTGTATTTGCAAAGTCAACCGCTTTTACCATTTGCCGTAGCAGCAGTTGGGTGTGAGGGGGTTAGGAGTGATAAAGAGTGGTGAAGAAGTAACAGTGGAGGAGCAGTGGATTAACAAATGACTTAACAGCGACTTTGCAGTGACTAAACAGTGGCTTTGCAGTGACTTAGCAGTGACTAAACAGTGTCTTTCCAGTGACTTAACTGTGAGTAAACCCCATCAAACCAACTTCGGAGCGCTCCAAATTACCTGTCTGAAAAGAGCCGAGCTTAAGAGCGTTTTTGTAGTAAATACACAAATATGAGGGTTTTCGGAGCATATTCCGTGCTATCTAAGCACGGGCTTATAAAAAGCACTTATGTCTGATCATTTTCGGATCTGCACTTCAATATGCGTCTGGAAACTGCCTTTCAGTAGCCCTTCAAGTGCCTAGAAAAGTAACTTTTATGTGTATTTGATGAGATTTTTCCATGCTTCATTGGGAGGGTGAAAGCATTTATATCTATGTTAGTAACGAGTCAGATTGGACTCTGAAATCTTCCACATTAAGTGCTACCGTTTTTATAAAAAAAAGCGCTCATTCCGGACTCTTTTTTTGAGCACATTATGACGGCGAATGCTCATTAAAAAGTGTCAGAAAATGCACATATTGTTTGCTGGGACAGTGTCTTTGCAGTGACTTATCAGTAACTAAATAGTGGCTAAATAGTGACAATGCTGTGACTAAACAGTGACTTAACAATAACTAAACAGTGACTTAACAGTGACTAATCAGTGACTAAACTGTGACTAAACAGTGACCAAACTGTGACTCAACAGTGACTCAACAGTGGCTAAACAGTGACAATGCAGTGACTCAACAGTGGCTAGATAGTGACTAGACAGTGACTAAACAGTGACTTAGCAGTGACTCAACAGTGTTTAAATAGTGTCTAAACAGTGACCAAACAGTGACTCAACAGTGGCTAAACAGTGACAATGCAGTGACTCAACAGTGGCCTGACAGTGACTAGACAGTGACTAAACAGTGACTAAACAGTGACTATAAAGTGACCAAACAGTGACTAAACAGTGACTATAAAGTGACCAAACAGTGACTAAACAGTGACTATAAAGTGACCAAACAGTGACTAAACAGTGACTATAAAGTGACCAAACAGTGACTAAACAGTAACTGAACCGATCACTGGCTTAACAGTGACTAAATAGTGACTTAACAGGCACCAAACAGTGACTAAACGGAGACAGTGACTGGCGACTAAAGAACAACACAATAACCAAGACTTATAGCCTATTTCCACCAAAGAAATGAAGCTTCATTTCTTGAAATGACAAGAAATGAAGAAAATGATATCATTTCTTTCATACAAATTGTTGTTGCATTTTGCCCTTCATTTCTTTCATTTCTCAAAAATGATGGCATTCGCCACGAAGGAATTTGATATTTTTTTAATAAGTACACGCTACTCGCTGGAAATAGAAAGTGTCATCAGCAATAAACTGTTGATTTAAATTCAAAAAGTAGGCGCAGTTTTTGGTTTAAAATATAAATTAGTCAAAAAAAGTTGTGTGTATTTAGCTTTCTGCTGATAGTTCAGGGCGAGAACAATGCGTTCGCCCAGGGTAATTGCTTTCCAGCCGGGTATGTCTTTTTTTGGGTAAATATTGCAAAAAGTCCCCGTGAGTTTGAATGTGGCGCCTGTTGTTTAAATCAAACCATTCTGATGTTTTTGTCAACGTGGCATTGCGAATATCAAAATGATGACGATTTGTCAATGCAAATAGCATCATTTTTATACTCTGTACCGAAGGTACATAGAGTATATTAAGTTTGTGCAAAAGTATGTAGCAGGGAGAAGGAATCGTTTCCGACCCTATAAAGTATATATATTCTTGATCAGCATCAACAGCCGATACGATATTGCCATGTCCGTCTGTCCGTCCGTATGAACGAAGACATCTCAGAGATGGTAAGAGATAGAGGTTTGAAATGTATGGGGCATATATTTCTTATACTTGCAGGCTGATCAAGTTTATTTTCAATTTTTGCCACGCCCCCTCCGCCCCCGCAATTTGGAAAAAACGTCATATCTCCTACAGTTTTGAAGATAGATCGTTCGTACCTTCTAGAGATACCTTGAAAACAAAATTATTTATCGATTTGCTAAAAGAATGATAAAGATCGGATGAACGATACTCAAGTTATGAGCAAAAAACGGTCAGTTAACACCACCCACCCACCCATCACCACAGCATTCTATTGAACGGCAATCTTAGGCAGAGAGCGAGAGAGAGAGAGAGAGAGAGTGAAAATAAGAGATGAGCGCGTATAACTCGTGAGCAAATTAGCTGCAAGTTAGCAAGTTAGCTGCGACGTTAAGGATACAGGGAATGTTATAGTCGGGCTTGACCGACTTTCTTTCTTGTTTGACTTTCGATTTATTAATTTTAAGTTGATAATGAAATTAATATACCTCTCTATTCATATACTTAATCATAATATTCAATACTTAAGTTATTGTAATTATCAAATCCATTAGCTGAAATTAACAATTTTTTGGAACTGCCTAGCTTAAGCATTATATCTTCCAGGAGCTGTAAATCTATACCAGCTCTTAAATCAAAAAGAACAAACT
The DNA here is from genome assembly GCA_037044535.1 of Lordiphosa magnipectinata. Classification (NCBI taxonomy): domain Eukaryota; kingdom Metazoa; phylum Arthropoda; class Insecta; order Diptera; family Drosophilidae; genus Lordiphosa; species Lordiphosa magnipectinata. The sequence continues at coordinate 28,836 of JBAMBO010002604.1, read as the reverse complement.
TAAGTGTTAAAAATGCTCGTTCAACTGATACCGGATTTGCTATAGTAAAGGCCATATTGTTAAAGTCTTAGTTTTTATGACCTTTCCAAAATCTTAAAACATTCGTCGATCTATGTACTGTATGTGCTTTTTGACAATTTCCAAAGAAATTCATAACATCATTCATTGCTTTTATATTTGATTATTGCTTTCATAGGCTTCTCTTCTTCACTTGATTCAGAATTCAGTCAGTTGCTTTACAACTGTTTTTTTTTGTCAGCAAAATATGAAATCTCGGGTCTGAGAATACTGTAGCCAATTCTAGTACTGAACTCATTGTAGAAGAATGTTTGATAGTAATAAACAATGATTTGCTGAAACTTTTTGAACAATTGCTCGGCGTGAAAACCAAGCGTAATATAAATCACTTGGTAGTAATTGTAATCCATACCGTCCGTCCAAAGCCAAGTTGATTCATCATATGGTCAAACGATTTCTTTCCGTATAATCTATCATCATTACCATACTTTATTTTGTCACTTTACATCAAAAATCATTCACGCTTAGTTAGAAATGCAATTGTTTATAGTAAAATCTCCAGAAATTTTCAGTATTTCGCTGGATGTATTGTTGAATAAATTAGTTTAATTGGTGAACCGAATCTCATTTTGTTCGGATTCAGGTTCGAGGAGTCAAAAATATAGAGCGCCTGGTCATGATCCCCAAAAAACCCGAACCAACCCGGTTCTCAGGGGTTCGGTTCCTGACTGGTTTGCAAGCCTTTCAGAAAAAAGAAAGAACACAGCAGCAAGTTATATCGTTATTGGTATTTCTACTCCCTGTTAGTTTTCTTCTTTTGAAAGATTGCCATTGCTGTTTTATATATTCACCATTGAGAGAACTTGTGATTTTGAAATTAAGCTCCTAAATTAAGCATCATGTTTCACATCAAAGCCTCGTGAGTGTTAACGACACTTACACCTTTTTTTTCTAGTTGTTTCCATAAACTTAATGAATCAGCCAACATCCAATTTTTATCACGCTGACCGCCAAATGCACACTAATTTGTGTTTGCACATATACTTATTTCCTCAGAAACAAACTCTAATGTGTGAGAATTTTTCATAAGTGTTTTTAAAATAGATTACAACCACAGACTTTTGCATACCCCAAAACCAATGTACCTCTAGTATTAAGAAAGAGTGAAATTAAAATATGTATGCACATATACTTATTTTCCTGAGGTCTTGAAAGTTCAAGAAGGATAACAAAAACTAGCGAAAAAATTACAAAAACAAAAAATTTTTTTTTTATATTTTCTTGATTTTTCTAGAAGCTATTTTTTCTCTTGTAGAATTTTTAGAATTTACTCTGTTATAAAGTCAATGTTGTAATTTTATGCGACAGTGAGGGCTATGTGGAAGATATGGTCTAAGCCTAAATTTAATTTTGAACAGGGAAGCGAACCGTTCGGAAAAAGGACTGGTTCGGTTTAGTGATCCAAACTTTATTGCATGGTTTTAAGAACTCGGTTAAGTATTTCACTTTTTATATATTTTATGTTTTATGATGATTTCCAAAGTGATTATATGACTTTTCGCTCATTTTCGAAATATAAAAGTGCTCATTACAAACACTTAGGGCCGATTTCTGTTCTCCCAGATAGCTACTATGTGTCAGATAGTCATAGATTTTTACACGGTTATTTGTTACTTCATGTATGAAGAAGATGTGAAATCGGCCCTAAATATCATACAGAATACTGAGAATAGGGTTCTTTAGAGGAAACGGGAGACTCACACAAATCCATTGACAATTTCCAAAGAATAAATTCAGTCTAATGACAAGTATATTAAGAGGCGAAGAGTTGTTGCAAAAGATGTACGGGATCGCTTGAATTAAAATGGTTAAGTATTACTAAGGATGATTAAGGATTAATTCGGTCTATGAGTGGTCTTAGCGAAACTTAGTTTACATTTGGTGAACATATTTATTATTTTACGAAAATATATTAAATTGTATTTCCATCAGAATCATTATAAGATTCGAGTAATCTTCTCTCAAAGTGTAAAATTTACCAGTACAAAAAAGTATTAAAGGATTTTTAAGAAATGGTGTCACGAATTGGACAATGTTGCAATTAACTTCATTTTGAAACCTCATCATTATGCTTTCTTTTTCAGTAGGTGTCGTTTTGCTGAAGTGTAAACAACATAGTTTTTGTGTGCTTCCAATATGTCAACTTTTGTGAAAACAAACACACAATTTGCGGCAAAGTTTACTTTGCTGCTTTCATTTGTAGAAAAAAGCAGCTGAAGGCCATCGCATGCTGCAAGAAGCTTACGCCAAGATCGACGCCAATGCCGATTATTCACGGTGGCAAGGTCATGCTCTGTATTTGGTGGAACCAATTGGGCGAGGTGTACTATGAGCTGCTACAAACGGGTGAAACCATCACAGGGCAACTCTACCGAACTCAATTGATGCGTTTGAGCTGAGCATTGAAGCAAAAACGGGCAGAATACGTGCAAAGGGACGACAAGGCAATTTTGCAACATGACAATGCTCGCCCACATGCTGCGCAGCCGGTCAAAACATACCTTGAAACGCTCAAATGGGAAGTCCCACCCCTTCCGCCATATAGCCCAGTCATTGCAGCTTTCGACTACTATTTGTTTTCGTCGATGACTCATGCTTTTAAGGTTCAGCACTTTTTATACTCTGTACCGAAGGTACATAGAGTATATTAAGTTTGTGCAAAAGTATGTAACAGGGAGAAGGAATCATTTCCGACCCTATAAAGTATATATATTCTTGATCAGCATCAACAGCCGAGTCGATATAGCCATGTCCGTCTGTCCGTCCGTCCGTATGAACGAAGAGATCTCAGAGATGGTAAGAGATAGAGGTTTGACATGTATGGGGCATATATTTCTTATACTTGCAGGCAGATCAAGTTTATTTTCAATTTTTGCCACGCCCCCTCCCGCCCCCGCAATTTGGAAAAAACGTCATATCTCCTACAGTTTTGAAGATAGATCGTTTGTACCTTCTAGAGATACCTTTTAAATAAAATTATTTATCGATTTGCTGAAGGAATGATAAAGATCGGATGAACGATACTCAAGTTATGAGCAAAAAACGGCCAATAAACACCCAGCACCACCCCACCCACCACCGCAGCATTCTATTGAACGTCAATCTTAGTGAGAGAGAGAGAGAGACAGAGAGAGTGAAACTTAGAGATGAGCGCGTATAACTCGTGAGCAAATGCGAGCTGAGAAGTTAAGGGTACAGAGTATGTTATAGTCGGGCTTGACCGACTTTTTTTCTTGTTCAACTCCGAAAACTCCAAAATTGTATCGATTCGTGGATAGCATTAAAAGACGCTTCGTTTTAATTCAAGATGGTATCCGAAAATGACCAGAATGATGGGAAAAAGTAGTGGCCAGCAATGGACAATACTTTGAAAAATGAATTCGAATCAAAATTTTTCACAATAAAGCGTCAAACATGAGAAAAAATCCTTTAAAACTTTCTTGTACCTGTACAATAATGTTTCAAATCTTAAAGAATTAGGTAAGCCAACTTTCAATAGTAGAAATTATGACTCAAATGCAATAGCTAAACACTTTGTTGCTGTCGCATTTGTATGTTTGATATGTTCTTCTGTCAAGTGTTCGAATAATTGCACTAAATAAATTCTTAAAAATCTGTACACTACAGCTGCAGTTAGCCTGACCCATTCTCATCTCATTTCAAGTGTCATTTTAACGGACTTGCTGTCCAATAGTCCTGGGTAAAGCAAATTCCATTTAATTTTGTGTTTACATTGGACAATCGCAATAGTCTGTGTGTGTGTGTCTGCCTGACTGTGTGTGTTTACATTATTGGTGAACATTGTTATGGCATGATATGTATCAGAGAGAGGGGCAATAAGATATGGCAGCCAGGCAGTAGAATGTGTTTGGGGAAATGTAGGAAAGACTAAACTGCGCAACAGTTTTTCTACGCGTCGGTCGATGGTGATGATGATGATGATGATGATAGCGATTAAATATTGTAAGCGCATACAAAGTAAATAAGTATATACTTGGCTACAGTAGTCCGTGCTTGGGTTGTACCAAAGGGTAGGCATAAGTTGTCAAAATCAAGGTAAGGACCAACTAATGCTCATTTTAAAAATTAACTTCATGGTCACTTCTGTTCAAGCTTGTGTTAAATATCATATTCACTAGACACAACCTAACTCATAAACATGTCTCTTTGTAATAGCATAAAATATACCTTTATGTAGCTTCAGTGACAAGGATCAGTGTGCAAGTGACATTACTGGTGAATAGGCCCTGCCATGGGAACCACTTGAGATGCGTTGGGTATACCCCTCCCACTAGACCAACGCAGATCATTTATATACACTTAGACTTAGTGCAAGAGTAGCTAGATACAGTTATTTTAAATTTAAAGCGACAGTCCTTAATTATTCAGTTATTCTATTTAATTGTGACTTCGTTAATTGGACTTAGACTGTGTTCCTGAAATTTGTATTGTGATTAAAAGAAATATCTGTTCCTTTTTATCTAATTTATAAAGTGGGCGTTCATACAAAATTTCTGAGAATTTACGGGACTGGTTTAGTTTTTCTAAGAATTTGTTGTCGCTTGTTACTAATGGCCGATTTCTCTGCTATGTGTCAGATAAACTTACAATTAACTTTGTAAGTTGTTAGTTTATGTGAAAGATAGCTCTATGTAGAAGATAAATTGGCCCAAAGGTAGGAAAATTGTAAAAGAATATTTTTTATTGTACTTTAAAGAATGAATACATTTGAAATTATAAGGACTAACCCCTTTTTTATCTTTTCATCTGGGCATTGAATCTCCATCTGATAAAAAAATTTATAGAAATATGTTTTCAAATGTGATTTTCATTTTCTTCCAGAGGCTATGGACATTTTGCTTCAACTTAGGTAACTGGGACTGGGAAAATCGTCTCTGAACATATGTATGCATTAGGGTTAGGTTGTTTTTGAGTAAGCTAAAATTTCCAGTGACTTTGGTTCAATAGCTCATGCTCAGTGACTCTCGTGCAGTGATTTTGTTTCGTGACTTTGTTCAGCAAGTCTTGCTGTGTGGCTTTATTTAGTGACTCTGGTTCCGTGAATCCTGCTCAGTGACTCCTGCTCAGCATCTCTTGTTCAGTGGCCCTTGTTTAGAGCCTCTTTTTCAGTGACTCTTGTTCAGTGACTCTTGTGCACTGTTTTGGTTCAGTCACTTTTGTACAGTGACTCTTGTTCAGCGATTCTTGCTCAGAAACTTTTGTTCAGTCAATCCGATTCAGTGCCTTCAGCTTAAGCAGTCTTTACACTTGTCATATATCTCTAAAGAGTATCTCTAAAGACACGATATTATAGTGTAATAGGCAAACATATAACACTGACGAGAAACTTTTGCCTTCTCTTTAGACAAATATGATGAAATAGAACCTGTTCTATTTGATAAAAGTAACTCTGCTGAGACAAAGCTGTCAATTTTGTGGCGTTGCCATTTCCCAAAAAAAATATACAACATTTTTATTCGATATACTCGATTTTATTTATCGATTAATCTAAATTGAGAACTCTGAAAGATGATAACATATGTCATTGGAGTGGTTAATTTGAATGCATCTTGGGCAACCATAACAAATGGCACATGCCTTGAACCGCCAGGTAAAACTTCATCATCCGGGAAATTAAGACGATTATCTCCAATGCCTGTTCATAGTGTGGAGTTGCCGTAAACGGCGGTGTCGATTGCTCTTCCATTGCAGCCAATATCAACATAAACTAAACTGAACTCTGCATCTACCAGAGCAAGAAGCACAATGCTGTGGAATATTTTCTAATTGTAATAAAATGATCCGTCATATATTCTAGCTCGAAATGCACTATCTTTGCCAGCTAAAGAAATAATGTTAAAAAGTGGAATTTTGCACCAAGGCAAAAAAGAAATTTCCACATTTTGTCGAAATTTTGATTAATGGTTCGACCTTCCTGCTGTGGTTGAGGCATCTAGAAAATTGAACTAAGTCTTAGAAGCGATTGATTTTATATGCTGTAAAAGGAGGAACTAATTGCATTCATGACTTCTGGCACAATTTTGGAAATTGTCGGTTGGAAAATTCTGAATGCAAAAGATCGCAGAAATCGCAGTGTCACAAGATGGTTGAAAGAGCAACACTTTAGCTATGTTTGGAAAATGTAGTTGTTTGTTTACCGTGTTTGTGAGTGAATGGCTTCTCTTAAGAATATATCCTCATTTTGAACTTTAGGTCTTGCAAACTCAATCCACTTGTGAATAGTTGAATTGTTCATTCGATTTAAATTTCTGAAGGTAAGACACGCTGCGCCATGTCTGCCTTTACAGTGATACAAAAGCCGACCCCACATGGAACGCTTTTTACAATGTCGTCTTCTTTTTGGTCCCGGATCATCCATTTCGTCTTCAGCCAAAACCGCAACCATTAATGTTAATGCGTTTATTTGATTGTTATCCCTTTTTTACACAAACTAGTCTTACTTATTTTCGCTTGAGTTTTGTGTCAAAAATTGTTAAACCAGTACTGAGTTCGTTAAACTAGCTCTTAACATCTAGTTCAAGATTCTCTGTTATTAAAAGTGTAATAGCTAATCATAGATTCTCTAATGAGTTTCTCTTTAGAGAATTTTGACAACCGACTCTTTAGAGAAATATGATAAGTGTAAAGGCTGCTTTACTGAGTCTTGTTCAGTTACTTGTTATTTAAATTCTTTAATATATTATATTTTAGTTACTCTTGTTCAATGATTCTCGTCAAGTGACTGTTGTTCAGTTACTCTTGAACAGAGACTCTTGTTAAGTGACTCCTGTTCAGTTTCTCCTGCTTATTGATGTTTTGTTTGAGCAACTTGCAGCCGAGGAAGTCTCAAAAAGGTCAAAGCAACTAAAGCAAGTTCACCATTCTATGTGTTTAGCGGATATAAAAGCTGTAATTACCTGACTTTTGCTGAGAGTCTCTTGCACGGATCTCTTGTTTAGTGACTCTTGATAAGTGAATCTTGTTCAGTAATTCTTGCTAAGTGACTCTTCTTCAGCGACTCTTGCTCAGTGACTCTTGTTCAGCAATTTTCGCTTAGAAAATTTTGCTCACAGAATCTGATTCAGTGACTTTAGCTCAGTGAATCTTGTTTAGTGCCCTTGTTAGTTACTCTTGTTCAATGATTCTTGTTAAGTGACTGTTTTTCACTTACTCTTGAACAGAGACTCTTGTTAAGTGATTCCTGTTCAGTTTCTCCTGCTTATTGATGTTTTGTTTGAGCAACTTGCGGCCGAGGAAGTCCCAAAAAGTTCGCAGCAACTAAAGCTGATTCACCATTTTATCTGTTTAGCGCAAATACAAGCTGTAATTACAAGGGAAATTGAAAGTAAAATCAGTGCAATGCAGCCCACAAGATACTTTTGCTCAGAGACTCTTGCATGGATCTCTTGCGCAGTGACTCCCCATCAGTGATTCTTGTTCGGTAATTCTGGCTAAGTGACTCTACAGAGACACTTGCTTAGTGATTCTTGTTGAGTGACTCCTGATCAGTGACTCTTGCTCAGTAACACTTGCTCCGTGACTCTTACTCCTAAATTCATGTTCAGTGACTCTTGCTCTTTTAGGATGCCTTCATTCTGTTTAATACATGAGACATAATAATCTAGTAGGACTAAACTGCCCATGAAATTCTTTGAATTTAACAAGCAATACAAATTTAAACCTTAACAAAAAGCAGGACTACTAGACTATCATGTCTCATGTGTCGAACAGTGTGAAGTCAGTCTTACTCTTGCTAAGTGATTCTTGTTCAGTGACTCCTGATCAGTGAATCTTTTTCAGTGACTCTTGCTCTTTTGCTCTTGTCAAGTGGCTCTTGTTCAGTGACTTGTACAGATACACTTGTTTATGGATTCTTGTTTAGTTACTTTGGTTCAGTTACTCTTGTAAAGAGACTCCTTTTAGCGACTCTTTTGTAGTGATTCTTGTTCAGTGACTCGTCATCAGTGAATCTTGTTAAGTGACTCTTGTTCAGAGACTCTTGTTCAGAGACTCTTGTTCAGAGACTCTTGTTCAGTGACTCTTTTACAGAGATTTTTTTACAGAGATTCCTTCCGTAGTGATGCTTGTTCAGTGACTCGTCATCAGTGAATCTTGTTAAGTGACTCTTGTTTAGAGACTCTTGTTCAGTGACTCATTTACAGAGAATCCTTCCGTAGTGATTCTTGTTCAGTGACTCGACATCAGTGAACCTTGTTAAGTGACTCTTGTTCAGAGACTCTTGTTCAGTGACTCTTTTACAGAGATTCCTTCCGTAGTGATTCTTGTTCAGTGACTCGTCATCAGTGAATCTTGTTAAGTGACTCTTGTTCAGAGACTCTTGCTCAGAGACTCTTGTTCAGTGACTCTTTTACAGAGATTCCTTCCGTAGTGATGCTTGTTCAGTGACTCGTCATCAGTGAATCTCGTTAAGTGACTCTTGTTCAGAGACTCTTGTTCAGAGACTCTTGTTCAGTGACTCTTTTACAGAGATTCCTTCCGTAGTGATGCTTGTTCAGTGACTCGTCATCAGTGAATTTTCTTAAGTGACTCTTGTTCAGAGACTCTTGCTCAGAGACTCTTGTTCAGTGACTCTTTTACAGAGATTCCTTCCGTAGTGATTCTTGTTCAGTGACTCGTCATCAGTGAATCTTGTTAAGTGACTCTTGTTCAGAGACTCTTGTTCAGTGACTCTTTTACAGAGATTCCTTCCGTAGTGATTCTTGTTCAGTGACTCGTCATCAGTGAATCTTGTTAAGTGACTCTTGTTCAGAGACTCTTGCTCAAAGACTCTTGTTCAGTGACTCTTTTACAGAGATTCCTTCTGTAGTGATGCTTGTTCAGTGACTCGTCATCAGTGAATCTTGTTAAGTGACTCTTGTTCAGAGACTCTTGTTCAGTGACTCTTTTACAGAGATTCCTTCCGTAGTGATTCTTGTTCAGTGACTCGTCATCAGTGAATCTTGTTAAGTGACTCTTGTTCAGAGACTCTTGCTCAAAGACTCTTGTTCAGTGACTCTTTTACAGAGATTCCTTCTGTAGTGATGCTTGTTCAGTGACTCGTCATCAGTGAATCTTGTTAAGTGACTCTTGTTCAGAGACTCTTGTTCAGAGACTCATGTTCGGTGACTCTTGTGTAGTGACACTTGCTCAGTTACTCTTGTTCAGTGGCTCCTTATCGCTGAATCTTGTTCAGTGACTCTTACTCTGGTGCTCTTGTTCAGTGACTCTTACTGATCTTAGTGATTCTTGTTCAGTGACTCAGTGACTTAGCTCAGAGACTCAGGCTCAGTGACTCTGGTGTAGTGACTGGTGCTCAGTTACTTTTGTTCAGTGACTGTTGTACAGAGTCTTCTTTTCAGCGACTCTTCTGAAGTGATTCTTGCTTGATTGAATCTTGTTCAGTGACTCCTGATCAGTTAATCTGGTTCAATGACTCTTCTTCAGTGACTCATATACAGAGACACTTGCTTAGCAGTATTTTTTTAGTGATGCTTGCTTAGTGTTTCCTGATCAGTGACTTGTGTTCAGTTATTCTTGTTCAGTGACTCTTACTGCGAGACTCATTTTCAGTCACTCTTGCTCTGCTGCTTTTCCTTAGTGTTTCTTGTTCAGTGACTCTGGTTCATGGACTCCGATCACTGAATCTTGTTCAGTGACTCTTTTTCAGCGACTCTTGCTCAGAGTCTCTTGCTTAGTGACTCTTATTCAGCAACTCTTACTCTGTGAGTGTTGTTCAGTTACTCTTGCTTAGCGACTTTTGCTTTTCTTCGCATGGCGAAATGTAATTCAACGTAAATTCAACTGAACAACTGAGCAATTTAAGTGAGTTGATCTTGAAAACAGGAACAAGTGAACATGTTCATGTGAAATGAACAATCTTTTAGCTTCAGCGCCAGCATTTTAGGATTGGGTTGAGCGTAAGTTCCAGTGTGACCTTTGAACAGCAAAATATCACTAAGTATTAAACGGTTACACTCTTTTGTCAGTAGTAATGTGCTTACATCTTAACTAAGTTGAAAGGGTATAATTGGGGGGAAAATTGTATTTCTGGAAACAAACCATTTTCAAAGAAGGTTCATCACAACCAATCTAGCAGCCTTGTTTACGAAATCTTTAACTAAACTGTCTAGCCTTCAACTGTTTATAATATAGATAAGAGCTTCTTAGCTGCTCCAAGTATTTCGTCACCTAACATTATACAAAATGTGAACCTATTTTGGAAGTATTCCCCTTTCCTTTCCTTAAGGATATTAACGCAATGAGCTCATGCCTAAGGACCATCACCAAAAACATGCCCTTAAACTATCCCCAATTCGCAATTATTGATTAATGGAATAGTTGGCTTTTGCCATGCAAAAAGACAAAACACACAAATAATTGAACAATTGAAGTGTATACACACAAACATACATATAAAATACCAAAATGGGCTATAAACTCATGGAAAATGCAAAATAAATAACGCAAGCATCTGTTGAGCGTTTGTTTTCTCTGCTTTCTTGTTGCTAATTGAATAAAGTATCCATTGGATGTGGCTCTCCCACAAAAAAAACCCAAGTCAATTAATTTGTTTTCACTGCAAAACTATTCAATGGCGGGAGCGAGAGACAACCACAATGCCGGGGCCCAGGAGCTTTAGCTCTTGGTTGCGAAACGTTCCCTGCGGAGCACGGTTAGCTCAGCCAGAGCGGCCAGTTCAGTGCACATTCAACGGTCATGGGCTGAACACGAAATATCGTAGACGCGTTATTATCGTTTCGTTACGTTGTTGTTGCCTTTCGCCCTTCGCCCGATCCACAAAAAAAACACCCAAAGAGTAATTTGTTGTAAAGAAGTCCGCAGCGGGTCCATAGGCGGCACAAGCTATTAATTATCATATTTTGCTGAAAATGTGGCTCACCGATTGTTGGACGGTAGGTGCGGTGCGGTGTTTGTTTTTTTGGGGCTGATAAGCCAGAGGGCCCCCCCCCCCCCCCCCCAAAAAAAAAAACAAAAATATGGTGGACATAAAATGTGCTAAACTGTTAACAAATGAGCCACAATTTAACCCTTGAGCTGTCAATTAGGCAAAATATACCCCGAAAATAGTTTTGAGTATTCCGTTTTCAAATCTTTATATATCAAATTCATTGGAAAAGTGTTTCAAATTAACAGATTGTTAAATTTATCAAAAATGACTGAAATAGCGAAATGAAATTTAGAATGTGTGGGAATTGTTGCTTATTGGAGTAATTCAGAGCGCTTTTGGAAACATAGCTGCGAAGTTGTTAGAAAGTTAGATCAAGCGTGTTTCTATGGGCTCAGGTTTGCCTCTTTTTTTGAGAATGGTCAGCTTTGTCGCTTACTCGTCCAAAGAGTTTTCACCATTCCGACATAAATAGAAGTGCTTAAGCTAAGTCCACTGATGATAGAACTGAGTAGTTCTTGAAAAGGTTGTTTAGGTTGTTTGTTGGTTTCGTCCACAATAAGTAAGGTTTACTTAGTGCATTCTTTTAGATATTAGTGTGCTTTTTTGTATCTCTATGCTTTATACATAATAATATGTTTACTAAGCAAGTAAATCATCTTAAAAATTCATGAATAAGTTTTCACAATAAGTTTCTGAATGAATCAAAATACATATCGTGCTTGTTTATTTTACGAACTTTCTAAGAATCATACTAGCAAGTGTAATCCGGCTCGAGGTCATGTAATTTTTACACCACAAAGGAGGCTGTTCGACTATGCAGTTGTTTCAAGAACCTCCCGGTTCTATATTCAGTAGTATTTGCCCATTGACTATAAATCTGCAGACAGCATTGCTACGGTTGCTCGGGAATTCCAAGTAAGCATAAATGCAAAAGCCGATAGCAAAAGACAACGCCAACCTTCTTTGTGGTGATGTGAGTTTATGTTTAAGGCTATGTGTAAGCATAATATGACCTCGAGCCGGCTAAAACTTGCTTATTCGAAATACATATCTTTTGTTAAACATTAAAATTTATTTAGGGCCGATTTCACTTCTACTTCAAAGAGCTTTCTGTCACAAAAACTAAGAAAATGAGAAACTGAGAATTGTAATGTATCTGAAAGCGTCTCTAACGGGCGTGCCACAGAAATCTTTTCCAACCAAATTACAATCGAATTCCAATTCCACAGGTGCCACAGAAATTTCTTTTGGTTGGTTTCAAACCTTCCTTATTTTGTTAGAAGATTTAGAAAAATAGAAAAATGAAATTTGAGTTTCAAAAACTTCATATCAATTAAAACCAACTACCTCAGGTGGCGCCATCTATGTGACAGCCAACGAACTAAGGGCTGGCGAGTTATACTATATGATTCATGAAAATTGTAAATTTTGGAGAGATGCATCCCTGTTTCTAAAGATAGACCATTAATTGGAACACAAACCTTCTTAATACACTAGTCGGCACAATTATTTTGACCAAAAAAAAACCATGTATAAACCATTATATCTTTTAAACAAAAAGTCCCAAGATCTTGAAATTTTTATCAAATTTAGATTTGAATGCAAATCGGCCATACTTTGCAGATCGATCACGAACTCGTATCTTATGAAATGAATAAAGTATTTACAACATTTTACAGAACTATAACTTGACATATAAAATTTGTTTAAATATCTTGTGTTTTAGGATATATTTTCCTGGGAATATGTTCAAATTATCTGAATTTTCTGCATTTTTATGTCCATTTTACAGTTAATCCATTGGAAATATGGAATTTCTAAAGGCAGATTCGGGTTTAGCGCGAAAAAATTGTTCAGAATCCATCATTCTTTAAGCGCCCCATACACCACACCAACATTTTGAGCAAATTTCAGTTGACAGCAAACGCTGGGCAAGTAAAGATGGAGGAAGACGCAGCTATTGCTGTTGCTTTGGCAGTGGCAGTGAAAAGGGAATTAAAAAAAGACAAGAAAAGACGTTTGTGGGCGAAGCCGTGGCTAGTTCAACGTTCAACTTTTACACATGAGCATCTATTGAACGAATTGAGGAATACATCGCCAAAGGACTTCAGGAACTTTCTTCGGCTGAATCAACAAGTTTTTGATGGTTTGCTGGAATTGGTGACTCCTTTAATTCAAAAACAAGATACCATTTTGCGAGAAGCTATTTCTATCAAAATTTCATATTGGGAGTACTTTATGTCTCTGTTGGCGTACTCCTACGCTTTAATGTTCCACAGAGATGATAAAGAACGATACACTTCGATGAATTCCAAAATAAAATTCTGCTCCACTTCTTTTTCCATGATTGGAAGTAGCACACGCGCTGACGACTTGCTACGAACTGAGCACAATTTGAGCAAAATGGACACTCACCACACAAACACTTCTAAAAATTGGAGCAAAAAAAACAAAACGCTTTTGATTTTGGTCTGGATTTGCACAAATGCGTACGTGTTACGCATACACCCATATTTCACTAACACATATTAGCGTTTTGCGCAAAAACTTGTGTGGTGTATGGGGCGCTTTAAGCATTTGAGGTTCTGTGCTGAAAATACATCCATTTTGAAATCTTGTCAAAATACTTAAGCTGCCTTTACACTTTTCATATATTTCTAAATAGTAGATTGTCAAACTTCTCTAAATAGAATCTCTTATCGAATTGAACCTGTCAAATTACATCAAAAAAACCAAAATTTTCCAAATATTTAGAGTTATTTGCTTTGCTATTACACTATCGTCAGAGAGTCTCTTTAGAGATGTATGACAAGTGTAAATTTGCACTTTTTGATTTATATTTTCTAACCAAAGCAGCTGATTGTGTACTACTTATATTTTATTGAAAGCTCACTTTTATACCAGTATCCGATAAAAATGTCAAAATTTTACGATTGTTTTGTTTAATAGATATACAGCCACGCTCCCACTTTCGCTTTCGCAAAAACTTTATGATTTCGAGTCAAAGTTTGGTCCAAAAACCGGTTTGAAATCGCAAAAGTCTTGAGAAAAAGAGAAAATGGGATTGTTGGGATTAATTGTGCCGACCGATGTAGTTTTTCTAATAAGAAACTAAAATCTTTAGAAGTTCTGTGGCACCGACGAATTTTTCGAGAGGTTTAAAAACCAACAGTCGGCGAAATCTTTAGAGATTTTTGTGTCATCCCAGAGAATGTAGTTTTAAAAAATTGTCAAATGACTCCCGCTGATTGTAAAGATGAGGGAATGTATTAATAAAAATATACAAAATATTGATAATATCAATGTTTTTTCACAACAAAATATTAGTTTCAAAATGAAAGATATTTTCTAAATATCTGGCCACCCTATTATATATGGCTTGAGGGTATGCCATTCTGTTGTCGATACAGTTGTATGTATAAGTTTAATTAATATAACTTATATGCTAATAATTGTCGCCTCATTAGTGTGGCCAGAGCAGCCACATAACCTTTCAGCTCGTAAAATGTATACAAATAAAGGTTTTAAATGATTTTCATACTGGCTTTCCACACTGACCAATAGACGGCTTCTCAACTGTGACCAATTGTTTAAAAAGCTACCAAGTTAAGCACTCAGCAAGCAAATAGCCCGTTGGTGCAGCTAATTGCCTTAGAACGGCAAGGTCGATGATAGAAATTTTTTTTTTGTTTAAGGTGTTATTAACATTGTGTATATTTTTTTAAAGTTCTATGGTCCCAAAATCGACTTAAATTTATTAGCCCTTCTGTTTCCCCTTTCGTGTGTTCTCTTCGCTTTTATGTCCAAAAGGACTTAAATCATTAAAACATAAATATATTTTCTTAGTTATCAACGTTTTTTCAGTTTTCATTTTATTTTATGTCGAATGAATTATGTGAACGAAATACACTGCTCGCCACTTGAATAGGACACCTTTAAAACTGCTCGTAACTCGAAAACGAAATGGTAGAATAACGATAATTTTTGCATATTATCTTTGTGCAAGCATTCTTCGCTCTTTCTGGTATATTCCAAGTTTTGGAATAGAACCGTTATAAAGTTGTTTGCACTTTATGTGAGCATTGCCACTTGAATAGAACATGCATTTTATTTGGTCGGTATCGTTGACACGTGCACACAAATTTTGGTTTACTTAAACTTTTTGCTTTAATTGAAGTGTATATAAAATTAAAAAAAATTAAAATGGGGCGTGGCACTTCATTATCTGAGTGGGAGAAAGGAAAAATCCAAGCTTACAAGGATTCTGGCCTTTCTATTGCCAAAATAGCATCAAAATAGTCGACAGGAGCCGTCACGCCATAACAAATTTTTTAAATAATGAGGCTAATTATGGTAAAAACATGAAGGGCCGCACCCACAGTGTGCTTACCATCGCGGACAAGCGACTTATATTAAGAGAAGCTTCCAATTCGCACGACTCTTTGGCCAAGATAAGGGAAAAATGCAATGTTAAAGCAAGTTTGTCAACCATGCGTCG
This sequence comes from Lordiphosa magnipectinata, assembly GCA_037044535.1. NCBI lineage: Eukaryota > Metazoa > Arthropoda > Insecta > Diptera > Drosophilidae > Lordiphosa > Lordiphosa magnipectinata. The sequence goes on along the minus strand of JBAMBO010002604.1, from coordinate 13,351 downwards.
TGTTATTAATAATGCTACACACCTGAAGAGACTAAAAATGAAGAAGAAGCCACCTCTTAACCCGGCTCGGAAGTTACAACGCCTTGATTTCGCGCACATGTCACCTGGACTTCGGAGTGGCAACGTGTTGTCTTTTTTGGACGAAAAAAAGTTTAATTTGGAGGGCCCCGATGGCTACAGCTACTATTTTCATGATCTTCGAAAAGAACCACACCATCTTGATAAGTTGCACAGCAGTGCTGGATGCTGGAGGTATTATGGTATGGGGAGGCCATTTCCTATTACACAGGTGCCATGTGAGCTTAAATTTATTCCAACCAACATGAATGTGTCGTGTTATAATGGTATATTGAAAGAGGCCTTTCCACACTTCCAAACTCTTTTTGCAAATCTAAAATGGATTTATCAACATGATAATGCCCCTATACATACGGCCCGGATTGTTAAATCGTATATAGCGAGCCAAAACTTGGAGAATATCATTGAGAATGTGTGGGGATGGCTAACACGTGAAGTATATCGATCAGGTCAGCAATATTCGAGCGCTCCCGAACTAATTCCGTCTATCAAATTAGCATGGGGCTCGATATCGTTGAATTATTTGGGAAAATTGTATGCATCCCTTCCAGACCGAATGTGTGAGGTTTTGGAGAAAAAAGGAGGCTCAACACACTATTAAAAACTTTTTTTGGTTTAAAAATATGTTAGAAATTTCTTATTTAAGTAATATTGTTGTATTTGAAAAGGATTGAAATATTCTTAAATGGTTTTTAGATAAAGTGTCCTATTCAAGTGGTGCAAAATGAAGACTCCAAAATTTGTTACTTATTGGTTAACAATGTTTTTTGTATACTTACAACTTTTGAATAATTTTGTAATTTTCGTCTAATTACTACATTTAAATAAACTTTATAAGAAAACAAAAATTATTTTCCTAGATGGCTTGGTTTAGCAGCAATTAACTATAGAAAATCGACTTTAGAGGTGTCCTATTCAAGTGGCGAGCAGTGTACTCTGTACCCTTACACTCGCATTTGCTCAGGAGTCAAACGGCCAGTTAACACCCCGCGCACAACGCGGTGCGCTCGCTAAGTTTCTCTCTCTCTCTCTCTTTCTCTCTCGCACTAAGATTGCCTGTGTTGAACGGTTAGGGTATGTTGCTGAGGTTATTGGTGGGGGAGGGGTGGGTGGTGTTAACTGGCGGGTTTTTGCTCATAACTTGAGTATCGCTCATCCGATCTTTATCATTCCTTCAGCAAATCGATAAATAATTTTGAGTACTAGATATCTCTAGAAAGTACGAACCTTCTATCATCAAAACTGTAGGAGATATGACGTTTTTTTCAAATTGCGGGGGCGGGAGGGGGCGTGGCAAAAATTGAAAATAAACTTGATCTGCCTGCAAGTATGAGAAATATATGTCCCATACATGTCAAACCTCTATCTCTTACCATCTCTGAGATCTCTTCGTTTATACGGACGGACAGACAGACAGACGGACAGACGGACATGGCTATATCGACTCGGCTGTTGATGCTGATCAAGAATATATATACTTTATAGGGTCGGAAATGATTCCTTCTCCCTGTTACATACTTTTGCACAAACTTAATATACTCTACGTACCTTCGGTACAGAGTATAACAAAGGGCCGAGGTGGTTACACCAGAAGTGACAAAGACCGGCTTAGAAGTATTAGAGCGAAGCAGAACTTTTTGAGTTCTGTCTTTTAAATAGGGCTAAATCCAAAGCAGAAAAGAGGAAGGAAATCCTAAACGATCAAGCTTAAAGAGGAGAAGATCGTGGTTCACAGAATCAAATGCTTTACTAAAGTCGGTGTAGATGACATCAGTTTGATTTTTAAAAGGAATCCATCGTTAACCATTGAGGTAAATTCAAGCAAATTGATCGTAGTTGATCGACGCTTTGTAAATCCATGCTGGAAAGGTGATAAAATCGATTTACAATAGTGCTGTAAGGATGAGATTAGAATCTGTTCAAATAATTTTGGAATAGCGGAAAGCTTGGCTATACCCCTATAATTGGATATATCAGATTTTCCGCCTCTTTTATGAAGAGGAATGATATAAGATTCTTTCCAAAAATTCGGAAACACAGTAGATTCTAGCGAAAGATTAAAAAGCTTAAGCAAAGGATTGCATAAAGAAATACAACACTCTTTAAGCACGCAACTAGGATCTACAATGGTATAAAAAGGAAACAAAATTTGTTTAGTTTTTGGGTTTCAGTTTTGCATTCCGAATAAAAACATTCCAGTTTGGTTAGAAATGTAAAAGTTTATACAAAAAAACTTTAGGCATTTCCAAAACAACTCTGTTTAACGAACAGATACCAAAGGAATCGCCATACACTAGCTTACAAATTTTGGCATATATTTGGAACTGGTTCGACTGGTTATACTCTCATTGATTGGGTTTCCAAATTTGGTTTCACAGTATAAAAAAAGTCGGATTATTTAAAAGAAACTTGGTGTAAAATGATCAACTTTTAAATAAATAAGCCAATTCAGTTTCAATTCAATTTCTTAGCAAATGTGCATTTGTCTGGCAGTTGTTGTTGTAGATTACTTAAATTTCGTCTCACCGTAAACAAAGTCAAGTATCTGTTCCAAGTAATATATGCTTAAAAAAGAAAACACGCTCCGACATCAACACACTTAGCCTTATTTATGACCATTCAAATGCAAATGAATCAGCCAGCTGAAGATCAGCAGAGGGTTAAATGAGAACACAATGTTGTCTCAACAAAACCAGACAAAAATCTGTGAAAATCCACAAAGAGAGAGAGAGGGAAAGAAAAGCACGATGTCAGCGATAAACAAAAGTCAAGGCGTAGGCCCTCCACTTCTCCACTCCCCCACTTAAAGAGCTTTTTTTTTTTGTATACTCTGCCTTCTTTGTGATTCCACACAACAATGGGGGCGGCGGCAATTTGAGATCCCCCCCCACTTACACACAATATCAACTCTGACATTGAACGCATCTTTACAGATGACACGCTACAAACAGACCGAATTCACGGAAGATGATTCGAGTTCAATTGGTGGCATACAGCTGAATGAGGCGACGGGGCATACGGGCATGCAGATACGTTACCATACGGCGCGGGTAAGTGCGAGAGCGGTGCATACACGTGCCAGTGTCAGTGGAGACATCTATTGTGTTTCATTTAGGCCACCTGGAATTGGCGTTCAAGGAACAAAACCGAAAAATGGCTGCTTATTACCACCTTTGTCATGGCCATTACCATATTCACCCTGCTGATTCTACTATTCTCGAATGGGGCGAACGATAAGACCAAACATGTACTACACGTCCAACCGCACCAGAAGGGTGAGTCGAGCTTTAGTTTTCGTTTTGAATTCCATTGTAATTTTTGTTTATTTCTTAAGCAGATTGTCCCTCTGGCAATGAGTTGCCCTGCCTCAATGAGCATTGCATATTTGCCTCAAGTGAAATTCTCAAATCCATTGATGCCAGTATTGATCCATGTGATGACTTCTATGGCTATGCCTGGTAAGTAGTGAGTTGCTTAAAGTTGAGACCACAATTTTGTTTACCCCTTTTTTTTTTATATAGTAATCAATGGATTAAGAACAATCCCATACCGGAGGGTAAAGCCACTTGGGGCACTTTTGGTAAACTGGAGCAAATGAATCAGCTGATCATACGCAATGTTTTGGAGAAGCCTACGAAAAGTTTCAAATCCGAGGCGGAGATCAAGGCCAAAGTGTATTATGAGTCGTGTGTGGATGTGGATGAGCATATGGAGAAATTGGGAGCCAAACCAATGACTGAACTGTTGTTGCAACTTGGCGGCTGGAATGTGACAAAAAGTGGCTACAATGTGTCCAATTGGAATCTGGGCAGTACATTAAAGTTATTGCATAACAGGTGAGTTGAGGATTAAGGAGTTGGAAACTAAATAGAATTAAAAGATTTATGCAAGAGAACAGGTTATAAATAAGTAAGCCGCTGGTAACATGACATTAGTCATGTGAAAGTTTTCGATCACAACTCTTTATCTTCCGCCCAATTTGCGAACTGTAGACGATTCGAAGGGTCAATTGGCTTTAGCTGCTGCACCAATTCAACTTTGTATAGCTTCATGGCAAGGTCTTTATGCAAAATTCGCATCAAAGACGTGCACGAAATGTTCAATTGTTGACGTCGATGGTTATTCACGCACATTTTCAGCAACCGCAGCAATGTTTTCGGTCGAGCGCACCGGACGAGTACGTACACGGGTTGGTTTATCCACCAACATTCCAGTTTCACGAACTCGCTTCACGAATTGATCTTCAAATTGTAAAAGTAAAATTGGCTCAAACAGCACCTCCAGGAGGGCCAGGGCCAAGCTTCTCTCAATCTCTTGGCGTGTGTGCTTATAATTTTTCGCACAAGAGAAAGGGACCTACAGCTTAACGCCGAATCCGAACGGCAATAGTTAGAGAATTTGCTTTTTCATGGATAGTTTACTTCACAGCTGGCGCCAGTAGCTGGTGAAGGTGATCGGTTGTGTAAAAGCTTTCTTCTAAAGAAAGAAAAAACTTTTTCTATTAGATGGTCCGAGGCGGGATCGAACCCACAACCTCCCGCACCAGCCGCCACACATACGACTGGTACGCCACGCCCGACCACAAATTTTCTTCAAATTGAGTTTTCGGAACATTTTTTTCGTTAAATGTTATTTTTTTTTTCAAATTTTGCACAGTTTGAGTCAAGGACTCACCTCTTTGGAAATATGTTTTTAATATTTCCCAATTTACTTCAAGCGAATAGCGACCCATTTCGTAAATGTCAAAGTTTTTACTAAATATTAGTCGCTTTCCGCATGACATTTGACGTTTTTTAAGTCAAATTATGAATAGTTCAAATTCCTAACACTAGATGGACCACTCTGATAACTCTAAACTTTTCTGAGCCTTATGTCCGTATATAAATCCCATGGACATTATGTCCGTTTTTATACCCTTGCAAAGGGTATTATAATTTTGCCCAGAAGTTTGCAGCACATAGAAATATTCATTTCCGACCCCATAAACTATATATATTCTTGATCACGGCGACGAGCTGAGTCGATTGAGCTTTGTCCGTCCGTCTGTCTGTCAGTTTCTAAGCAAACTTTAATAGCTTTTAAAGCTATCAAGCTGAAATTTAGCACAGAGTTTTCTTTTTACTGCACGCTGCTAATATGTCGGAACGGACCGGATCGGATGACTATATCTTATAGCTGTCATAGGAACCATCGGTCGAAAAATGGGTCTTAGTGAGAAAAACTTTTTTGTTTTCAATGTTAGCGTCCTTAAATTCGGTCATTATCAATATTATATGCTTTCAAACAGATTTGCATATTTTGGTCAAGATCGGATGACCATATCTTATAGCTGTCATAGGAACCATCGGTCGGAAAATGGGTCTTAGTAAGAAAAACTTTATTGTTTCAATGCTAGCGTCATAACACTCGGCCATAATTTATATTATATGCTTTCAAACAGATTTGCAAATTTTGGTAAAAGTCGGATGACTATAACATATAGCTGCCATAGGACCGATCGGTCGGAAAATGGGTCTTAGTGAAAAAAACTTTTTTGTTTTCAAGTAAATCGTTCTTTAAGTCGGTGATTCTTAATATTAAACGCTTTCAAACTAATTTGAAAAAGTTGATCGACATCGGGTGACTATATCTTATGGTTGCCCATAGGACCGATCGGTCGGAAAATGAGTCTTACTGAGAAAAATCTTTTCTGTTTTAAATTTTATCTTTCTGAAACTCCGCGATTGTTAATTTGATATGTTTTCAAAAAGATTCGCGCAATTTGGTCGAAATCAAATGTTTATCTGTCGGAAAATGGGTTTTAGTTAAAATTGTTTTAGATTTTTATGTAAGCGTTCTTAAACTCTGACATTTCAGAAACAGCATTTGCAAGGGTATAAAAACTTCGGCACAGACGAAGTTAGCTTGGCCTTCTCGTTTATAATATTCTAATCATATAAATTTATAATATTATACTATTAATTATTTTGATTATTTGATTGTTTATTTGGCTTTGTGAGCCTCTGCTGACTCCATAAAGAAAATTGTAATTCGCAGCTACATACATCACTGTGGCCACGTCGAAGGGAAACTGGCTTAGCAAAGGGAAGATTGGTCGGGTTAAATCCTTTTCTTCTTTTTTTTCAAAAAATGATTACACCATTCTCAACAACTCATCAGATACTAAGGGCTTTTCCACCTTCCGCTTTTCGGTCTGCTTTGCCTGCTGAGAAAGACAATTTGTCAATATCTTCGCATATCTTTATATCCAAATATTTAACTTACATAGGAATATGACTGTAATGTAGAGTTTTTAGAGTGAAACTCTAAAATGTCATCGGAAAACATGCTCTCCTCATTGGACTGGGTGTTGCCATTGTTAAATAATTAAATGGGGGATACCGAAAAGACTTATATAGTTACATATTAGGCAGGAAAGCCATTGGGTCAGCGAACTGCCAATCAACACATTCGCTGAATCTTTCTTGCTCCAGCTCAACGCGTCCCGCACTGCCGCTTTTTTTTTGGCTTTGGCTGCGGTGGTAACGGAGACTCTCTCAAAGTGAGATCCAAGCGCATTTACACTCGTCCGCTGAAAAGAAAGAAAGGAATTTAATTTTACTTCCAAGAACAACACTGGCTGCTGCACTGATACCAAGGAGTAGGAGCCAGCCACACCAAGTAATACTCACCTCCTTTTCCCAACTGGACACCAACCGCTTCCCAAGCACTTTTTGGAAATGCGGTGTCCAGGTTTTTCACAGCATGAATTAATGCGTTTTTGTCGTCATTATCAAAGTTTTGCAGACGATTTTTAGTCTTGCGCTCCATTTGTTTAGTTTTGCCTTCCATTTCAATTTCAGAACTGACACAAGGAAAAAATGACTGCACAATATCTCTTGAAGGAACTCTCAGCTGTTCGATACAGTCCACACTAGCAATCGATATGGCAACTCTCAAAACACCTTGTTTGTATTGCTTGGCTTTCTGGGTACCAAACTACAGAACGAGGAAAGGAAAACTTTCTTAAGCTATTTTTTTTGTATGGAATTTGACAGCTGAAGGAAAATTCGAACGCCCTCAGTACTAGGCTTTAATCAATTTCAAAAAATTTTTCATGGCTCCATTTTTTAAATATGAATTTTTTTCATTTTTCCGGTAGGTGCACTTTCATTTTATGCCATATCTCACTTCATAATCGTCAAATGGAGTCAAGCAAGATGAATCGAAAGGTAATAAAATAGCCAATAAAAGCGTAGATCATTGTTTTCAAATCGGTTTAGAAATTTGAATAAAATGACAAAAAATGTTTCAAAAAAATCGATTTTTTGCTCGAAAATGCAAGAAATTTCGTTTTTAATCGCCTTGGAAATATATAAAAAAATTCAAAAAAAATTATTTTTATTCTTTCGACTTAAGAATCGTACTTCTATAAAGATAATAAGGTATTGATGAAGAAAATCTATGATCAAATATTGTAGCTGAATCTATTTAAGTGAAGGAACTAACAGTAAAATTTGAGTATTTTAAGTGTTTAGAATTTTTTTTTTTTCCATTTTCTTCGTTTTTTGGTCAATATTAGAAGTAGGCGAATAGCCAGATCAAAAATAAAATTCCAGAACAGAACAAAAGTCGAAGCAAATGAAAATTTATTTTTTAAAAATTTTAAAAATTACACATTTTTCAGCACTTAATTGCTCCCAGCTCTTGAATTTATTAATAGATTTTGTTCATTGATATCTTATTTTCTTTGCAGAAGTGTGGTTCTTGAGTAGAAATAATAAAAATAGTTTTTTTGATTTTTTCATATTTTTCCTCGGCGTTTGGAAACGAAATTTACTGCGTTTTCGAGCAAAAAATCGATTTTTTTTAAAAACATATTTTATTATTGTATTCAAACTACTTAACTGATTTGAAAATAGTGTTTTGTGCGATTATTGACCATTCAATTACCTTTTGATTCCTATCTTGCTTGACTCCATTTGACGATTATGATGTGAGATTTGGCTTAAAATGTAAGTGCACCTACCGGAAAAATGAAAAACATTGATATTTAAAAAACGTAGCCATGAAAAAATTTTTGAAATTGATTTTTGAGATCACCAATCCAAACTAGACTTAAAAATAGTTTCAGTAGAAATGGGTCTTTTTGGCTGTAAACTAGTGTAATCAAAGAAGTGGTTAGTAAGTAAAACATTAAGCCCATATGAAAGTTTTCGATCACAACTTTGAAATATAACTCAAAGATTTACTGAGCCTTATGTCCGGACATAAATCCGATGGACATTATGTCCGTTTTTGTATTAAATTTTGTTAAAAACAAAACCAGGGCTGGGGCTTAATTTAAGTTACCAAGAGATCAGGCAATTGCTTTTGGAAACAGACTACAATCTTCTGAAAAAATTGTGTCTTAATACTGACTAGTCCTATCTTAATCAAGTTCATTGTGTTGAAGCTGCCACCAATTTGTTCTATTTTAAACTGTTTGAGCTATTTGATATCTTCATTCCTTAGGAGTTTGTACGAAGCGCTCCGTAAAATGTACTTTGAAGTTGTGCAAGCCAGGGGTGCCCAAACCCATTCCGCAAGCCACGCACTCGTTGTTGTATTGCGCAAAGGAATAGTTGGCGCGTATACGGTCCACGCGCGCCATAAGCCTACATAAAGCAACAACAATTTCATATAAGTTCTTTGCTCTCTTTCTGTCCGAGCAAAGGTTTTGTTGTTGGCGCGTGCAGACCCGCAACAAAAACATCATGTGTGCCTCTCTTCTCTCTCTCCTGTGTCTCCGACAAAATCGAACGCAACAACAATGTTGCTTATGCGTAAGGCATACTTAACTAGGTAGCCGCACTCGCTCTCTCACAACTTCTTATATAAATACAAAAGAGAGAGAGAGAGCGAACTAAGAAGCAGAACACAAAAAATTCGTCCGCGGAGATGCGTCGCTCGCAACTGTTGTTCACAGACTGACATATAAGAAGTAAGCAAAGAGAGCGAGTATGCCTTGCTTATGCGTAGGCAGCAGCTCGCCTGGCACGTGTGCTTGAGACAGCAACACACACACACAAACAAAAATCGCGTTTCTCTTTCTATTTCTTGTTGTTGTTGTTCACGACTGCTGGGCCAAAATTTCAAGCCCAAAATCGTATTTGCTATAAAAACTAACTTTGTCGAGTACAGAGTAACTTTATTAACGATCCAAAGAGCTTTTACCAAACGTCGCTCTAATGCCTTACCTTGTTCTCTTTACTTTCAACAAGAAAATGCTTCGTCTGACATTGATATTGCAAGTCTCTTCGCAATATTCTATCAATCAACATACTTGTCGTAAGATGCCAACGACGGCTCTTCTTATCCTATTTCCTCGTATGATTTCATAAGCTGCCCTCGATTGGTTTTTCTTCTGTCCTAAATGGTTTAATTTCGTTATAATATAACCTTTTTCCTGATGAAACAATGAGCTGAGACTCACTTGCCTATACTATCCACATCTTGCTTTACAAATCACTTGAGCTGTCTAAGTTTCCAAATCTTACATAATTCCCTTACATAAAAACGGATCACGTTCCGAAATTTCTAACTCTACAATCATCGGCCATCTTGTACGAGGAGCTGTAGGTTCTATAAAAGAGAATTAACAAGTATTTGTTTATATGCATGGCATGCGCACACCTTCTTTGCGCCGTTAAGTCTGGCAAGAAAGACATATGTGGAGCTAACTCCCACTCCAAAACGCTGCTTCCTTGAGATGATTTCGCTATGGGCGTGCTCTAATGCAGAGCTCCCTAGCAATAGACCCTGGGGCACGAACATACTTGCCAATTCACACCGAATGCTTGCCGAAGTCATGCATCTCTGTGTGTTAGAGAGAGACACAGTCACATTTTTGCGCTCTCTGCTTGGGGAACCCTGCTCTAATGACCAATGACAATGATGTGTACCAATGACCCCTATTGGACGGACCTTAAGTAGCTGAAGCTGGCACACTGCCGAGTAAGAAGTGTTGTCATTTCAATTATGAAAATATTTAAGGCATATGTATTTAACATATTGCTGGACTGGACTAGCACAGATTCTTGGCTCTTTCCTTTGGATGTTTCTAGGTCTTCTTGTACTGCTCGAGCTAGTGCTTAGCAGTTGGGCCTGGTCGAGTTGCATGGCCTTTGTTTTGCCCATACTTACTTGAACTCAAATGTGTTTTCTTTTGCTGCTTAATGGTTTAAGTGCATTTAATCAGATCAAAAAGGTGACCATTTATGTTTCGTTCATTTGTTTTATCAATTCGCGCTTCAGTGACGACAGCTCCTGTACCGATTTTAGCTCCACCGTTTGTAGTTCAATCGCCGTTACCACTTCAAGGGTCTGCTCCATCGTATCCCGCAGTATATGTTCCACACCGGGACAGTAGAGGTAGTCTTCATTCAGGCAATTCAGCTTGTGTCTCAACTTGACTAGTTCTTTTGCTTTGAGCAAAATTTGGTACTTAAGCGTACATAGGCGCAAAGTCAAATCATTCAACTCCTCCTTTAATTGTTCCATCGTTTGTGCCATGGTGATTGCCTAAGGGGAAATGATGTTAAGGTAACTCCTTCTCTGGGAAACACAATACTTGCCTTTTTTGGTTATTTGATAATTGTTTAATTTTTTTTTTTTTGATGGGAGCTGTATTCCAGAGCACACTAGGTCTTCGAGTGATTGAAAGTGTCAGACGATTAGAGTTGCCAAAATACATTGACTGACAGCTTTTGCTAAGTAAACCTGATCCATAATTTTGAAAAAAAAAAAAAACAAACATTGTGCCAGTGTTGTTATAAGCAGGGAATCGAACCGGAACCGGAACCGTATACCGAAAAGAACCGATTAAAATTAGAGAATGAGAGAAATGAGAGAAAACAAAAGATATTGTTTTTGTCTGACTGAAACAAAAACAGCAACAAAAATATGTATATATTTGGCGCTCTTTCACTTAAGTTCCGTTTGTATATGTTGGATTTCTGCTAATCTTCGGATGCTGTCTCGAAAGAGCTCAGTGTACAGTCGCCTACGGTTAATCGTTGTACAATTTTTATTCGTGTTTGTGCTGCGAAACTGCAAAGAGTAATTAATTTATTTAAGAGTTGCAAGTTAATCTAAACGATCGCTTAAAACGCCAAGGCCAAAAAAAAAATGTGTATCGAAAGTATTTCGCCTTTGACATTGAAGAAAATGTAAGCAATTGCTTAATAAACAAGTGTTTAAGGTGATTTTGGTATTTACGAATTTACTTTCCGAGAAATATACATATATATGTATGTACAATGTACAATGATAATCAGTCTAAAGCTTCGAGACTTTTCTTTCATGCATATACAAACATACATACTTAATTCGTATGTAAGTGCTTAGGCCCAATTTCTCAATGTCCGGTTAGTCAAACTTACCGGCAGGTTAGCCGAATTTGCGTGTCTCATGCTGTCTTTGGCGAGAACCGGGCGGCAAAGTTAACCGCTGCCTCATGATGGGGTGAAATTTTAACCTGCCGGCAAGTAGCGATAGAACTATCGATATTTTTATCGATAGACAAACAGCTTTGTTTACTTTATTAATTGCCAAAACAAAATGTTTATATATAAAGGAATTTTTTACATCCACGCTATGGAAATGTAACTGGAGGACACAGAGCAACGCATAAATAATGCAAGAGAGTACAGGGAGAGGCCTAATTATTTTAATGAGCTGGATGACGACAAATTTGTTGAAAGATTCTGGTTGACAAAATCAACATGTAAAATAATTCTTGCTGGGATTAGAAATCAAGTGTCTTCTCAAAGTAACAGGTAAAACTTTAACTTCTGTTGCCATTCAAATTTTCATGTCTCGGATTGTTAACAGGAATCATGCATTGTTGTCAGAGACCAAATTTTTATGCAAGTGGCAGGTGACTTCTGTGGTGTCAGCGTCCCGTCGTCAAGTCGTGCAGTTAAAGAAGTGTCACACGCTATTGCATTACTAGCAAGAGAATATATTGCAATGGTTGTGGAAAGAATGCAGGAAACAGGCTTCTTTCAGATAGCGAAGTTTCCAAAGTTTCTTGGGGCAATCGACTGCACCCATATACGAATTTAATCACCTGGTGGTGAAAGTATCGAAATATTTCGCAACCGAAAGGGGTACTTTTCATTTAACGTTCAAGCAATGTGCGATTCTAGGCTGATGCTTACAAATGTGGTTGCAAGGTGGCCAGGATCTTCTTAATATTAGCCGCTTGAAATTTAGGCTAGACAGTGGTGAATTCCAAAACTACTACATTTTGGGAGATCGTGGGTATAAGACATCTAATTATATGATGACACCACTACAGAATCTTAGAACAGAAGCAGAGAAACTCTACAATGAATCCCAAATCCGAACGAGAAACGTGATTGAGCGCTGTTTTGGCGTTTGGAAAATGCGATTTCCAGTGCTGTCAATGGGGATGCGAATATCTCGAATTACGGGAATGGATGTGATTGTTGCCTGTGGGGTTTTGCACAACATTGCCATTCTTCAAAATGATCCTCTACCTTCGGAAAACGAAATAGTTTACTCATTTGAAGACGCTGATTATGTAGATGGAGCGAGAAGTAGTGACAGCGTGTTGCATGCTAACATCACACTCTTGTTACCTTAAATAAAAAGTTTAACTAGAAAATTAAGCAAACTTCAGTGAATGCGTACACTTACCATCAGAAACAGACACTGACTTGTTGATGTGTGCTAAAATGTAGGGAGTCTTATCAATATGGGTAACGCTTACTTATCATAAATAAAAACCTACCATCATCATCAACCTCATTTCCCAATCCAGTCGCTGAAATTTGGATCATCCCACCAATTTTTTTGGGAAATGGACGCGACTCCAGCGGTGCTGGGAACGCCGCCACCAGTGCGATAAGTGTCTCGCTTCTCAGCTGCGAATTCATTACGTGACCGTTTTTTTAAGTTCTCGTACTTCTCCCGCAAGGCTTTCCAAGGGCGATGAATTCCGGCTTGAGCAGCAAACTGATCTCCAAGTCTTTGCCACGCTTCGGCCTTCTGTTTCCACGTTATCAAGTGCACATTTCGCTTGTTGGCGACACTTAATCAGAATTCTGTTGTCCACAAATGAGCTTCATAGCCATTATTGTGATGATTAGTATTATAAAGAGTGTAAAGAATGTTTTGACTCATTTTACCGTAACTGATGAATCATTAAATCTTGAAAAAGTTTCTAAGAGAACACCACCTACACTCTCTTTTACGCTCTTTTACGGACGTTCCTTTGGGTACGCCT
>JBAMBO010002603.1:0-163227 GCA_037044535.1 Lordiphosa magnipectinata | reverse complement strand
TTGTCTTTGCATTTTGTATTTGCAAAGTCAGCCGTTCTTACTATTTGCCGTAGCAGCAGGTGGGTTGTGTGTATGTGTGGAGTAGGAGGGTGCGAGGGGGAATAGTGGGTATAACAGTGGGTCTAACAGTGGGTTAACAGTGAATTAAAAGTGGGCTAACAGCAAATTATCAGTGAGATAACAGTGGGCTAACAGTGAATTAACAGTGGATTAACAGTGGGTTATCAAATAGTTAACAGTGCGCTAACAGAGGGTTAACAGTGGGTTAGCTTAGGTTAGGTTGCGATGGCTGAGAGCGACAAGTCGCTCTCCCACTTGGGTCACATGGGCCCGTTGCGATGCCATATATTCCCTGTTAACCCTTTATTCCATAGGAGGGGATAATACTGAACCATTGTGTGGACAGAATAAAATTAAGTAGAGCTGGGATCTATAGCTCGGATGTCTCTGAGAGATTGGTTAAAAGGGGTCGACCCAGAATTCTAAGCCTTCTCCTACTCAGAGCAGGACAGTGGCACAGGAGGTGCTGTACCGTTTCCTCCTCTTCCTCATATCTGCAACTTTAACAGAAATCGTGGTGTGCTACGCCTAGGCGTACTGCGTGTCTGCCAATAAGACAGTGACCCGTCGGGGCACCCACCAGAAGGGCTATGTGTTCCCTTCTGTAACGCAAAAGTGTGTTAGTACGTTTTAGGTTGAATTCTGGCCACGTAAGTCTTGCTACCGAGCACGAGGAAAGGTTTTTCCATCTATCCCGAGAAAGACGCAGTGTTTCGGCTTTTATGTGAAGCTTGTAGGTAGCCATAGGCATCCCTATCGTGCTCTTCTTTGGAAGGAGCTGCGAGTACACCGACCTGCTGGTTAGCAATTGGTCGATGAACCCAATCAGTGGCGTATCCGCTCCCACATTTACCAAGGCAGAGGTTTGACGTTATTAAAGGCACCCTCTATGTCAAGAAATGCAACTAGAGAGTAGTCTTCCACTTCAAGAGATTTTTCAATCTTTGAGACCAGGGAGTGTAGGGCGGTTTCAGTTGTCCTTCCCTTGCTGTACGCGTATTGTGTGTGTACTAAATGAGAGGGGTTTATAGTCTGCCTTAGGTAGGTGTCTATAAGTCTCTCTAGGGTTTTGAGAAGGAATGAAGATAGGCATGTGAGCTCTTGCCAGCCTTTGGTATAAAGACTACTTTAGTTTCTCTCCATCTGGTGGGGATATAGTTGAACTTCAAACAGCTTACATATATTGTGTAAAGCCAGTTCATTGTATGCCCAATTGTGTTATAATTGAGCAGGAAATACGAAATTATCAGGCCCTGGTGACTTAAATGGTTCGTACGAGTCGATTGCCCACTTAATCAGTGGGTTAACAGTGAGTTAACAGTGGATTAACAGTGGGTTAACAGTCAGTTAACATTATAAAGAGCATACAGAATGTTTTCAACTATTTTACCGTAACTGACGAATCATTAAATCTCAAAAAAAGTTTCTAAGATAACCCAGACTAGTACCAAGGCGAAGTAACAAAGTTGGTTACTTTCATTTTGTATGAGAAACCTGCCTCTAAACAACTGTTCCCACTTAGACTCTTAAGTGGGTGATCACTTACACTGGGCAACATATTCTTATTAAAACTTGCTTTAATTATGGACTAAAACTATCTCCAGAGTCAACAATTGCTCAGCTGATTGTTTAGTGATTTCCCTTAAAAATTTCTTTCACTCTCTTCTCATTTTACAGATACAATTTCAATTGCCTTTTTGGCTGGGCCATTGGTGAAGATGACAAAAACTCCTCCCGTCATGTCATTCAGATCGATCAGGGTGGCTTAACGTTACCCACATCGGATTACTATAACAACAAGACGGACAATCATCGTAAAGTTCTCAACGAGTATATCGAATACATGACCAAAGTTTGCGTCCTTTTGGGTGCCAATGAGACAGATGCACGTGCTCAGATGGTGGGTGTCATTAATTTTGAAAAGAAATTGGCCAATATAACCATACCGCTGGAGGATCGTCGCAATGAGGAGGCCATGTATCATCCCATGAAACTGAAACAGTTGACCCAGTTGGCACCGTTTCTGAACTGGACGGATCATTTTGATAATGCCATGCAAATGGTTAATCGTAGGGTGACCGCCAACGAGGTGGTGGTGGTTTATGCACCAGATTTTCTCAAGAATCTATCAGAGATTATTATGAAAATGGAGCAAACGGAGGAGGGCAAGATGTGAGTACTGAAACTGTATAAAACAGAGGCAGAAAGTCAGGTGTGTCTTTCTCTTTCCAGCACCCTGAACAACTATCTCATTTGGCAGGCGGTACGCACTCTCACCAGCTGCCTGTCGAAACCCTTTCGGGATGCCTACAAGGGTGTGCGCAAAGCTCTAATGGGCTCCGATGGCGGTGAGGAGGTCTGGCGTTATTGTGTCTCCGATACCAACAATGTGGTTGGCTTTGCTGTTGGTGCCATTTTTGTACGCCAGGCCTTCCATGGTGAATCCAAGCCAGCCGCTGAGCAAATGATTGGCGAAATACGTGAAGCCTTCAAGCAGAATCTACAGAATCTTACCTGGGTGGACAAGCAGACGCGAGAGAAGGCCATCGAGAAGGCCAATGAGATTTCGGACATGATTGGTTTCCCCGATTACATACTGAATGCGGAGGAGCTGGATCGGAAGTATGCCGAACTGAATATTACGGCCAATGCCTACTTTGAGAATAACATTCAGGTGGGCATTTACAATCTGAGGAGCAATCTGAAGCGTCTGGATCAACCGGTGAATAAGACCAATTGGGGCATGACACCACAAACGGTGAATGCCTACTATACGCCCACCAAGAATCAGATTGTCTTTCCCGCCGGCATACTTCAGGCACCTTTCTTCGATATCAACAATCCGAAGAGTCTCAATTTTGGAGCCATGGGCGTGGTTATGGGACACGAATTGACGCATGCCTTTGATGATCAGGGAAGGGAATATGATAAATTTGGCAATATCAATCGTTGGTGGGATCCCAAAAGTATTGAACGTTTTAGCGAGAAGGCCGAGTGTATTGCACGCCAATATACGGGATACAAGATGAATGGACGCAATCTGAATGGCAAGCAGACATTGGGTGAGTTTGTTCGGCCAAACGAATGCTTCGACATTTGTTGGCGTAGCGGTACATTTAAAGCTAAAAGTTGTTCCTGTACGTTGTCTAAGCCATTGACAAAAGGGTGAAAGGGGTTTTCATGAAGTTATGCAAAGTCAGAAGGAAATATCTTCAATTGAAATGAACTTACCACAAAATAAAGAATGCAAAAATAATGAATAGATCTTCGGCCCAACTGGGAAATTGTCTAAAAATTGTCAGAAAATCCATCAATTTAAGCTCTATACAGTTGGGCGATACGGTTCTATCTGTCTCGTTCATTTTATTTACAGTGTCGCGGTGTTACCATATTTCGATTTCATAACAAATAAGAAAGTCGGCCAAGCCCGACTGTAATATACTCTGTAACAGCAGTGTTTTGATCATAACTTGACCATTAGAAGGCGCCACTACTTGATTTTCGAAACAGATCAATAGATGGCGCCACTACTGTGACTATTCTGGCAGCTCTGGCCACACTTATCATCGTTATCACTTAGCAGCGACGTTGGCCAACGAGCGATCAGTTTCTGGCTTGGCTTCCGCAGCGCTTGCGGTGCATCGGGCAGTTCAACTAAAGAAATAATTGTTAAAATTCATGTCGAAATACAGCTTTCGCTCAACAAATTCAAGACAAAGAGCACTATTCAACAAGCAAACAAACTAAGTGAAGCAAGGAGCACTATTAAGACAGCAGCCAGCCAGATCCTCAACAGTAATATCTGGAGGTTTTTTGGGCAAAGTGTGCCGCATACACACCAGAGAACTACAAAACGTACCAAAAACGTATACGCATACGTATAGCTTCAAATGCGTCAATGCTTCAATGCGTATCCAGTCAAAAAACGTATGCGTACTTCAATACGCATTTTTAAAAAAGTACGCATACGTATACTTCATAGTGCGTATGCGTATTTCAACTACGCCCAGCGGCGCAAATTGCCATTACAAAATCATAGATTACTTTGCCTTCAGTATGAAGGAAATAATCGCATACAATCTGCATTACTTTGCCGTATGCATGGCAGCTTTGTAAGCGGGATGCGCACAGCCTGCATTACTAGTAATAAAACAAGTATGCCAGAGCCGAACTGCCATCGGATTCCCAATTACAATTACAATTCATCACACAATTGAGAAATCGTATACTCAGTCGTAAAGCACTTGTATTACGATTCAATTTACTAAAGATGGAAAAGTATACGGGTGGGTAAAGTACTTGTTTTACGATGCAATGTACTATTGATAGAGAAGTATATGGGTTGGTAATGCATGTGCATTACAGCCCATGTGAGTGGGTAATGATGTAGTAATGCAGTGGTTTTTATATTAGTTTATTTAAAATGATTTTATTTGTTATTCCTTGATAAATAAAATGTATGTTTTTACAAAGCTTTAAATTGTCCAGACTACAAATGGGAAATACGTCCTTATCAGGGGGCATATTCTTTTTCGTCAGCTTTTTAAGGATGGCCAATATATCAATTTGGTTTTTTTTTTTCAATTTTTGGTTGACTCTGCTTAATCGTGTTTTGAGCCTCCATCACTTTTGCCAATTGAGTTTTCAACTTTACGAGTTTGTTTAACAACTAAGCCAAATTCAAGTGAATCACTTACACATTTGTTCTGCATACAAATACAAATTTAGAAAATAGAAGAAATGTCAAAAAACGCTTATGGATGAGGGGGGAAAGCTCATAAGCGAACGAAATAGACATCGGCTCGTGTGTGGCACGGTTAGTTGTTTCAGTTTGTTTCCGATTACTATATCTCTAACGAAAAGCAGCGGTTGTATTGCATTACTTTTTCGTCAGGCGTAATGCATACTTTCGGCAGAACACGTTGAGCTCTGCGCCGCTGGGGCGCTGACGTATAACTTCAAAAGTACGCACACTACACTCAGAAAAAAATATTACCGAAAACTGTTGAAAATTACCAGAAATTTAAGTACATTTTACCTAAAATGATAGCCAAGGAATATATGGACTTAATTTCAGGCCTCTATTACCTAAAGTGTTCTAGGCAATAAATTAGATTTTTAGGTAACATGTGACCTAAAATTTTAGGCAATGTAAGACTATAAAACGTCGTTTTTTAGGTAATAAGCACCACCACCACAACACATACCAAAATACCACAACTCCACCACTAAACTGTTCAATTTTTTTACATGTCCATCCGTCCCATCGGTCAAATTTTAAAACTTACTTAAAAATTCGAAAGGATATTTCCAGAATTTTTTCAAACATATAAAAACGGTTGATTTCCCGCTAGTCAATATTATATATGCTCAGTGTCAAAGCATGTTTAATATAACATTTTTATTTCATTCTTTGCAAGTGAGTTTCGCGAAAAGTTATAGCTGTCCCATCATGAAACCTTTTTTAGAGTACTAAGACAATCCAAAGGATTACTCCTAATTTTTTGGAAAAATCTCAAAATTGCCGTTTTTCCACAAACCGTGATTTAATATTTTTTCTTTAGTTTCGGCGGTTTCTTCCTCCAGTTCAACCATCGCAAATATTTTTATCACAAAGTAAAGGAAAAACAATATTTTTTGAAATTTTTTTTTTATTTTTAGACCCATCAAATATTTAGCTATAAGCAACTTTAACAACAAAAAAAAACAATCGCTATATCTTTGCATCCCACAATGGGAAAATTCTGAACAAAATATTAAAAATCGTGGAAAACTGCTGTTATAGCCTGACAAAAAATTCAAATATTTGGAGACTATGAAAATAAATAGTTGCCCACTTCAAAAATAATTACCCATATATGAAATAATAATACTTAAGCTGCCTTCAAACTTTTCATCTATATATCGAAATATAAGGTTGTCAAACTTCTTCTCTTAGCCAATTGAACCTGTCAAATTACATTAAAAAAGCCAACATTTTTCAAATATTTAGTTATTTGCTTTGCTATTACACTATCGTCAGAGTGTCTCTTTAGAGATGTATGACAAGTGTAAAGGCAGCTTAAGTTTAGGAAAATGGCATAATTTTAAGGCAAAGGATTCCTAAAACATTTAGTCCTAAAACAAGATTGTTTCGGTAAAATCCCCTATATTTTAGGAAATTATGGCCTGAAAATCATAGTTTAGGTAATAAAATGCATTTTCCTAAAATTTAAGGAAAATCTTTTTTCTGGGTGTATGGGATCGAAATGTTTGGGAACTTTGAAGCTGCCTCTCAGAGTAACGTAACATTCAACAATATCGCTATATATGTTTATAATAGAAGACAATCGGACCACAATACGCACTTCGATAATTAGATATACGACGTTGACTTCAGAACGTGGACTGGATACAGATCTCTAATACTGCTGCATAAGATAATACATACTAAACAGCCATCCTATTTATATGATAAATTAAGCTTTGCCTCTTCAACAAGAACCATGAATTTAAAAACAATGCGACATAAACTAGCCAGCTCAGAAAAACATTTTTTTCGTGAATACTGTTCGGTTGTGGAACCAACTGCCACCCTATTTAAAAACAAGAAAGAAAGTCGGTCAAGCCCGACTATAACATACTCTGCACCCTTAATGTCGCAGCTCGCATTTGGTCACGAGTCAAACGGCCAGTTAACACACAACGCACAGTCTCTCTCTCTCTCTCACTAAGATTGCTTCTGCTGAACGCAATGCTTAGGTTATGGGTGGGGTGGGTGGGGGGTGTTAACTGACCGTTTTTTGCTCATAACTTGAGTATCGTTCATCCGATCTTTATCATTCCTTCAGCAAATCGATAAATAATTTTGAGTACTAGATATCTCTAGAAAAAACGAACCTTCTACCATCAAAACTGTAGGAGATATAACGTTTTTTCCAAATTGCGGGGGCGGTAGGCGGCGTGGCAAAAATTGAAAATAAACTTGATCTGCCTGCAAGTACAAGAAATATATGTCCCATACATGTCAAACCTCTCTCTTACCATCTCTGAGATCTCTTCTTTCATACGGACGGACGGACAGACAGACAGACGGACAGACGCACAGACGGACATGGCTATATCGACTCGGCTGTTGATGCTGATCAAGAATATATATACTTTATAGAGTCGGAAATGATTCCTTCTCCCTGTTACATACTTTTGCACAAACTTAATATACTCTATGTACCTTCGGTACAGAGTATAATAACAATACAATAGGTATACACTTGACGACTAGATACATTGTAAGTCTGTAAGACGTCGATTATAATTAACGTGAGGTTGGCGCTCGTGTGCTGGATATGGACTGCCTTCCAAGCTAGTGTATAAATCTTCAGTCCGCCCTCTAAAAACAATTCAAAAATGTCTATATGTCAAATAATTAGCTAGAATTACAGGTTCCGGCAAATCTGAATAGTTTCCGAGTTTCGAGCTTACCAGAGAGCTATATCTGGTGAATAAAATAGCTAAAATGACAACGCTGCGTGTGGCACCCACTTCTATTTGTATGAATGTATGTACTTTTGTTGCTGGACAAGACGACTGCTGACATGTTTCTGCAGTAGCGTGCACCGAGTTGCTTAGATTGGCGCATATGTATATGTATAAGATGACAAATAAAACGTTCAATACCTTGTGCAGAGTACATAGGTGCTTACATTGAATTTGTAATACATTACAAGTTAATATCTTTTACTGGAAGTACTGTGGTCTATGTGTATGTAAATAATATACACTACGCATAAGTATGAATGTATACATATGTATATAGGTAGGCAAATATGTACTACATACAATAGCACGCGCTGATTCTTCACGTATTTAAATTGTTTTAAATATGTGCAATGTAACCATATATGGTATGTATGTAAGTTAACAACCATTGGGAGTGCGAAAAGGAGAAAATAACACATCGAAGACAAATGTTTTTTTGAACCGAACCAAAAGCTTGGGTTCGGAACGTGTTCGAATTCATCTATTTTCGTCCTCGTGGTTCGGTTCAGGGTTTGGTTCACAGTAAAAAAAATACTACGTGCGTAGTACGCATTAATGACTACGCATTGCAGTTCTCTGATACACACTCACACGCCTGGAAGCATACGGTCGTCATCAGGTGGAGGGTTTTGTATCCGAAGCTAGGTTGATGTTTCGGTAGCTATGGTTTGCTCAGAGAGTTGGGTCGCTGGCCCTACTCCCCTATCCTGGTGATGGGGGTGCCATCTTAGAGTCCGGGATCACAGTTTTCAAACTTCAGCGATTTCTCAGCCAACTTACCGAAGACGCACTAAGGCCAAATCGTCTTCTTGATTCGCTCACCACGAACCGGAGTCCTTCGGAAAATCGATAAATAATGCTAATTACAAACTATCTTTAGAAAGTACCAACCATCTGTCTTTAAAATTGTGTGAGATATGACGTTTTTTCCAAATTGCGGGGGCGGGAGGGGGCGTGGCAAAAATTGAAAATAAACTTAATCTGCCTGCAAGTATTAGAAGTAAATGTCCCATACATGTCAAACCTGTAGCTCTTGCCATCTCTGAGATCTGTTTGTTTATACGGTCAGACAGACGGACTAACAGACATGCCTAAATCGACTTGGCTGTTGATGCTGATCAAGAATATTTATACTTTAAAGGGTCGGAAATGATTCCTTCTCATTGTTACATACTTTTGCACAAACTTAATATACTCTGTGTACCTTTCGGTACAGAGTATAAAAATACCTTTACGCTAAAATATTAATAAATTCACATCACATGGCGGTCATTTTTTTCATATAATTCCAAACATCACAATAGCTTTAAACTAATTTCCACTAATTTCTTTCTTCTTTTTCCATTTCCAACAGGTGAAAACATAGCTGACAATGGTGGTCTCAAGGCGGCCTATCATGCCTATTTGCGTACCAAAAATGATAATGAGGCTGATATTCTCAAATTGCCGGGTCTAAATTTAACCCATGCTCAGCTCTTTTTTGTTTCATTTGCCCAGGTAAGTTTTCCGTTTATTCACCAGAGAAAATCCCCTATTAATTTCATTTCATTTCATGTTCACACACAGGTCTGGTGTTCCAGCACCACAGAGGAGACCACTCTGCTGCAAATGGAAAAGGATCCGCATTCACCCTCACAATATCGGGTGATAGGAACTTTATCGAATATGCAAGAATTTGCAGAGGTCTTCCAATGCAAACCCGATAAGCGTATGAATCCGGCCAATAAATGTGAAGTTTGGTAAACGATAGATCTCCAGAAATCCCCCTCCTTGAAACCAAAAGTAGAAGTAACCAAAATTTAACCAAACCAAATATAGCTGGATATATATATATGTTGTATATGTGTCTACTTAAAAAAAAAGGCCTGGGGTATATGTTGTTTAGAGAGCAAATAGTGCATGTCAGTCCTGGTGCCTACAACTAAATTGAATAGTAGAAACTGACGATAAAAATGTGTGCTGTCCAAGTACCAAGCTGAGACTTATAAAATTTGTTAGCAGCTCAAGTGTTTTTTTTTTGTTTTTTTTTTGCCAAAACAAACAAACAAACCTAAGTATGTATATGAATGTAGTAGATATAGAAAACAAAACAAATCTAGCAACTGTACACACACACAGAGGTCAGAGTCTGGCTGATATCTATATACTAGATAACGATTAACGATAACTGTAACTGTAACTGTAACTGTAACTTAGCTATTTGTAGAACTATTTATGTATATTTTGTATAAAATGCAAGAAAAAACAACAAAAGTAACTAATTTCCGGCTTTACAGTCGAAATTGTGCAACAGGGTTAGCTAAAGCGTGAAAGGGATAAGGATAGGAAGAGTGTGAAAGAGACAGACAGAGACAGAGAGAGAGAGAGAGCGTCATTTAGAAAGGGAAAGTGAGTGCAGGTTATGCAGAGTTGCCAAAATAAGCAAACAAAACAAAACCAAAATTGTATTTTTTTATATCAATTCCTATAAAATTAGTTATGGTTAAACAAATATATGCCAAAATGCACAATGAAAAACTTTGTAAACTAATTTAGTTGATTTATTTGCTAAGAAAAAATGTTTTCCAATACATTTTTCTTTGTTAAATTTTGTATACCCTGGCAGAGAGTAAAAGCAGTTAAGCTGGGCTATCATACATACATTCCACAAGTTAATAAGAAAATTCTTTAAATTAGCAAGGCAGCAGCAGTTCAGCAGCATATGATTTTCGTTTGTAGGAAAATAAAAAACGGTAGAGTGTTGAGGCTTGGCTTATGCAAAAATGTTAGAAAGTTTGATTCATCATGTAAATCCGGACTAAGTCCAGCAAGCAAGCAATATGTGCGTTTTCTACATAATGTGCACAAAAAAAAGCAGTCCGGAATGCCCTTTTTTTTCTGTGAAAACGGTCGGACTTAATGCGGAAGTTTAATGAGTCTAAACTGACTCTTTTCTAACACAGATATAAGTGCTTGCATCCTTCAAATGAAGCATCTAAAAACCTCATAAAAGACACTTAAAAATTACTTTTTTAGGCAGTTGAAGGGCTACTGAAAGGCTTTTTCCAGACGCATATTGGAATGTAGATCCGAAAATGCTCAGACATAAGTGCTTTTTATGAGCCCGTGCTTAGAGAGCACTGAATGTGTTCCGAAAACCCTCAAATTTATGTGATTACCCCAAAAAAGGCTCTTAAGCTCTGGTCTTTTCAGACACATAACTTGGAGCGCTCCGAACTTGGCTTATTGGGCATCTGGCACTCTGTTCAGGCTGAGTTAAATACTTACTACTACTAAACATATACAGCTGCGGCAAAAATAATAGCACCATGACATACATTTTTCTTTATTGATCATTTGTTTAATAACTATTCATATATTTAACTTGTTTAAGGCTTTTATTTTTACTTTAGGCTCTAATTTATCGAAATACAATGCAAGTGTCGTCGATAATAACATGAAATTGAAATATTTACATTAAGAATGTGAACGTTGAACATTTTAGGCGGCAACAAAAATAGCACTACTTCAAAAATAACTTAAGAAAACAAAAAAAAAACGAAAAAAAACCGCGAAGCTCTGGAATATTTGTATTCATTTGTATTCTTCATCGATATAGTGTATTAATATTTGGTTGTAAAACCTTTGGCAGCAATGACATCAGCACAACGTCTCGTCATAGAATTGACCAAATTTTGGCACCTTTCCCGTGGAATACTGCTCCATGATTCTTGAATGATAGCCCAGAGCTCCTGATTATTTCTTGGTTTTGCATTAGAAACATATTTTTTTACATCAGACCGAAGATTCTCTATCGGGTTTAAGTCTGGAGACTGAGCAGGCCAATCCATTAGGTGAAGGGATCTGTCTTGAAACCACTTACGTGCTTTCTTGCTGGTATGTTTAGGGTCGTTATCCTGTTGGAAGACCCACAACAACGGCATTTCGTATTCCGCATAAGGCAGCATCACTGTTTGCAAAATATCGCAATATACATGTTGATCCATAATACCTTTTATCCAATGTATTGGACCCACTCCGTAATAAGAAAAGCATGCCCAAACCATGATACTCGTTCCACCGTGTTTTATGGTCTTGCAGGTGAAACTCGGGCGGTATTCCGAATTGGGGGGTCGCCGTACATAGGATCGAGATCCTCTTCCTCCAAATAGCACGATTTTGCTTTCATCCGACCATAGGATGTTTCTCCACTTTTCTGCCGGCCAATTCAGGTGCTCTTTGGCAAACTCTATTCTTTTTGCCACATGCTTCGCATTCAAAAGTGGAACTTTTCTCGGATTACGAGCACTTAATTTATAATCTTTTATGCGATTCCGAACTGTCCTAATGCAAGCCGATATGTTAAGCTCCTTCTTTAGCTCAGTAGCCGGCTTAAAGGGGGCCTTCTTGCACTCGCGAACCAGTCTGTTCACCAGCAAATTAGACATTGCGACTTTTCTACCGCGTGTTTCTGGTTTATTTTTATAATTTAAGGCATTACTAATCATTTTATTGGAGCAACCGACGATTTGCCCCACCTGAGCGTAGGTGTTGCCTTCCTCGATAAGCTTTTTAATGATTTCCCTCTTTTCGTCACTACAATGCTTTCCGCGACCCATAATTAATAATTTTTTTGAACTTAATGATAGTGTGGCGACTCGACTTTGCAATACGACGCATTTACTGTCCGCAGACACAACAACAATCATCATGTCGCCGAATACCTGCAGTCTGTTCCTCAGAATCTCAAAAAATCCGTTATCAGTGCTATTTTTTTTGCCGCTCTGTTTTGCACTTCGTTTGCTGAGATGCCTTATACAGAAAAAACCGTTAGCAAATTGAGCATTAACACATTACTCTCAGAGAGATCACATGTAAGCCTATACTGTACAACAAAATTATTAAACCAATTACAAAAAAAACAAAAGATGTGTTGCATCAAAGAATTTTATATGACGCAGTGCTATTATTTTTGCCGCAACTGTACATATTACAACATTCAATCAACTGGCAGCTGTTTACACATGTATGGAAGTAACCGACACCTAAAAATTAGGCAGCTTTGCCAGTGTGTGTGTGTAAACGCTTGCTAAGTATGCTTAGTACACATTGCACAAATCTTATAATACACTTGAAAATGAAAGTTTCGTTTGACAAAAGCTCGCTCTTTGCTTAAGACTGCAAATGAGCTGTAGGGGTGCACGCACACATGCGGCTGAAAGATGAGCTGACGGCTGACCATGATATTTTACACATGTTTGATTGATTCCGCAAAGCGGAACTTACAACTGAATTCTAGAGATCAATCAAGTGCTTGTTGTCCACACTTGCATGCACGGAGTGTGGTTATTTGTCAAGATCAGCCTTTCATCTTTCAATCGCATGTGTGCGCGCGCCCTTATGATGTAATTATGATACAACTTTACAAGTTATGACGGTCAGTCCTTGATACAAGATACGGTCCGGATAGAACTAAGTCGGGACTTACACTGTGAAGTAAACTTCATAAAGTTTTTCAAAAAGCTTTGGCTTATAGGAAAGAGGTAGAGAGTGCCTATTTCCTACAAGCGAAAACTTTTTCAACAACTTCATGAAGTTTGCTTCACCGTGTAAATTCCGACTAATAACCTTGTTTCACTGGCGAACATTCGATCACATTCTCGAAAAGTGAATTTTCTTTGCTTACGACAACACAAGAACAGCTGATTGAATTGCTATGCCTGCAATTGGAAATCAAAGTTCGCCATCCAGAAGTAGTTTGGGGGATTCATACATAAGAAATATTACTGTATTTTAACATTCTAAAAGCAAGAATAGAACAATTGCCGCTTGCCTTGGCCATGTACAACTCATGGGCATAGACGGTTTCCAATAAAGAGGGTCCATACAGTTCTGCCACGGTGCAAACCCTCTCCGACCATGGCAACGCCATTGACAGAGCAGCTGTTCCTCTTGGGCAGTTCGATAGCATATCGATAGCAATTCTAGCCTTTTAGCGGAAAATAGCTATATGTCGTGACAGTAGCTAGATCATCCATGACAGTGACTTGATTCATCTCTTATGAGGAAATACACAGCAAGAATGAGGTCATTTAGATCATCCAGCGGATGACCTCTAGAATGTGCCAGTGAAACAAGGGCATGATAGACGTATGTTCAACTGCATACAATTGTTAGCTTAGAGCTTTTTCTGAAAGGTCGTGCATAAAAATTTTTGCTTTACACTGAAGCATGATATAACTATCTCAGCACGCTCTCTGTTTTAGCTCAGCAACTCTGCTTGCAAGTCTTCAATGTGTTGCCAAATGTTATATGCACGAGCTTTCAGAAAAAGCTCTTAGCTTACAATGCTTGGTATCATGCATTGGTATATTGTAAGCTGAAAAAGAAAGCGATAGCCAAGTGTAATATAAAATAGGTATAAAAGATAGCTAAAAGAAAACTTGCAAGTTTAAACAGGCTCGAGGTCATGTTTTGTTTGAACATAACTCTAAAACAGAAACACACCACACCACAAAGGAGGCTGGTAAACTATACAGCTGTTTCAGCAAACCTCCCGGTCTCATCATCAACAGACTTTGTCTATCTTCTGCAGTACAACTCATTTTAACGAAATAGCTTTGATTTGTACTGGCGTTTCAGGATTCTTCTATCTTGCCTATCCTACTGCAAGTCAGCAGTTACGAACCGTTTTCGAGTTGCTCAGTATCATATGAAGAGTGTCTGTATGTCCTATATTATGTAATTATATTATTTGATTAAGACTTTGAAACGTTTTATGCCGCAGACCTATGTATATATTAAAAGTCAGCAGCTGCCTTCTTATGCCATCGCTTGGGAATTACATAAAATCGTTCCATCAATCGGAATTGGTACAGGATTCGAAATACAAGACATTTGGTTAAAACATTTAGCCAACAAAAAGTCAAAGATAAACAGAAATTTAAAACACAATCGGAGTTCGGTCAAATGTCAAATGTCAAAATTTCACATCGAATTTGGATAAATTTTGATGGTATAGTTTTCAATAAGTATTCGTATTAGTCTAAAGAATGGAACAGCTAAACAGCTAAAGAATGTTAAATTCATTTTCAAAAGAGCTGCAATTTCAGTCTGTTTTATAAGAATTTTTGTACTTTTGAAATTGCTAGAAAATGGCAAATAGTGTTTTCCGGCAAAACCATAGCTCGTAAATAACTCTCAACCGTTTTTTCAGTTCGCTCTGCTCACGTCACTGACCGTAAAAACAAAACAAAAGCGCTCTCGGGCTTCCCGCAACCGAATGTGTTCTGTTATCGCGCTCACTGTTAAGTGGCTGTGGTTGACCACACTGCACTGATCGGTCTCACAGCAACCGCATAACAGGCCCAACTCAGTCAATTGGTCTTAAAATGCGCGCTTCTCGAAGACCAAACTGTCAAAATGTTATTTGAAAAGGTTGCGTGAGCAGAGAGAGTCGATGCGAGAGAGAATAAGAGAGCGCATGGAATTTGCTGTATACATGGAGTTTCGTTGTGGTACATACAGAAATATGCACGGTTAGATCTTTTAACTTAAACTTGATCAATTCACATCAACATGTAAGCACGAACTGACATACAAACGCACACAAGTGCATCGGTGCTCAAAAGACCTTTTCTATGCGTGAGTTTGACGAAACGGTTCCAACAAGACCAGAGAGAAAAAAACACAAAATAATGTGTTTCTCTCCTCTCACAACCAAAGAGAGGCAGAGAGCGTAGTTAAAGGTCTTTTCGGTGCCTCATTTCAATGTGGTCGCATAAAAGCTGTCGTTTTCTGACAAAGGCAAACGGGGGACCGATTTTTGCGACCTCTGGGCAAAACTGAATAGTTTCCGGCTATTTATTTTACAAAACAGCTAGATCTGGTGGGAAAATAGCTAAATTGGCAACACTGCTGAACATACCACTGTAGCCAAGAAGAGAGTATGCGAAATGTGACTGTCTCCCGCTGACTGCGTCAAGCATTTAGTGTGAATTTACGAGTGTGTTCAGTCCCCAGGGGCTATGACTGGGGAAGTTGTAGCACGCATAATGCAATGCCACATAGAGAAGCAGCTTGCTGCATTGCCAACCTTTCACTCAGAAGTTAGTCAGCTGTTTGCTGTCTTTTTCGCTCTCTGAGTTATTTTCTTTGACTATGTTCATCTCGCTCTGGCCAGCGTATAATTTTATTCGTCTCAAATTGTGTCTCTTAGTCAGAGCCGGCCACACATAGTAATACCTTAATGGTAGCCGAAGTCAGTCGTGATTTTACGCAAACGCTAGCCGAACTTATGATTGTGTGAATCGGTGCACACTGAATTGCAAGTAAAATGGGCTGTAGTTTGGAGAGAGCTCTCTTGTTCACCAGCACAAGTACTCTCCACTCTTTGTACTCTCCATTTGGCTGGCACTGCTGTCAGTCAGCGATTGTCACTGGATGCATCCAGGGGCCGAACACATTTTGCTATTTACGAGCCTAATGCATGTCGAAGCTGAGGTCAAGAGAGTAAAAAGGCGGTCAGATCGAAGATGGCACACCAATATGCTCACACTTTTTGGGCTCGCTCTCGTTGACAATCGCTGTTATGGCTGCAGTCAGACGCAGAAATGTCAGCTGAGAAGAGAGTGAGCTTTTGCTTAATCGCCTCATCTTTATTTCAATACATAGGCTCATTGGCAACCGCATTCGAATGAATCACGAACTGTATGAGCTCTATAAGGACATCAGTCTAGTCAAGCGCATAAAGCAACAGCGGCTGCGCTGTTTAGGACATGTAATCCGGATGGATGAAGAAGCTCCAGTAAAAAAGACGTACAAAGCGAAGGCGACTGACTTTGGAGGACAAGGCAGGAGGGTGCACACACCACTAAGATGGGATGATCAAGTGTGGAAAGACATTTCGCACAATGCAGAAGCGAGTGGAGGGCATTCATTGCAAATTCCAAGACCGTCAAGTGGTTGTGATGCAACATCGGGCCAATAAAGAAGAAGAAGAAGGCTCATCGGCTAAAGAGCTGGGCCGGCCAGCCATAGCCACCGAAGGCCGAAGTCACCCGGCAACTCACATCGAATGCCTTACCGAAGGCATGCATCACTAAGTGTCAGAGAGAGACAGGTATATTTTCCTGTCCTCCCAGCTATAGAAGGTATGGCGGCGCTTTCTGCTCACCTCCCACTTCTTCAGTGTGTGCAGCTGTCACTTAAAGCGAAAAGTTGTATGCGGGAGCTTTCAGTGTAATGCGAAAATTTGTATGCACAAGCTTTTTGGGAAAGCTCTTTGGTCATACCTCTATAAGTTGTATCATGATACAGGCTAATAAAGGTATAGCGACGCTCTCAGCTCGCACGACTTCAAAATGTAGCAGTAAGCACGAGTTTTCAGCAAAAGCTCTCAGCTTGCAATGCTAGGCTGCTGACCATATTGTTTCCTAATTGCATCATGGACTATGATAGTAAGAAAGAGTGGTAGAGCGCTCACCTACAACATAACAACTTTAGCCTCATTTCCTTACCGTATTATTCCACCAGGATTTCCCTAGTAGATTATCCATTAAAGGGCTGAACTCATGCTTTCAAGATCAACTTGAATATATCCTAACCACCCGACCTAACTAAGGACCTTAAGGTCTATGTGTGGCCCCTACAAAGGGCCAGCCGGAACTACCTACCTACCTTAATATATCCTAAACGATGACTAAAGTAGATCGATCACGGATTATTTCAAACCAAGTACGAAAAGTTTGATTTAAGTACAAATTCGTACTTGATCATCAATTTGTGTGTGGTTATTGGAAATTTAAAGCCGAAATTTTGGGATCATTTTCAATTTTATGTAAACTTGAATCAAGCTTGACGAAACTCACACTGATGCGCTGATTCCTTAGTCTTCGACGAGTGTTCTGGTGCCCAACAACTATTGGTTTATCAAGCGTGTCTTAACAAAAGTGAATACTTCTCAGCTTTTTCAAGCTTACATCAGTAAGCAGTAAAAACTATTCAATGAGCCTTGAAAAATTTGCTAGGGTATACAAACTTATTTGCACTAAAACTAAAATTGTGTTTCAACTTAATTCCGTTTTTTTTTTGTGCTGATCTAATTACTATACTATAATTGTGCTAGGTACACCACAAGTGGGTCTCAATAGAACAAGATAACACCAATAGCTATATATATATTATATATTGATCCAGATATTTTCTGTTTAAGAAACATATCAAGATACGAGTACATACAACTGATATGAATCATGAATTACCAAAAAAAACTATTGAAACATAAAACACCAAATATATGGAATTTATTAAGTAATAAACATTAGTGAGATCCTCCTCCTCCCCAACCCAAATTTGGGCCATACTAAGTCAAGAAAGGTCTCTCAGCTGTATACACTTGAAGCACAACTCATATGGTATATATATATATATAACATATATATATATAGATTTACTTATATATACTTACTTATAGTTATGCCTATACAATATTTGTCAAATACTATGCCAAGCTGGTTCCTTGATTACGACAAACTCAAACAGGCCGCACAAATCGTTGGCCTTTATATATATATATAAATAAATAAATAAATTAAACATCAACCAAACCAAATATAAAACTAATGCATTTAATTTTCCGACTTTTATTGACTTTTTGGTTTTTCATATAAGTTTAAGCTGAAATTTTTTATATATTGTATAATATATATATAAATATATATATGTATATGTACTGGACGATTAAATAATATTAAATATAAAATTATAACATATACAAAATACATATACATACATACATACACATAAACACTAAATGTTTAAAGCAAAACATTATTTTTATTGTCTATAAATATGGAAAATGAAATAAATTCAATCAATAACTGTGACTATCTGTGGCGTTTTTGAAATGGATGGGTGCCAAATATGGTGATCAAAATTGTTACAGAAGTTTTAAGTTTATACAAAACCCACTCAGTAGGGCTTGCAGTTCTTTCAAACATTCATGGACATTAGGTTAGTGTTGGATAGAGGTTGTTCATTTCATTGACCATATGTTCACTTGTTCTTGTTTTTTATAGTGAGTCAACTCACTCAAATTGCTCACTTTTTCAGTTGTTTACCTGTTCAGTTGTTCTTGTTCACTTGTTCTAGGTCTATGACGGAACATACCTAATTTGTGTGAATGTGCGTCGTTTACACTTACGCTCACTCTCCCGCTCTCTCTCTCTCTTGCTCTTAGCAAAAGCGCTTAGTTAAAAATTTGGCTAAACGCCTTACCTGTTATAGTTGTATCAGGGTATAGTCCACTGAACAACACACAGACAGACGGAACAGCTCACAGAGCAAGAGATTACAGAACAACTCCCTCAGCAAAAGAGACTGAACAGCTCTTAGAACAACTCAAGAACAGCTCAGAGCAAGACAGACTGAACAACATAGACTGAACAAGACTCGCTAAACAAAAATGAATATTTGAAGAACAACATGTGTAATGGTCGTTGCAATTTTCAAAGCATTTCGCAACGCGACTGTTTTTATAAATAAAATGATCAAGAATGAAAGCCCTGCTCGTGTATAGGCCCCTAAGACTCATCAAGCAGCAAGCCAATCTATCGATTAGCAACCCTGAGCTTGCAACTGTCCGCCAACTTTACCAAAGATGGCTGCCAGTTCCGCTCTCTTCCCTTTTTCGTTCGTTGACGATCAGACGAAAAATTTTGTTTAATTTTGGTTTTCCTTCGGCAATCATTTGTATTGGAATCTTGGCCAGGAGCACGCAAAAGGCATTGCAGCGCTGCCGGGCGGCCAACCACTTGGGGTTGGCGTCGCCACTGCCAGGCCGACTTAGCAGCGCTGCTATAAGATCGAGCTAGCAAGTTGTAAGGTGTCGCAAGCAGCCTAGACCCTCGTTTTCCAGATGTGTGTTTAGCGAAGGAAAGAGCCGATAAATAACACTTGCAAATGCGGGTGTAGGCGGAGAATACCAGAGTTAACCGCAGTGGACAAGCGAAAGCCAGCTATAAGGTTTCCCTTTGGCTTTTATATGAATATAAGCGATTGACATAAATTGAAGCATCCAAAAATTGAACTAAAAGAATTATAATTTAATCGCTAATCTATTCCTGAAGACAAGTAATTGTTCTGTTTTATTATCCCTGGAAGGTTTTGTTAGTATATAATTTTGCGTACAATAGATAGTGTATAATCGCGCTCCAATAAAATTTAAATATGCGTAGATGTTGAAATTCCCAGTTTAATTTAAAATCCTTGAAATAAATTTTGTAATGCTTTGAAAAAATGAAATACTAAGGTTCGGCATTCCTTTGGTGATGGGGTGAAAAGTTTAAAGGCACGTTTGGCTTAGGGATTCACTATGATCAACGGCGAAAGTGAATCATGGAGGGAGGGCTTAGACGCCGGCCTCGCATCTCCAACTGCGCGAGTGCCTTTGATCTGATTAATGTATGCGACATCCTTTCTGTCTTTTTTGATTAAAGTCGTGTAAAGTAGAGTTAATAGTATCTTCAAATAATAACAATGATTGGAGTATTAGGCTTATATCCGGTACTCTAAGAAATTTAACTATTGTAATGCGGTGGGATTTGTGTTTGCCAAGAACCCCCCCATTCGGCTGTTTGCTAGCCCCCTTAACAGGTCCCGTCCGGCATTCATATTCCCCAAGGTCCAGTTTAGCTGAGCATCGAAGAAGAAGCGCTCGCAGACAACTATATACCGTGTTCATTACACATGTTCACTTGTTCAGTTTAAAGAACAACTCAATTTCACTCACTCACTTATGAACAACCCAACACTACATCAGGCTAGGATGTGCGTTTGGTCAATCAGTTTACCCTATGACAAACGCTGCACAATTGATCAGAGATAAAGAAAATTTAACATAGAAGCACCATTTAAAACGTTCTTAGTGACATGTAAACACTTCACTTAAAATAGTGTTTCTATATTAAATCTTCTTTGTCAGAGAACAGCCAGCCCTTAGCCTGGCAACAACTAATTTTTCTTTACTTTGTCAACTTAAATTTTACAGCATCTCAGTCTTCATTCGAATTGATAGTCGTTGATGTTTTTATACCCTTGCAAAGGGTATTATAATTTTGCATAGAAGTTTGCAACGCATAGAAATATTCATTTCCGACCCCATGAACTATATAATAATAATAATAATATTTTTATTTAAAACCAATTATACACATGCTTTATACATCTATCTATCTATCTATCTATCTAATTGCAAGAGGTTTTAAATGGTACTCGACTATGACAATATGTCGTCAGTCGGAGAATTCGCTTCTATTACTTTGTTGAGTTTTGTTTTATTTTATTTGAGGGTTCCCTAGATACCATACAAAAAGTCTTACTACACCCTGCTTCCCCTGCTCGTCGCGAGATACAGGATCGTTGGGACCTAGTGTCGGATTAGGGGCCCCCCAAATTTCTTTAGTTTATATTATTTGTGTTGTTGTGTTTTAAAAATATTCCGCCAAAATCCGTTTCCTATACTGGGTGGCCTGTTGCAGAAACTCTACTAAGCCCTTCCAATTAGTGTCGCTCGCATCATTTAAAATGTCTCTAATCTGAGTTGGGCTTAAGACAGGTTGGCTGAAACATAAAATTCTGTGCTCTCGTAGTATTGGACATCTACCCAGAAAATGATTTATGTCCTCTACCTTATTTGTGTTGCACAATTCGCATTTATTAGTTGGTCCTGTAATTAATCTGTTTCCATTTAAGAGTATCATGTCACTTCTTGCCTTAATAATCCATGACACTGCCCGGGTATCTACTTGTGCATATTTTTTGCCGATGGTATGGTCAAGTTCTCGGTAAATTCTCCATTCACTTCTTAATTTTTGCTGCACGAGTTCTGTAAGTCTGTGTCTCTTAAGCTCCGCTAATAGTGCAATGCGATTGACATTCCATAAGGTCTCGTTGCCCCAGTTCCACTCTATGTTATCGCAATGAGCTCAGTGTGAATAGCGTCTTTTGCTCCAGAATACATTTTTATCCAATACCAACTGCGATCAGGATTCGTGGCAACCTATGAGCTATCATATATAAACAGAGTTTTGTAGATATACCGAAGGTGCTGGTCCAGCATGTAGAATCTGCTACCGTATCTATCCGTATCTAGAGCAAGTGAATAGTGTGGCGTTGTTTGTGGCAGGTTATAGATACGCTTAATGAAAAAGGCTTCCAGCTTATCCACTTCCTCATGTTGGCCATAGCCCCAGACATGCGCTCCGTAAGCTTGTATTGCCCTACACACGGCTTCATAAATTTTCCACTTCATTTCAGCGGAGACATTGTTTTTGGCGAGAAGGCTCTTCCAGGTTATGTTGATGCTTTGCTTTGCAGTCGCAGTTCTAGCTTTAACATGCTTCTTGAAATTTAAAGTGGGCGTCAACATAACTCCTAGATATTTGTACTCAGGTACAATCTTTATGGGTTCACCCTGATATGTCCACTTTTCATTCTTTGCAAGGCGCCCTCCTTTCCTGAATACCATTATTTCCGATTTGGCCATATTCACTTTCATATTCCATGCCTGACAATAAATTTCCAGGCGATCGATCATTTCCTGCAGTACAATGACTTCATCAGCCATTATAACTATGTCATCCGCATATAATAAAAGGCGTATATTTCACTTCCCACTGTTAGGCCGCCACCTATGCTATCATGGAAGAGCGCAAACAAGAGAGGCGACAGTAGACAGCCCTGCCTCACTCCGATATGCCTGTCCAGACTGCCACATTCGGGTTTGCATAAATATTCTCCAGCACATTTAGGAATTTGGTCAAGACTCCCATCGAATATAATTTGTACATCAAAAGCTTGCTTGGGATTTTATCAAACGCAGCACGAAAGTCGACAAAGAAGGCGTATACTTTCTTTCTCTCCTCTTGTTTCAGATACACTATGGCTATTAAGTTGTATATGTTGTCCATGAACTATATATATTCTTAATCAGGGCGACGAGCTGAGTCGATTGAACTTTGTCCGTCCGTCTGTCCGTCTGTCACTCTAGTCTCTCAGTTTTAAAGCTATCGAGCTGAAATTTGGCACAGAGTCTTCTTTTTACTGCACGCTGCTAATATGTTGGAACCAACCGGTTTGGATGACTATATCTTATAGCTGCCATAGGAACTATCGGTCGAAAAATGAGTCTTAGTGAGAAAAACTTTTTTGTTTTCACTGTTAGCGTCCTCAAGCTCGGCTATTATTAATATTGTATGCTTTCAAACAGATTTGCAAATTTTGGTCAAAATCGGATGACTATATCTTACAGCATATCATACAGCGGTCAAGCCCGACAATAACATAATCTGTATCCTTACTACCCTCGCATTTGCTCACGGGTCAAGAAAGTCCTTTTTAGTAAGAGAGAGAGAGAGAAACTTAGAGAGCGCACAACGCGGTGCGCTCTCACTAAGTTTGCCTCTCTTGAACAGAATGTTGTGGTTATGGTTGGGTGGGGGGTGTTAACTGTCCGTTTTATGCTCATAACTTGAGTATCGTTCATCCGATCTTTATCATTCCTTCAGCAAATCGATAAATAGTTTTGATTCCTAGGTTTTTTTAGAAAGTACGAACCATCTATCATGTAAACTGTGGGAGATATGACGTTTTTTCCAAATTGCGGAGGCGGGAGTAGACGTGGCAAAAATTGAAAATAAACTTTATCTTCCTGCAAGTATAAGAAATATATGCCCCATACATGTCAAATCTCTATCTCTTACCATCTCTGAGATCTGTGCTTTCATACAGACGGACAGACGGACATGGCTATATCGACTCGGCTGTTGATGCTGATCAAGAATATATATTCCTTACAGGGTCGGAAACGATTCCTTCTCCCTGTTACATACTTTTGCACAAACTTAATAACCCAAATATCATTTACCATTCATTTTCCACCAAACCTGATCGGAGGAAGAAAGCATACAACAGTTTCCCGCTCATTTTCCGACTTTGGGGGTCACGTATTCCATATTATTGTATTTGGAGCTAATCGCTCGGAATCTGAAGTTTGCGCATAGAACCTTGAGCTACCATTTTCCACCAGATCATGGAAAATGAGTATGAACTTGATTGGATGATAAATTAAAAGGGTTCATACTATATGATCTTCCTATCTGTTATGGTTTGGGCTGTGCGGCATTCACCAGTGAGTCAGTCAGATAATTAGACAGGCTCAACTCTTTTACATATCATATATAGATGTGATTCACACACCCAAGTAGCTATTCTGCGTCAATAGTACCCTTTATAAGCACTTGCAGATACATTATGCCCAACATATGTAGTCAGCCTATTCCCAAAGACTTAATGAACCACCCTCGTGTGCAAGCTACACCCCCAAAGGAGTTCAAACGATAATTGAAAAAAGTGCTGAAAGTTAATCAAATGCAAAACAGTGTAGACCAAAGCGCGAATCCCAATGCTGCTGTATTGCTGCTGACTTAAGCAACACCTGTTCCCACACCAATGTATACCTGCAAAACGTATGAGCTGCTTAGCTGCTTTGATCCCTCTTTTGGTTTTCTGTTTGTATTTGGTTGCTTTCTGTACCCTTAGCCAAGTCGACTAATTAAACATTTTAAATGAAATGAAAATGAACATTTTTATCTAAATATTATTTTATGTGTTCTTTACCAAAGCACAAACTTGGTCTTTGCCCACAACAAAAAAAAACAAAAATAAAAAAAATTTAGTAAAGAGTTTTTGGAAATGTAATTTCCCTGCGTGTTTATTTAAAATGTCAAAAGTCAGCAAATTAAGCTACGAAATTTTGTATTTTAGTGAGAAACATCAACACAAAATAAGAAGTTGAAATACAAAATGAATGTAAATAATAAGGGGGAAACTGTCAAATGAAATTAAATGCCCCAGTGACAAATCAGTAGGACAGACATACCGACTGTATGTGGCGTGTATGTACATGTGTTTGTGTGACAGCTGACAAGCAAAAAATATATATATAACCCCAAAAACACCTACCAACCAGTTGAAGGAGGAGCGGCTGCTTAGTCACACTTAGTACTTGTCACGTGTAGACCAAATAAAATTGAAATATTCAAGACTCCGGCTGGAACGTAAACAAAACAAGCGACAAGCGAAAGACAGACTTGTCCTATGCACAGAGAGAAAAAGGGTTAAGGAAAATGATAGGACAATAGGGTTGAGTAAAATATTTCTTCTAATTTTATAGGCATCACTTTGTGAGTGCTATTCAACAGGATCAGAAGAGCAAAATTAAGCAAAATAACACATTTTTGCAGTACTTGCTACTCAGTACTCAGAACTCTATACTCAGTAGTAGAAACTCAGTAATCATTACGCAGTATTCGAAACTTAGAACTCAATGCTCCGTACTTGATACTTGGTATTTGATACTCAGTAGTCGATACTCAGTACTCCATACTCAGTATTCGATGCTTAGAGCTCAATACTGAGTACTTGATACTCGGTATTCGATACTCAGTAGTCGATACTCAGTATTCGATGCTTAGAGCTTAATACTGAGTACTTGATACTCGGTATTCGATACTCAGGAGTCCATACTCAGTACTCCTTACTCACTATTCGATACTTAGAACTCAATACTCAGCACTTGATACTTAATGTTCGATACTCAGTAGTCGAAACTTAGTATTCGATACTAAGAACTCAATACCCAGTACTTGATACTCGGTATTCAATACTCAGTAGTCGATACACAGTACTTATTACTCAGTATTCGATACTTAGAACTCAATACTCAGTATTTGATACTCGGTATTCGATACTCAGTAGTCGATACTCAGTATTCGATGCTTAGAGCTCAATACTGAGTACTTGATACTCGGTATTCGATACTCAGGAGTCCATACTCAGTACTTCTTACTCACTATTCGATACTTAGAACTCAATACTCAGCACTTGATACTTAATGTTCGATACTCAGTATTCGATACTAAGAACTCAGTACTTGATACTCGGTATTCGATACTCAGTAGTCGATACTCAGTACTTATTACTCAGTATTCGATACTTAGAACTCAATAATCAGTACTTCATACTCGGTATTCGATGCTTAGTAGTCGATAATCAGTATTCGATACTTAGAACTCAATACTGAGTACTTTATACTCGGTATTCGATACACAGTAGTCGGTACTTAGTACTCCTTACTTACTATTCGATACTTAGAACTCAATCCTCAGTACTTGATACTCGGTATTCGATACTTAGTAGTCGATAATCAGTATTCGATACTTAAAACTCAATACTGAGTATTTGATACTCGGTATTCGATACTCAGTAGTCGATACTCAGTACTTATTACTCACTATTCGATACTTAGAGCTCAATACTCAGTACAAGATACTCCGTATTCGATACTTAGTAGTCGATAATCAGTATTCGATACTTAGAACTCAATACTGAGTACTTTATACTCGGTATTCGATACACAGTAGTCGGTACTTAGTACTCCTTACTCACTATTCGATACTTAGAACTCAATACTCAGTACTTGATACTCGGTATTCGATAGTCAGTAGTCGATAATCAGTATTCGATACTTAGAACTCAATGCTCAGCACTTGATACTCTGTATTCGATACTCAGTAGTCGATACTCAGTACTTATTACTCAGTATTCGATGCTTAGAACTCAATAATCAGTACTTGATACTCGGTATTCTATACTAAGTAGTCCATAATCAGTATTCGATACATAGAACTCAATACTGAGTACTTGATAGTCGGTATTCGATACTCAGTAGTCGATACTCAGTACTTCTTACTCACTATTCGATACTTGGAACTCAATACTCAGTACTCCTTACTCACAATTTGATTCTCAGTATTCGGTACTGAGTACTCAATACTCAGTACTCAGTACTCGGTACTCATTACTCAATACTCAGTACTCGGTACTCATTACTCAATACTCATTACTCAATTGCAACGGAAATTGGCAAAAGTGGCTGACTTTGCAAAGACAAAGGCGTACCCAAAAGAATTTTACAGTTTTAGTCCTCCCCGCCAAACGTTCGTACAAGAACTTTGCTTTAAAAATTTCACCTATTTCAGCTAAATTACATAACTTTTCTCACTGTGTACATACATCCATATGTACATATGTTGACATGGCCCAACTTGACGCGACTTAAGTACAGAAAGCTCATTCAAAAAAGTCTAAGTGAAATGTCTGTTGATGTTTCACCATTCTCTACCCCCCCTAACCAACCCCCCCAACAGCAGACTTACTCGTGCGCTAACTGATTAAAGTTAATATGCACTCATATTGGATTATGAGTGCTGTCAAATGGGTTTCTCGGGAGGGGAGAGATATGGCCGACGACAATGTTAGGCACTCAACTTGAAAGCCAAAGAAATAGACCAGCTTGTGTGTGTGTGTGTGTGTGTGTGTGTGCGTGTGTGGGTGTTCTTGTTGTTGATACGCGATGGAGGATACGCGCTACTTTTGGCACGCTAATAGGCTACCCATTCTTAGCCAAAAATTCTTAAATACATCAAACGAGGCTGATTACATACCTACATATATACACATTAATATATGTATATAGACAAGTGCTTATCCCTAGCTGTGTCTCTAGAGCTTTTTAAAAACGCATAAAGAAGCGTCTTATCATCGCCTATGGAAAATATAACTGATGTTACTTCGTCTTCTTCTTTAAGTTGGTATTTGTTGGTGTTTTCAAACAATCTAATTGCATATTAAATAAGTACAACAGGTGCTCAGTTTGTGACATTTTTCAAATATTTTCAGCTGGTTTTCGCAAGCATCACTTAAGAGATCAATGCCTTGGTTTGTGGTAGCCGGCTCCTTGTTTTAATTACGTCAATTTTTCTTCTTTTGCTGCTGGTGCTGCTGCTGATGCTGCTGGTGCCACATTAAGGCGAAAAGCAATAAGCCAGTAGCGGCAGCTGTCGTTTGTTTGGTTTGCACTCGAATGCAATTTTAAATGAAATTGTTGCCCAGGCTGCCAGAGGAGCACACAGGATGGGATGTATATGTATGTATGGGAGAGTGTGTGTGTGTTTGTGATTGCATTTATTTGCATATTACGCATACGCAACGCTTGTTCGCTCAGTGATTAGTCAGCGCGTTGAAAGCCTCGACAGTTGTGCTGGGCCCACAAAGGCTAAGCCCTTGGAATAATAACCTTGACCCAGGCGCTTATTTTGATACGAAATTGGAGTTGGCTTTGGCCTTAACAAACGGCACACTGGTCTGGTGACGATAGTTAATGGAGTTGAATTTGTAGAAATTGAGTTCGTGTGGGGCTGTCAAAAAGAGAGAACTAAGAGTGGACCACTTTTTTGAAAGCTTAAGTAAACGAATTCTCTTCTTTTGGATATTAATACAAAATTTGACCTGGAAGCTAGGAAACACTCAACTGTGGCTCTAATCACATAACTCTGTAGCTTTGACCAGTCCGCGCCGTAGAGGATGTTTAATATTCCGTATGGAAACAGGATACATTCCCGCAGAATCGGGCAACCTTTAATGAAATGGAAGGACAGTTTGTGTCACTTCTCGTGACATTCGGAATAAAATTCAAGTTTAATATTTCAACTCTGGCCATATAAACGCTTCTTATTCCTTCAATGGGGAACTCGTTGGAGAAATAGTTATTCTCTCCCAGATCGTAGTGCAGCTGCCCATAAATTAATCGCTCTGAGCTTCTCCGGGATTCTTCAACAAATTTCATCCATTTTAATTGTGATGTTCCTAGCCCAAGTTTTTCATGTCGCGTTATCTTCAAGATTCAGTCGAACTCCACGACTCCACAACTCCACGACTCCACGACAGCCCCACTCTCTGAAACATTGTAGACGTTCTTTTAATAAATATTCTGCCAAGATCCTAGATACCCTTTTTGCTTCCATGGTTATGTCATTTTGCATATAATCGAAGTGCAGATTAACTGTATATAAATGATGTAAGGATAGTCCGGTCTCCAGATATAACATTATGTTCGGTGTGTATTGTGGGAGACGAAAAATTTTCTTAAGAAAGTATCTTTGAAGACTTTCCACTTCTTCGTATCGTTGTATACCCCATACTTCTTGCCCTCACTGCGGCATTAAAAAGCTTATACTTTGTGCTGGTACACAGAAAAAAAAGATCACGATATCTAGTATCAATCTGGTATTTTGTAGTATCAAATCGGCCTTTATCTGAAAAATACCCAGATGATATGTTCGAATATATCACTTTGACATTTCGAACACATCAAAGTGATATTTTTTCAGATCAACAATTTGATATTCTCTAATATCAATGATATATTATTATAGTATCAAAGCTATATTTTCAAAATACCTGTAGCACATGGTTTTAGTATCAAAGAAATATTTTTAAAATATCAAAAGGGTATTATTGTAGTATCAATGCTTTATTTTTATAATATCAAAGTTATATTTTTATAGGACATTTTACAATTATTATGACAATTATCTATCTGGAAAAATCTGCTCTTTGTCGTTGGAAGAAATGTAATTAAGGCTGTCGAAGTTAAGTCCACACTCTAGAAAAATATTAAAATTATATATTGAGAAGAATAATTATTTCAATACAAAACTTACCAATTAAGTTTTCGTACACCAATTTTTCAATGTTTAGTTGTTGTATAAGCTCATAGAGTTGGATGTCTTCCATTTTAATCTGATAATTATTAAAAATTAATATATTTAAACTCGCAGAAGTTTTCTTGTGCATGTGTGCGAAATCTGCTGAAAGCAAAGGCTGAGCATGCGCTTTTTTGTTCTGCCCTTGAAGGTCAAACAGCACACATATACATACATATATGCATATTTTGCATGTACATTTGAATGTACGCATGTTTGCATATGCATGTATTTGTGTTGTTCGACGTTCAAGGGCAGAACAAAAAAAACGCATCATGTATACATACATATATACATATTTAAACACGCACTTCTACCGCGTAGAGAGCTCAAAGTGAAAAAAAACACGCACAATATGTATGTATGAGTGTGTGTTTTATAATCGTACATACTATTAGCGACTGAATAAAGGCAATAGCCTTTTTACAATTTATTAATTTGAAAGTACAACAAAACACACACACGCAATTCACATTTTATTCACTTTTACCGTTTATATTTTTGTTTAGGCACCGCCCTTTTTTTTATTCTTACCTCTCACCACGCCAGCACAGATCGAATGACGAAATTCGCAAGAAGAAGCCAAAAGTTCGCTGCAGACCCGACGCCAACTTCGAAACGTTTACGAAGAAAAAACGACCGGCACTCGTTTTCGCGCTTGCGGCAGCAGAGCAATGAGCATTGTTTTTGCTTTTTTCGAGATAGACTATTGCTGTCTCTCTTTAATTTGAGAAACTCTGTGTGTCTCTTTCTACTTTCAGAATTTCGATGTTGACTTTGATCTGAAATCATATCACTAGGGTATTTTTCATATCACTTTGATCATTTCACATTTCAATATAATATTTTTAGTATCAATGTGGTCTTAGAGGTTCATATTGATATTAAATAGTTTCACTTTGATATGCAAATGTTGATATTACTGATATGATATTGAAATACCTGATCTTATTTTTTTCTGCAAATTTGTGCAAAAGTATGTAACAAGCAGAAGGAATCGTTTCCGGCCCCATAAAGTATAAATATTCGTGATCAGCATCAACAGCCGAGTCGATATAGCCATGTCCGTCTGTCTGTCTGTCCGTCTGTATGAACACACAGATCTCAGAGATGGTAAAAGATAGAGGTTTGACATGTATGGGACATATATTTCTTATACTTGCAGGCAGATCAAGTGTATTTTCAATTTTTGCCACGCCCCCTCACGCCCCCGCAATTTGGAAAAAACGTCATATCTCCTACAGTTTTGAAGATAGATGGTTCGTACTTTCTAGAGATATCTAGTAATCAAAATTATTTATCGATTTGCTGAAGGAATGATAAAGATCAGATGAACGATACTCAAGTTATGAGCAAAAAGCGGCCAGTTTACACCCCCCACATGGAATCGTAAATCCTACGCTGAATCGAAAAAATTCAAAGTGCAATAAATAGAAAACGGCAGCTAATCAGACCAAACTCTGAAAGGGTTTTTATACTACCATCACACCCTAGTAGTAGCATCGGTTGGGTTGTTGCTGGTTATCATTGTTCCGAGGTAGACAAAATGCTTTACAACCCCAAAGCTGAACTCTCCCACGTAGACTCATTGCGCGTGGATACTAGGTACTTCGTCTTGTCCTCGTTTACCGCTAAGCCCATCTATCTAGACCAGCGATGTCCAAAATTTGAAAAGGCAGCCACGCGTGGTTGGCAAGCCAAATTCTGCCGGCGTCGCAGCCGACACATATATAGAGAGAGAGAATATGTGTATTCTATAAATAGCACGCTCGGCGGCTGGCTCTCTTACGATGCGCGTGTTCGGCTTTGTGTTCTCTCACAAGACATTTGT
This sequence comes from Lordiphosa magnipectinata, assembly GCA_037044535.1. Lineage (NCBI taxonomy): Eukaryota > Metazoa > Arthropoda > Insecta > Diptera > Drosophilidae > Lordiphosa > Lordiphosa magnipectinata. The sequence goes on along the minus strand of JBAMBO010002603.1, from coordinate 132,174 downwards.
TCGTTTGTTTGTTGCTCATGTGGAAATGTCAACATGCTTACTTCGTGTTTCGCAGCTACGCGCACATATGCAATGCTTGCTTGTGTGAGTTTGGACACCACTGATCTAGACTGATTCTCAATCTCTGAAAACGTCCTGTTTACCGCTCGTTCGTTGTTTCAGTCTGCGCAGTACTTGCCAAATTACCAGCCTTTGTTCCTCGAAGCGTTCACATTCAAAGAGTATGTGATGTGCTTCCTCCACGATGCCTCCATTACACCAAGTACATTCGGGGCTGCTGTCATGCACGAAACGATGGAAATAGCTTTTATAGAATCCGTGACCGCTCAGTAGCTGGGTGAGGTAGTACTTTACCATTCCATGGAGTCTCTCAGTCCACGGCTTTGATTTTAGGGACTATCCTGTACGTCAAGCTGCCTTTGGAGGATGAGTCCCATGCGTTCTGCCACTTTCTGGCTGCCACTCTTCGTGGTATGCTATTCTTGGTGACCGCTCACGCGATGCACTGTACACCATGACCGATTCTGTTGCCAGGTAGCCTAGAGGCACCATTCTTGCTACTACGAGCGCTGCTTCATTTGAAATGGTTCTAAATGCATTACATACCCGACAACTCCTAGGCAGTAGCCGATGGATTTGCACACTCCCATGAGGAGTCGTCGGGTGTTTGGCATTATTGGCGATAGTGCTCTGCACGCCTCTGCTGACTTCTTTTGGACGTACTCCAAGTGCTCGCGAAAGCAGAGTCTAGTGCCTATCACGGCCTGAATTTACATAGAAGCATCCCTCGGTGGTTTGCCAGACTTCGGGAGTAGCATCAGCCTCTGTATTTTCCATCTATCTGGAAATGTTGTTTCTCTCAAACATTTGTTAAACAGCTCGACAAACACATCTTGACAAAGCGTCAGCCGTGACCTCTTCTATAAAGTGACCTGAAGCTCGACTTCGATCATACTTGAGTTGGTTGCTTAGGGCATAGGGAATAGGGTCTATAGTATGCTTTGAAGATACTCTGGTTCCGTAGGCCCCGGCGTTTGACTACAGTTTTGAGCGGAGCAGTGCCAGCTGAGCTTATTTTCTTTCTCCCGGTAAAACAGATGGAGTTGGGGGAACGAACCGCTACATGAACGACGGGCGTCAGCGATAATACCGGCAAATGGTGTCGCCTGTAGTGCTTACGTTGAGTCATGCTTGCTGATCTGCCATATTCTGTGCACTCCTGGATATTCGAATTATTGTCAGTTCCCTGATCGCAATTTCTATGCGGAGAAATTCAGTGTAGAAGGCTTTATGTAGAGGTGTCCAGCTGCTGTGAGCCGAGTAAGATTATCCCCATCAAGATGTTATCATAAGATAGCTTCGTGTGTATCTCTTATCGAGAAGTATGAAACAGAAAATGCAAGAAAAACAAAACCAAGTGTTCTGTTGAGAGAGTGAGCGAGTTTGTTGAATTTGTTCGTGGCATTTCGATGAGCAGACAGCATAGAAAAAGTTGATTGAGCTTATTTGGCGGGGTCTGTTCGTAAATCGGTAAATATAGTCAAAAGTACGGCCTGGAAATAACACTTTGCGAGTGTAAAAAGTGCTCGAAGTATTCGTAAAACCACAAAGAAAGTAACAAACTCAACCTGGTCACACCAAAGACTGGCCTTAGCAAGAGTTAAACTTTAGTAGACTTTCTTACACCTCAATTATGGTTAATAATTTCTTCGTTGAATTTCATACCACTGTGCCACTACTGTATGACCGTTAAATTTAGCTGTGTTCTAAGCTCACCTTGCACACACGCTAAGGCTAAGCTTATTATGGTAGCATGTACACCTTAATGAGGCGGCATAAATCAACCAGACCTAGAGGACCCAAGACCAAAGGAGCACACGCATACACCACTCTTGCGCTGGCAGCCCTTTCGCGCTGCATAACTGTGAAATGTTAACAAAATACTATTTGATCGCGTGCCGCGTAAGAGCGAGGGTTGCCAGCAGGTAATCTCCATATTGAATTGCTTTAAATATTTCACTGCGAGTGCAATGCGGCGTATACGTGATGCCGGAGACAAGGCGGGGCGAGTTGAGAAATGCAAAACTATTTGCATAGTTTAGCGGCATTTGTAGTTCTCTGTACGGCGAATCGCTGGCGCCTAGCTCTAACTAATATAACCGGGAAATGTGGAGGAGTGGATGGTGGTCCCACGGGTGCTTTGGGAAATTTATGGCATTCATTTTGTGATCAATCGCTTGTCAAACAAATGGCAAATGGCAAACAGCAAATGGGAATTTGCGGTTGAAAAATTTGAAAAAAAAAGCAACAAAAAAAAACGTTGTATGTGTTATGCACCGCAGGGGCGCTGATAGGCGTTCACAAATATTGTACATAAATACGTGAAAGTACGATACATATGTATGTTTTTGCAGGTTTTCAGTTGCGGCTAATTGTTTTCACTCACATTTCAGGTACTGAATGTCAAATGAAATGCACAACGGCACTTGGGACATTGAAGGGAATCGAACACGCGCTGTAGCCAAAGTGAAGTAAGTTGAAACCTTTAAAAGGATATCATGCAAACTCAAGGCCTTGGCCTTCACTTCAATCTGAGAATTCTCATCTAATCAGCATGCAATGCCAGTTGCAATTCCAACTCAAATATCAAATTATGGTCGTCACCTGCAAAGGTTGGGGCACTTGGGTCTGGCACTAATTATGTAGATGTGTGTGTGTGTGTGTTGTCGACGGTTCAACCCAAAATCAGATTGAGTTTCGCACCGCCCTCAAGCCATAAGTCAGAGATGCTGACAACAATTGCGAATGCAAATTTAATATGCCTGTCTTAAATAATAATTAAGCGGTAATCTGGGGCGTATGCCTCAGTTGGAATTTCTCAAGCGGCAGCTGCCTAGTGTAATTCATTAAATTAATGAAATTGCAATGCATACAAAACTAACTGCCAAGATACAGCTAGATACAAGTGGCAGAGGGGTGGTGGGAGGGGGGAGGGGGGGGAGGGGATTGCATCATTATTTGAGTTCAACTTTGGCCCAGGATAAGGCACTCAGTTTATGAGTTGAAGAAGATGGAGAGATGTGTATTTGTTTTAGCCAATTGCTGGGGATTGTTGGAATTAGTATGAAAATTATGCCAGAAATCTATGTACACATACTATTTGTACCAACTGTTTGTGTACAGAGAGCCATATGTACGTAGTACAGTTTTGTTGCTTGGGTAAATGCAATTTGAATGTGGGTTACTTTAAGGCGGAGTACAACTCCTAGGAATCTCCACAAATGTATGTTACTCTTTACCCGATACTCATTGATTCATACTCAGTACTCAAGACTCAGTACTAAAAACTCTGTACTCAAAACTCAGTACTTAAAACTCAGTACTTAAAACTCAGTACTCAAAACTCAGTACTCAAGACTCAGTACTCAAGACTCAGTACTAAAAACTCAGTACTTAAAACTCAGTACTCAAAACTCAGTACTCAAGACTCAGTACTCAAGACTCAGTACTAAAAACTCAGTACTCAAAACTCAGTACTCAAAACTCAGTACTCAAAACTCAGTACTTAAAAGTCAGTACTCAAAACTCCATGCTCGATACTCGGTACTCGATATTTAGTGCTCGAATTTCAGTATTCGATACTAAACACGCGATACTCAGTACTCAATACTTAATACTCGAAACTCAGTATTCGGTTACTCAGTAGTCAATACTCAGTACTCTATACTCAGCTTCGCTCTAGTAGAAACATTTGCCCTCAATTAGGAGTTTATCATCCCGCGCATTTGCCCTTTTAGTGGAGTTTTTTGCCAGTACATCACGTTTTTGTATCAGCATAACCTACTTCTTTCGGTATTCCGATTCTTCTCTATTAATATCTCCATTTCAGTATGCTTTTTCGTCTGTCTCAGCATATCCTGGGCCGCACTCATTGTATCAAACTCAACCTCTACACCCATTTTTTATTTCGCAATATCAGAAAATCAATTTCTAGATTTCTTTTATACATTAGATCAGCGCTTTTTAGCTCTCTCCGGGTAGGCCTACATATTGGCCAGCAGATCCCAAGAAAATACCCAACCTTATAGACTTGGCTATAACAAGAAAAGTTACACAAAATTTGGTAACTGCAGAAGCACTCGCAGATTTGTCATCAGACCATTCTCTGATTATTTTTACCCTTCTGGAGTGTTCTCAAATCAGAGAGTATCCTCGGAGACTGACATCACATAAGACAAACTGGCTCAAATAAAAAAAATTAATTAGCATTCACATTGAACTGAGCCCAACCATAAACAGCGAAGAAGACATTGAAAATTCAATCCAAGCCCTGAGCTCAATCATTACTGCTGCAGCTCATCACTCGAGCCCACTAGCAACATACACAACAACAACACCTAAGCAAGATCGTAGATTAATGAACAGCTTTATAGACCGGCTGGTTACTGAAAAGGCTGCTGCAAGGACTCGCCTGAGACATGCAGAACGCGTACTTCACAAAGCACTCGAAGCTGAGGAGCAGCTAGCCCTTAGCCGTTACATCGAAAAACTATCGCCTACAAGCACCAAATTCCCCCTTTGGAGATTACACGCAAGCATAAGGCCACCTGCAAACACGCCTTTGAGGGATCAGAGAGGAAAATGGGCCCGCAGCGACGAAGAAAAGGCAAATGTCTTTGCACTTCACTTAAGAAATGTTTTCCAGCCGAATCCACCAACCAAGGCATATGCACTGCCACTGATTCCCACTGCCGCACAGACTTACCCAATTACAAAGTTCATTCGTTGGAAATTTAAAAATGATATAACAGAACTCAATCCCAAAAAAGCACCAGGACATGATCTTATTACGCCTAAAATGATTATAGAACTTCCAAGTTCTGCCATTACATATATCTCGAGAATCTTCAATACCGTACTGCGATGTGGATACTTTCCAATTCAGTGAATCATAATGATTCAGAAACCTGGAAAGGACAAAACACAAGCGTCATCATATAGACCCATTAGCCTGCTACCTTGCTTATCAAAGGTATTTGGGAGGATCTTAAAATATAATTCCATCACATCAATTTGGGTTCCGAGCTAAACACGGGACCATTGAGCAAGTCAACCGTTTAACTTTAGATATTCGGACTGCGTATGAGCACCACGAATACTGCTCTGCAATTTTACTAAATGTTGCCCAAGCGTTTGACCGCGTTTGGTTGGACGGGCTTATATATCAAATTAGGACACTGGTTGCCCCAAAATACACACAAACTCTTAGAATGTTATGTCAGCAACAGCGTTTTTTCTGTTCGTCAAAATGACGGAAGAGTTCATCATTGGAGCCGGAGTACCACAGGGTAGCGTTCTCGGTCCTTTTCTGTATGTATTGTACACTGCCGACATCCCAACAGGCCCCCGACTAACAATATCCACTTTTGCCGATGATACGGCAATTCTTAGCAGATCACGATGTCCAATTATCGCATCCAGACTTTTGGCAAGCCACCTATCTCACTTGGAGGAGTGTCTGGCCAACTGGCGCATAAAAATTAACGAGCAAAAGTGTAAACACGTGACGTTCACACTCAACAAAAGCACTTGTCCCCAGATATCCCTAAACGCGACTATGATACCACAATCAAACGATGTTGTTGTGTTGTTTGTGTCCACCTGGACAGAAGGCTCACTTGGCGCAAACACATAGACTGGAAAAAACTTCACATAAGGCTAAAGGACAACAGATTTCACTGGATAATTAACTACCGTTCCCCTCTAAAACTGGAATATAAAGTCATACTGTACAAAAGCATCATAAAGACTGTTTGGACTTATGGCTCACAGCTATGGGGAAATGCCTGCGCGAGCAGGACATGGACATCCTTCAAAGATCACAATCAAGAACTGGTACATTCGCAACGAGTGTATCCACAACGACCTGAGGATCCCATTGGTCGAGACTGAAATACAGTAACTAAAGCGCAAATATTCTGAAAAGCTTCTAGCCCACCCTAATGAACTTGCACAATCTCTCACCCTGCAAGCAACGCATTCTCGCCTCCTTAGAAAAGATCTACCAAGCCAGCAACTGAATTAAAGGGCCGCAGAACATAAACTGGCTCCAATAGGGGATGATTGTACAATAGTTTCTAAATTAAGATTTGAAAAATTTAAGTTAGTCTCATTAAGAGAAGATTCAATAAATACTTTAAGAAAAAAATCTTTCCTAGTAACTTGTTTATATTTCCAGCCGTTTCTGTTTGCAATGAGATTTGAAGTTGCATCTTCTTTGCAATAAGTCTACTGACCGCTTCCATTGGATACTTGTGTTCCTCCATGCCTCTAAGAACCAGATTTATTCCATTTAGATTGTTCTTCAGATGTACTAATCTGCGTCTGTTGTTGTTGTAACGGCTGGGAAGTTTCGTATGTATGTGGACGAAAGGAAGATAAAGACAAAGAAGAGGGTAAATGATTAGTTGGATGTAGAGAAACTATTCCCTGTCCAGTTTGAGGAAGGTGGCTACTTCAACTGGTTGGGACCATACATCCAGGGGAGTGAGAATAGTTGGGTTCAGGGGACACTCGAAGAGGTGTCTGGTGTCATGTGGGTTGAGACCAGACTTAGGGCATTCATCAACCAGTTCTGGGTTGATGCGGGCAAGATAATTGTTTAGGTGCCTGCTTTTTCGTGATCGGAGCTGGGCAAGAGTCGCCCTCCGCGGGATCGATGGGTGGCGGCCTGCCTCCCAGGACAACATTGTCTTGGTAGGCTTCTATGGTGCAGGCGACCATGTTGGTGTGTGCCTTCTTTTTGGCCTCAGCGGACGTTGTTGCTGTTACCATGCCATTTTCCAGGAGTTGCCGGACTGTTGGTATCTCAGTTCTCAGATCGTAGTGGACTGCTTTGGGTCTCCTTGACATGCTACCCATGGTGCAGTCCTGGTTTGGGTGAGACTCGCAGTGCTGAGTGAGGAGTTGGTTGTGGTTTCGGACTGGGAGGATCTCAGTTTCCTGGTGGAGATGGTCTGGATGCGTCATTGTGTGACTTTCTGTGGCTACTCTCAGCGCAGCGTTCTGTGCAAGCTGGAGGTTTCGCCATTGGGTGTCACTCAGGATCTACCTATGGCCTTGTATATTGTTGAGATCGTCTCCTTTTCCTTGCCCCAGGTGCTGCCCGCTATCGCCTTCAGAACCTTATTTCGGCTTCTGACCTTCCTAATCACCTCCTCCGAGTGTTTCGCGAAGGTGAACATTGAGGCGAAGGTGACGTCTAAGATCTTTGGATGGTTGATGGTAGGTATCTTATGTCCGCCAATGTGGATGTCCAGCTGCGTCCTTACTTCCTTCGTCCAAGTCGTTAGGAGAGTGGCAGAGGATTTTGAGGCCGATAGGCTTAGGTTTCTGCCTGCGAAGAAGTCGGCCAGGTGCGGTAGATATTCGTTTATCCTCTCCTCTAGTTGCTGAATATTCCTACCCGTGGAGATGACTGTACAGTCGTCTGCATAGGTTATTAATTTAACCTCGGAGGGAGGTTGTGGGATCCCTGCGATATACATAGGTGTTAAATAACAGGGGGGAGAGGACACCGCCTTGGGGTACTTCCTGTTTGATGATTCGAATCTGCGTCTGTTGTCTATTTTGGTGTGCTTCAGCTTTTCTATCTCTTCTCGTAGTTAAGCATTTTCTCCACACTTGCCAAAAAGTTGCTTACTCCAGTTTTGATGTCCTCTATATGCTGCTCTGTGAGCAGTCTAATTACCGATTTCAAGCGCCAATGGGGTTCTGTAGCAGTAATCCTCCGTACTGCTGCAGAATTAGACGTTTTTACTGATAGTAAAATTCTTAGTACCCGATACTCAGTAAGCGATACTTAGTTCTTTATACTTAGGACTTGATAATCAGTACTCTATACTCAGTACTCGATACTTAGTACTCAAAACTCAGTACTCAATACTCAGAGCTCAATACTATGTACTGTATACTCCGTACTCGATACTCTGTGCTCGATACTCTGTACTGTGAGGAATGGTTATTCCTGGAGCGAAAGGGAAAATGTAGATTTCGAAAGGGGAAGTGCGGCAAATTCGCTGCATAAAGGGGAAACAAGGCGGACTCAGGGGAAAGGGGAACTGAATGGGAGTCCATGGGAATAGCAGCACGACAGACAGCGGATGCGCAGCAAGTAAACGGAAGGATCCGTTAAGTTTGGAGCAGAGGCTAGTTGTCGCAGTCGCTCCAATTGGCTGAGGGGGCGATATCGCTGGCAATTCAAAAGAGCGCTGTTGCTAGGCAGAGGAAAGTGCCGTATGGAAGATCTGGGAGTCTCGAATGTTCTAGAAGGAGACAAGGAGACACCGGGAGACAGCCCGGGAGGGCTATATAAGGGGTCGCTGACGGCATAGAAGCAAGTCAATGTGAATCGGGATCTAAGCGAGTGCGGAACGAATCGTAAAAGTATAAGTGGGGCGAAACGAAGTATCCCAGAATACTACAGACATGAAATCGAGTGCGGAATCCTTGAAAAGGATACGGGACAGTCCTCGTGGAAGGACTTGAACCAGATACAAGATATCCGGGCGGAAGCATATCGACGATCATCGAGAAAGGTAGCTGTTCGCACGTAGAGCCTGTGTGTCGAACGCTGATTCGATGTTATAGGCGGTCATACTAGCCAGCGCATCCTTTGGGTCCTTGTAGGACGATGGTAGGGCAGTACGTGGGACTTGTGCAGAATAGACAAACCTGCGAGTCAAGTGATTGCTTGGACATGCACGGCGTGTCTTTGGCCAACGAAACCCTGCGAACACGGCGGTGAGCCGGATAGGAGGCGTACCTTGCGATTTGGCAAGGATACCTCAGATAGGTTTGTGCGAATGTACCATATTTATATCAGAGTGAACAATAAAGTGAATCACGTCGCTGGTGAATAATAGAATAAAGAATTCCCTGTGTTGTTATTGCAAGTCCAATATAAATTTGTTGGAACGATCCTCGATTACCCTGAGCATAGCCTGCATTGGTTTTAGGGTCAAAAAGAACTCGTTACATACTGAAAACTAGAAGATCAGTACTCTATACTCAGTACTCGATGCACAGTTCTGGAAACTCAGTGCTCGATGCTCAGTTCTCGAAACTCAGTGCTCGATACGCAGTACTCTATACTCAACACTCGATACTCTATACTCTTTACTCAGAGCTTGATGCTCAGTACTCAACACTTGCTACTCAGTACACTATACTCAGACGGGGTCTGCTTCTGCTTAGAAAGGAAATTCATTTAGAAGGTTCTATGAGGCTCGATTCTGTACCAATTTGCAGTCTTCCTGGCTACCTATTGATAATCAAAATCAGCGTTCTTGGATCGTTGTTCATTAGCAAGATTCAGGAATATTGAAACAAAGTGGCTTAAAAAGAAAATGTTCTCTTCGTGAAAACAACAAGTCTGCTGATGAGTGAATTGGGCCCAATTCCCAAAATGTTGCTATTCCAAAATGTTGTGAGTTAACTCTGTTGAATTGTGTTGATTGTATTGAATTATCATTAACCATTGACCTTGAGCCAGATTAAAGCAAAAACTTTGGCTAAAATCAAAAAAAAAAAAAACAAATAGCAATATAAAATGCTTTAGCTGCAAATAGTTTTCCTCATTTTTTGTCATCTACTAGTTTTGTTTAGTCAAAGCTTAAAATTCATTTATTCAATTTCCATTATTGTCACAAATTTATCTTTCCATTATTGTATTTTCGAATATTTAATTTAAATTTAACCATTTAGTTGACCTTTTTTACGGATGGTGATTTGTGATTACATTACACTTTTGCGGTTTTGTTGGCTAGAAATTGCAATTAAATATGAACAGAATGACAAGTGGATGGTAGAAATTATCGCATTATGTGGACACAGCTTTGTTGAGTTTGGAAAATAAATACTTGCAATGGCACAGCACCCCACCCCAACACAAAGGTGTGTCCATGAGTATGTTAATTTATTGTCAATTTAATTAATAAACAATTGAATTGATTAAATGGTATGGACAGATAATGAGATGACAAGTGCTCATGAGTTTGTGATTTAAGCTAATCAACTGCGAGGAGCAATGGGATTAAGCTTGGGAAAGTTGAATATTTGGTTCTATTGAAGAAGGAAGTAGGTCTTTGTATCTGAACTTTTGCTTTCCAGTTGAGAATTAGAACCGAACTTATGGCTTAGCTTAGACCGCTGCTTAGACATACTATGAAGAGTTGTGGAGAGGGAGACAGGAAGTTTGAGGATTATATTTCAAGCGACAGAGAGCATATACAATGGTATAACTTTTATGGAAATCGACTTAAACAAGTGTAATTTCCTTAACAACAGTTACAGAATCACAAATTTCCGTTTAATATATCTTTGAACTATCAATACAGGCAGAAACCTTTTACAAATTCAAGGCAGGTACGGTCTAATGTACGCACTGTTGCCAACAGGGAACAAGGAAAGAGATAGTACAGCTAACCAAAATCTTTACCTTACTCATCTGTCCTTATACATATGTTATATTTATATATAGAGTAGATTACACTGTCAATTTGTTCCAATCCAAAAATGCACAACTTCTGCTAAAATTTGGCATCAGCTAGTTCTGTTTTTGTTTTTCTGAAAGCACCAGCAAAAATAGCATCAACAAGAATGCATTGCATCAACAGTTAGTCTTTGGTGAATTTGATTCAATTTGGTTTTAAAGTAAAATTTAAAACGAAAACAACAACTCAGCAATGGACAAACTTAGTCCAAGTCTGTTTGAGAATGATGCTTACCAAATGTTTCGTTATCTGCAGAGCTGAAAAATAACTGTATTAAATTGTTATCATATCTGCACACTCGCATATTGGGCAACATTAATTCAATTGAATTTTCAGTGCGAAAACAGTCTGAAACAATATTAGTCGAAAATTTGCAGTCAAGTGCAAAACATGCCAGAAACTGATAGGTATTTCTGCAAATTTCAAGAAATTTCAGGTTCTAAACAGGTAAATTATATTTAAAAATTAATGCAAAGAACAATCCAAATGGCTTGTGGTCGAGTCTACGACTCTGTCGCTGATTTGACTTAAACAGGGTAAGCGATTAAAGGTAACAAATACACGAACCAAACTCCAAAATGGGTCTGACTAGTGATGAAAACAAGAGCTTAGTCGTAATATGATCATTGAACTCTGAAGCATACAAATACCGAATAAGAAGTGAAGACCACTTTCTGCAGCTAAGATGCAATCCAATTAAGAAGCCATAGCGGAAATCCCAGCAGTCGCAATTTCAGCATCAGAAAACAATGAGAAACACCATCGAATGTCTTATTAAATTTGTAAAAAACGAAAAGGCCAAGCTCACTTCGTCTGTGCCGAAGTTTTTATACAATTGCAGAACGCTTACATAAAAAACCGAAATTTTTCTAACTAAACCCCATTTTCCGACAGATTAAAATTTGATTTCGACCAAATTTCGCGAATCTTTCTGAAAACATATCAAATTAAGAATCGCCGAGTTTAAGAACGATAAAATTTAAAACAAAAAAGTTTTTCTCAGTAAAACTCATTTTCCGACCGATCGTTCCTATGGCAGCTGTAAGATATAGCCATCCGATTTTGAACAAAATTTGCAAATCTGTTTGAAAGCATATAATATTAATAATGGACGAGTTTGAGGACGCTAACATTGAAAACAAAAAAGTTTTTCTCAGTAAGACCCATTTTCCGACCGATGGTTCCTATGACAGCTATAAGCAGTGTTTGAAAGTACCTAGGTACAAATGCCTAGGTACATACCTAGATACATATTTTGTTTTTTACCTTACCTAGGTCTTAATTTTCATTTACCTTGTCAATAGGTAAGGTACTAGGTATATTTCGCACGTGATTTCTTTCGCTCCGATGCTGTTGCGCTCTGTCATATTGAAAAGAAACGTATCAAAGACGTGTTTGTGGCTTTAACTGGACGTCCGGTAAACATTCCCTGTTCAAAAACTATACGATCCATGCTAGATGAAGGGAAGGCGGATTATCATCCGAGCTCCCATTTTCGCTTTTGTAAACATTTAGAACAATTTTTTTTACCGAAAAATGGTTTGAAATCGCAAAATTTTACTGCCAATATCTGGAGTTGCAATAACAGGAGCTACTTTGGTGTAACCGGCTATATATAGAAAGCAATCTACATTCTCATTCTCTAGTGCTCTCATATAAGCGTTTGGGAAAATCCCACATGAAAGTATCATGATGAAATACTTGCTACTGTATTAGCTTAAGTTCATAGAAAATACGGACTTTGAAATACCAAAATATGTTCAACAGTTACAGATAATGCATCCAACTTTTCTGTTAAGCATTTAAAGTGTACAGTTTAAAATGAACAAACGTGAAGCCTGAGTTTTTTAAAGAATTTGATTTAAAGGTGATGGAGCTGAATGGTTCAGCTCATGCTGAAATTACTTTACCAAGGCACTTAAGATTCGCTTCACACACCTTGAATTTAGTTGTCACGAAAGATGCTGAGCAGGCTCTACTAAACCACATTCAAGCGGTTGAACAATTATTCCTTAGCGAAAGCTAAGGCATTTTTTATTTTATTTTATTTATTTAGAGTCGACAAACAAATGCTGTCAAGAAAAGTATTTTAGAATGCTGTAAGCAGATCCACAGTAGCTGTTGATAGCTCCTTGCGCTATAAGAATTGAATAATGTTACTGAAACTTTCGCAAAGGCTATTGATCTTCTGCAGGGCGAAAGATTTTGTTGTTATTAAGGATTTTTGCTGCCTACTTTACTTCAAGTAATATATAAACTTCAATGCTTGAATACTTTGAAATATTGTGATCCATTTAAAAAATGCTCTTAAAAAATGAGTTTTAAAACGATTTTCTTTTATTGAAAACTTAACTTCAAGCAAGAGAAAGACTTTGGTTTTGTACACAATGACACTTCGAAAATTTGAAATTGAAGTGAATTCCATATTAAAAGAACTAAATTGTAAAGTGTTTTAAAGATTATCTTGTTGAAGAAATTACGGAAAATTTGGAACCTGTTGTCAATGAGAGTTCAAATACAAATGATTCTGAAGACTTTTACGTAGTAAGGAAAAATTGGATGAAACTGAGAATTGTTATGAAAATTCTAATATTGAAAAAGCGAACAAATTTTGGACTATGATTTCTGAAATATAAGAAATAAACCATAAACGACATTAGTTGTTGTACCATTATTTGTTGTAGACTGTTAAGGATTGTGGTTCAATTGTCTAACTGAATTTCTTAAAGGAGAATCGTTTTCTTTAAGGACTGAAGCAGATTTGTAATCAAGTTAAGGAAGGCAAACTGCCTTGCGTTTCTGGTAAGGGCATGAAATAACGGATTTGCTTCTTAATTCTTTGTTTAAGGGCTCGAGCAAATTCGATACTTAAGTCAGGAACGGATAATAGAAATGAATTTATCATTATAATTTACAACTATACCTCATGGCAGCCACTCTTCCCCACCTCTTCTCCCACCCTTTTTCACCACCCCCTTCCACTCTTTCCCCACTGTTCTCCACTGTTAACCCACTGCTACTCACTGATGTCACTGTCAAGCCACTGTTAAGTCACTGTTAGCCCACTGGAAGAAAAAGTGGTTTGATGCACAATGTGCAACGCTTCGAATTAGTGTATTCAATGCTCGTAACAAGTATCGAAACTCTGACGATGTTGAACAGAAATTGGAGTACCAAAACCAATAAGGCACCAGGGGAAGTGCCGTACGAATTCTATGCAAATGCCCCCAACGAACTTCCATATTTACATAGAATCTGAACAGTGAAGATCTAGATGACTCCTTTATAAAAAGCATAATTTTTGCCCATATTCAATAAAGGCGACCCAAACAATGTCGGAAATTACAGGGGCATCTCGTTTATGAACTATGGAGGACAATGGGTATGGGAATGGGTAACAAAATATGGCAAACTACACGAATATCAGGCAGGATTCCGCAAGAAGTACTCTACAAACGACAACATCTACAATCTTGCATCAATAGTCAAAATCAGTTACGCAGAAAATAAGAAAACGTATGCATACTTTGTTTGAGTTCCTTGGCAACTATTGATATTTAAGCTACACTCAATCGGAGTACCAACGAAACAAGCCGAACATAAACCTTAAAGCAAAATGGAAACTTTTTCAAGCTGTTACCCGTGCAGTACAAACTAATGGCGCACAAGTATGGGGCAACTCTTTATTTGATGAAGTAGATGCGTAGCAACGATAGTTTATAAAGAAAATACTGAGGTTACCGGCGAAAACCCCGAACTATGTGCTGAACGTTGAAACTGGAGTAGAAGAGTCGTTCCACTATACATATAATTTCCACTTTAGATACATTACCAAAACTCTATTTGAATACGAATACCGCGCATTCTGTCAAATGTAATCAAAAGAGAGAAAATTTATTGGTACGACGACCTAGCTATGCACCTTCAAGCTTCGGATATTTAGCTACCTAATTAAGTAAATCAAACGAAATGGTGCAATATACTAACTCAAATGAAACTTGAGAGGGCAAACCAATTAATTGACAGTGCACGAGCCAGCGAAAATAGGATTTACAAATACCTTGACTTTAACAAGGGATCTGAATTTAGCTGTGAAAACTTCCCACAGAAGAAAATATCCTTTATTATAAAGGCTTGCGGAGGACTTCTATGGTTAAAGGGAAACTCTTTTATTAATACCCGGTCAAGGCAATGCAACCTATGTAATCTTAATGAGGATGAGACAATGCAACATTTTATTGGAAGCCCAGAAGATGTGGCTGACGGGTTATACATCAAGCCACTAAAGTAAATTCAAAATGTCTAGAATTTTGTTATATGTAAGCACCTTTAAGAAAATAGCGATAAATTAAGACCAAAGATCGTAACGATTATAGTTTTTAAAATATAAAGTACTTTTAAGAATTATTTTTATTAGCTAATTTTAAAATAATACTTATTTTTCAATTTTTATTTTTTACAAAAGTAGTCACATATCAATGATCTGTGTTTCAGTACCTTTCCATTGATATATACCATGTCCTTGAAGGATCAATATTAGGGATACCACAATTCTTTTTATCGATTCAGTGCCACTGTTTATACATATCGCTTACTTATCTCTAGTCTGTCATAACTCAAACAAGTAAGAAAGTCGGTCAAGCCCAACTGTAACATACTCTGTACCTGCAAAATTGAATGCCCAGGGATGCATTATTTATTCAATTTGAGGAACAATATATTTTTTATTGAATCTGAAGACAAGTTGCACCTCAAGTCAGACATAACCTATTATAGAGCCGAAAATACCATTTCAACTGACACTTGGGTTGCTGGCACGCAAAGGAGCACTTTGACCAATTGATACAACCGAGGATACATGTACTTTTTGTCCTCCCAATATTTCACAATGTTCTCACTTATTTCAATTGGATTGGGAGAGTATATGCGCTTATTTCGGTCATTGCTAGTTTATTCCGTCTATCATTCTTTAAAAAGTCCTTCACTGCTAGTTGAAGGGAATGAGCGACACATTTGATCGAAGCCATTGAGTGAATGAGTACATCCTTCAAAAGTTCCTCTTCATCAACGTCTTCACTCACTGCGGTGTCGGGGTCATGGTTCAAGAATTGCACAGCTTTAATAATGTTTTTCCCATTATCCGATGTTATGGAGTAAATTTGCTGCTTGGCAATTGAAAACTTTTCTAATATATTTTCTATTTCCGTACTTAAGTTCATTCCAGAATGTTTTGGAATGCATTGAATTGTTGAATGTTGAATTTCAATGCGTTGCTCACGATAATACGGGGCATTAACGCCCAAAATGCCTATCCATGTCTCGAAGCGATATCAATTTTTAAGGATATAACTTTGTTCTTCAATAATTTGAAAAGATTTCCCTTCACCAAGTCATATTTTCCTGTTACGTGTTGCATAACATTGCGGGATGTAATGGGTTTCATTTCTAATCCGCGAAAAATTTGCTCCATCAACTTCTTGAAGGGCGCCGAGTCCATTGAATGGCATCTTCTCTTCAGTGACCAATTGCACACAAATATATTTTGCTTCAACTTGCGTAAAAGCCACAACTACTAATACTACTAGAAGCACGAAAACACAAAATACGCACATGTTTAGTTCCGATCAATCTATCCATGAACTTAAAGTATAATGCTTATTGGCTTACTCTCAATAATTTCACATTGCCAGCTACAACAAACCAGTCGACAACACGATAAAAAAATGTCGTCCATTTTAAGCAAAATAATAAATCTATTTTTTATTATTGAGACACCAATGCTGGCAATAGAAGAGGAGCCAACCGTGGATGTTCAGATTCCAGGCAATATTGAGGAACCCCCAGTTCGTGCAGTTCGGCGCACTAGAAGTACGTATCACTTTCATATAATATATATTCACCCTAATTAGCCTCTGTCTGCTTGCACAGACTTAACGTGTGTCCAAATGTGCACACAGCACACCTTACTCGCACTCTTAGAATCTTTGCACCCATCCTAGTTCTAACTTTTACCCTCTACTTTGGTTTCTTCCTTTCTTTTATGTAGACCGCCGAACCGTTGATGTAGATGTGGAGCAGGTAGTTCGTCGCTCAAGCCGGGTAAGGCGTCCACCTGCCCGTTACGGTGCATTTGATTGAAGAATGGCTGCAATGAAGATATGATCTCAATCGGCTGAAATATATTTAAAAAAAAAATTTTGATTGAGTTTTAATTCAAATTTATGGCTAACCATCCTATTCAACTGCAACATAACTTTCCTCATCTGTGGACAATAATTGTTGTTGAAGCTGCGTTTTCGAGAATTCTGTTTTGGAAGCATTATTTTCAGTAAGATTGTTACTAGATTTGGCCAATTTAATGAAAAGTTCTTAAGAATCCAACGATTGATCAGGTGATCAGCCTAGTTTCGGCTGGTGTCATTTGTCTGATTTCTTGAATTTGCTCATTAACTACATTGGTAAGACATATTTCTGAAACCAACTATGTTGTTCGGCGTACCTTTCGTGAAATTGTTTCTGGTTTGGTTTGGATACTGGCGGATTTTCAGGATTTATCACAACGGGCTGATCTTTAAACGATTTGCATTGAGCTTCTACCATCTTTTTGCGTTTATCCAGAATTCTCTTGAAGGCCTCCGCCTTAGTTAAGGTAATTGTCATTGTCGGTAAGCGCCACAATCGGGCAAAGTCCACCTCGCTGTGCTTTTTTTAAGTCAAAAATGGGAATTTAGAGAGGGCTCCCGCTTAAAGTATTCCTTTTGTATTTGTTACGAGAGCCTGGGGCGCATGCAGCAACCCTCGCTTAATGCCATTGCAGGAAGTACCTGGGGCAAGGACAAGGAGACCATATCAACAACATAAAAAGCGATTGGCAGATCCATGGTCAATTACGCCGCCCCTATTTGGTCACCTGCCATCAGCGATACTCAATGGAGGAATCTTCAATTGGCGCAAAATGCAGCTCCAAGGGTGGCCACGGGTTGCCATATTATGACACACCCTGACCATCTTTACCAAGAGACTGAGATACTCCCAGTAAAAAACCACAACAGGCTTTTAACCCAGACACCACCACAACAGGCTTGCACCACAACTAAGATGTCTCGCAGGAATACAGCAGTGCGCAAAGACTTAAGAGCCAAGCATCCTGAAGTGCTACCACTCCTAGGAACAGGAGCGATCACGGCTACAGTATGCGCAGAGGCTTAGAAGGCTTAGAGGCTTAGGCTGCACATCCGGCGACAACAAAAACAAGAACATCTGTCGCTTCGGCGACTTCGGCGGAAACAAGAAAGAAAGTCGCTCAAGCCCGACTATAACATACTCTGTACCCTTACTACCCTCGCATTCGCTCACGAGTCAAGAGAGGCAATCTTATTGAGAGAGAGAGAGAGAGAGAAACTTAGAGAGCGCACATTGCCTATTGTGGGATTTATTCCTCTTCTGATTAGAGCATTCTTGACAGCACTATGGGATGTGTTGTCAAATGCTCCCTCAATATCTAGTAAGGCACACAGAGCGACTTCCTTATCTTCTACTGTTTTCTCGATCATCTTCCCGAGTTGATACAGGGCCGTGTCTGTTGATCGGCCTGCTCTGTACGCGTGCTGTGTTGGCTGGAGGCTGGTGTCCACCAGCTTTTCTATCGTTTTCAGTACGGTATCTATATACATAGAGAAAAAAAATATGCAAAATCTACCCGAAAATGTAGGATTTCTACACATTTTGACCGGGATTTTCAACCCATAACGTTTGTGTGTTTTTTTGCACGTCGCGTTTAGTTTTCTCATTTCAACACGTGGCGGTGTGGCTTTTCTGCATGCGCAGTTTAGAAATGAAAATGTCAAAACGTGTAGAAATCATACATTTTCACTTACACAAAGCTCAATTATTTCTCTATGCATCAATCTCAGAGCAGAAGAGGACAACCAACCCACACCATCCCATCCACCAAGTTTGGTTCTGAAAAAAAAATATCACATTAAACAAATTTACGGTTTTTTTTTTAACTTACTCTGGGGTGATTTGAACTCGGGGACTGAAGAGAACACGGTTGGAACGACGTCTTAAACGGCCGAAATACGCAGCGCCTCTGAGGCAAGGCATCTAATGTGTTACATGTATTGAGTAAGATGTACTTGTATTGAAAACAGACACCAATTTTTGCTTGCTTGTAATTGGAAATCAATTCCAAATTGGAAGCAATTCCAAATAATTAATCGACAAAACTGATCTATCCCTCTCTGAGGAAAAATCAACTACCTCGGATATACCATGATAGATTCCTTTACTTTGACCATCATATCAGCAAGCAACTAGAAAAAGCCCAAAGGGCCTTTTTTTGCTTACAAAAGAATGTTTAGCTCACGATTGGTGAATAGTAGAGTAAAAGTAATTATGTATCAGTCACTTATTAGACCAATTCTTTCGTATGGTTGTAATGTGTGGTTTAATATATCTCCATCATATATGGAAAGGCTCCGAAAATTCGAAAGGAAAATACTAAGAGCATGCACGTCGATGTATAGGTCGCCAATCAGCAATCACACAAAGTTTATATCAAACAAGAAATTATATAACGCATCAGTCATTATAAGAATAGACAACCACATCATTAACCAATCTAAAAATCGTATTCTAAGATCCCTAGATAATGTAGAAAACATTCTTATAAAAGCTCAGTACTATGAGAGCGACTCATATTTTCAATTGTGTATCTCGAATGGTTTCACTCCTTCTGAAATTTTTGTATACCTGTATAAAAATGTGTATATTCCGAACGATAATGGAATACCTACTATATATCATATATATATAGGAGAGCAAACAAAAAAACTATAAGCGAGAAACAGTTAACAAACACAAACCAAAGATTCGACATGTCCTTATCAACGAAAGATATTTCCTTCTCTAAAAACTTAAGAAACAAATTCTGGTGGATCAAAAATCCTAGTTAATGTACCAATTTTACCACCCCATTCCATCTTACCCCCCTTATTATATGCTCTTAGTGAATTTTGTATGATTCCAGTAAGCCAAAGCTAAAGCTTTGCGTAGACTGAAAATGTTCAAAAAATTTTAATGGTTTCAGTAAGTCAGAAGCAAAAGCTTCACGTAGACAGAAAAGCTCTCTGTATGAAAAACCAAACACCTTTAAAGAGCACAGTTGTAGGTTTGAATTTGTACTAACTCACTCTGGCGAGCGATCATGCTTTTATTTCGAAATTTCTTCCTTAACTCACTACACTAAACTAAGGATGTGTGTGTATATAAATTATCTGCGTTGGTCACAAGGGTGGTTTTCACACAATACATGTCAAGTGCTTTCCACCGGATGACGTCTTCAAGTGGTGTCTCGGCTGTCTTGCTCCTTGTCACTGCTATTACAGAAAGTGACATATTTATGACTGGCTGAGTTATCTAAATATGAGATTTTACACTACGTGTGGGCCGACTTGAACGCTCTCAATGAAGCAAAAGCTTCGCGTAGACTGCAAAGCTGTTGGTGAATTTTGTCTGATTTCAGTAAGCCAGAGCAAATGCTTTACGCAAACTGAATATCTTTCAGTGAATTTTATCTGATTTCAGTAAGCCAGAGCAAAAGCTTCGAGTAGACTGTGTAGCTGATAATGAATTTTGTCTGATTTCATTAAGGCAAAACAAAAGCTTTACGTATACCGAAAAACTCTTAGTGAATTTATGTCCGATTTCAGTTAGTTAGAGCAAAAGCTTCGCGTAGAATGAAATTCTTTCAGTAAGCTAGAGCTAAAGCTTTGCGTAGACTGAATAGTTTTCAGTAAATGTTGTTCGTTGCTTCATGAAAACTCTTAATTATACTTATGAGAACAAAATTCTTAAACATTTAAGAATGAATTTGTGTTTGTTAAGAGCTTGTCTAATAAGTTCAAACCGATTCCAACTCAAAATCTCAAGTACAAATCGTTATAAACTCCATTCCTCTTCTTTGTTTTTTTGTTTTTTTTTTGAGTGCATGTGGATATATTATAAAGCTTTTTCTTGGCTGTTTTTATGCTTTATTGCATTTAAATATGTTTTGGTATTTTCCTTCTTTTCTTTTCATTTTTTATACTTTTGCCTCTTGACGTCGCGTTTTTGCATAATGAAGAAATTTGCTGGCACAATTTTATGCCAGTTTTGTTTGTTGTCTTCTACTTCTTCTTGTTGTAGTTGTTGCTGTTGTTGCTTTCTTTACGAGTGTCGAATGGTTTGTTTATAATAATTTAACGTTTGTGTCGCTGTCGGCGTCTGCTTGGCAATTACTTAGTTATGTAAAGTAACTCATTTTTCGTGGGATGCTTGAGGCTCACTTTATGGTCGCCGGGTTCTCCTCATCCTCCTTGGCTTGGCCTGTTAAATTATTCACTGGGCGCGTGAAAGTGTTTTACATACTCCGTTCTCCCTTTGCTCCGGTATCGGGGTGTGGGGTGTGGGGTGTTGGTGCGCTTAAGTGTTGAGTGCACATCGCTTCATGTCACATCGAAATCCATTCAATATTTATGTGGTTTATGCTCCCAGTTGCCAGTCGAGAGTTGCCTTCTCGCCAAGACGACATAGTGCAAAAGTGTGTTGAGAATTGAACATAATTGAAATTGCCAATGTCCTGGCGGTGCAATTATCACATTTTTGTTATTTTTTTTGGGAATTTATGACCCAATTATGGCCCCGAAGGCAAACCAAATAAAACTAGTCGAAAAGCAATTTTATAGGCAATTTACCTCAATTAAACGATTTAATTTATTTTACTAATTTTGAAGTTGAGAAAAAAAAAAAGTATAAAAAGAAGGAAAGACTTGCCTGTAAATCAAACAGACTCGACGGTAATGTACCCTGTTTTGTATATATATCTACACCATTGAAAAGAGAAGGAATTTGATAAGTTTTAGCTTTGAGTAATCTTATGTGAACAGTTGAAAATGTTTGACATATAGAAAGTTGCCTTAGTAGCCCAAAGGCTTGTCTCGTTGCCTTAGATATATGTGTTTACCCCACGATAGCGTTTTATTGAAAATTGTGCCCAGATTAGTAGTATGATCAACATTGAATAAAACGCATATATGGTGTGTGAGTGACTAACTCCTCTGCTAGAATCTAAATGTTTTATTAGGACATTCGTTTTTCCTTTTTATACCTTTTTTTATAAGGGTTTTTAGGTTCTAGTCTATTTTTATGCGCCTTGCACTTGAGTCCCAAATGCAGGTAACGGACTCAAATTGCTCTGTTCTCATATCTTTGAACGAACATATTAAATTTTAGTTCATTTATCTGGAGTTGGCTCAGCTGTGCAGTACTAAGGGCCTTCTTATAAATCAGAATACATTTCGATTAGGTAGAACTTAAGCTCAGTCCATTTTGCTTGGGCCACTTATCCATTTTGTTTAGCTCATCATTACAATCAACAATACACTCATTACATTCTACAAACGGGCAACTAACATCGTCAGCATATAGATCATTTGGCAAGTCATTTAGACCTAGAACAAGGGAGGTCCTAACAGAGATCCTTGGGGAACGTCAAGTGTTAGAAACTTGAATTGAAAAATGAATAAGCCAGAGACAACTGCTTGGGATCGATTTGCTAGATATGATTTTAGTTTTAGTTTGTTGCAAAGAATATCGTGATTGACAGTATCAAAAGCTTTACTGTGATCGAGAACAATATCCTCTGCTCAACAATATTTATTAAGGCTGCAAACCGGTCCTGAAACGAACCACAAAGAACCGTTTCGGTTCGAACCTTTCAAATTTTGTAAGCTTCCGAACCTTAACCCGAACCGAGCCGCCTTTATACAAGAATAAGGTTCTGTTCAAATAATCATTTAAGTGAATTTCTTAAGATTTTTAGTAACTTTCTCAATATCTTGACCGGAAAACAATATTTTATAGTACACAATCTCTTGAATTGATAATTAAAGATGCTTTTTTAGAAATCCAATCCATATGGCGATTTCAAGAAGAAAGAAAAACATAAGTCAAGTTTGCAAAAGGGGAAAGCAAATGTCGTACATTTTCCAATCTAGCATTTGGAAGATCATTTTAACAAGAATCGCCTTGATGAGTCTTTTTTTAAGTTCTTTTGAGAATAAAAGAGATTAATTTCATGTCCGATATAAAGAAGACTCCAAAATGACTCATCCATATGCTCAAAATGTGATTTATTGAAATACGACCCGCAAATGATTGGGAATATGAGTCGAAACTGATTAGACAAACGGACTATTAACGACTCTTCAAGAAGAGCCTCGGCTAGGGTACCATATTCTCAGACTAAAGTATCGTGGTCGGGCGTGGCGTACCAGTTGTATGTGTGGCGGCTGGTGCGGGAGGTTGTGGGTTCGATCCCGCCTCGGACCATCTAATAGAAAAAGTTTTTTCTTTCTTTAGAAAAAACCTTTTACACACCCGATCACCTTCACCAGCTACTGGCGCCAGCTGTGAAGTAACAACTAGCCATGAAAAAGCAAATTCTCTAACTATTGCCGTTCGGATTCGGCGTTAAACTGTAGGTCCCTTTCTCTTGTGCGAAAAATTATAAGCACACTCGCCAAGAGATTGAGAGAAGATTGACCTTCCTGGAAGTGCTGTTTGAGCCAATTTTACTTTAAGAGTCAATTATATATTGTTCTTCGGGTCGAGAACCCGAAGAATGAAACATTGGAACCTAAACAAATAGAGTTGTGCCGATTTTTTGAACAAGTCTTTATGATTATTATGAAGATTTGATAAACGGCGAGATTACACGGGTGACATCTAGATCATTTTTCAATAAATATAAGATGTGTGCAATCAGAATTTAAATCGGACATGCGGTTCAAAATATCAAACAGTGTGTATGCAGCTAAAATTACATTTGGATACATTTTCTGTTTTTGTTGGACTATGGGCATCTTCAACATGTCTACTAGACATTCATGTCTCATGTCCCAAGTTTAAGTTTGTGGAGCCAACCCAGCGACAAGTGCTAAGTGTTGCTTCCTCCACGGCACAGATTCCTCCACATGATGTGGCTGACGTGCTTTGCAATGTGTCTTTTACCCAAGAGTCCTAAAACAGTTTCATTGATCTGCAGGATAAGCTGCAGCGTACCCTGATGGCCATTGGCACCCACGACTTGTTCACGTTACAGGGGCCGCTCAGCTACGAGGATTTGGCTCCAGAGGAAATCAAAATCAAACCGCTTAGCCAAACTCAAGAGATGACTGGCCTGCAGTTTATGTACTTCTATGCCAGACATCCCCAGCTTAAACAACATTTTCCCATCATTCGTGACTTTTCCGTCTATCCAGTGATCTATGATTCCAATCGTGTGATTCTCTCACTTCAGCCCATCATTAATGGTGATCATTCGAAGATCTCGCTTAATTTCAAGAACGTGCTTATTGAGTAAACAGCCACGGATTTAACCAAGGCCAAGGTTGTACTGGATACCATTGACTGTTTCTTCGCCGAGCATTGTGCCGAGAAGTTTACTGTTGAGCCTTATTATGTGGTTCAACAAGACGGTAGCATCGTCTCTTATCCAGAGCTAGCCGTCCGGGAGGGAAAAATTCCGGTGAAGCCTGCCAATGCCTATATGGGCATAAATGAGCCTAGAGGCACAGGTAAAGGGAGACGCCCTGATTGTAAGGAATCCCCCCACGCGACATGATGTGATCCATGCCTGCGACATCTATGAAGACAAAGCTATCGCGTTTGGCTATAACAACATTAAGGTTTCTTTCCCTGCCAGCATTTATGCAGATATCAAAACAGTTTCCTCTCAACACACTGACCGAGCAACTGCAAATATGACTATTTTAATCACACAGAGGAAATCGAAAAAGAATCGAATGTGACCAGAAATTTCATAAAATGCTGGCTGGGCATGTACGTAGAAGGTTATGCTTCCAAAATTCAAAGACCAGGCACTTTTCAAAGATGTTTTAGAGGACCAATAAAGAAAAACAATAAAGAATGTGGTCCAGTCGACTTCACGACTTACACACATAGCTTGGTAATTTGGACGCGTTTTCCTTAACAAATATATGTGTAAACTTTTACCGAGTGTAAAGTTCAAGTTCATATTGATATTCGCAGTTTAATATGAGCTTTAAAAAATATCATTTTTATACCCTCTAGGTATATTAAAATTGTCCAAATGTTTGTAATGCATAGAAGTAAGCATCTCCGACCACACAAAGTATATATATTCTTGATCAGCATAACGAGCTGAGTTGATATAGCCATGTCCGTCTGTCCGTCCGTCTGTTTCTATGCTATTTTCTCCGTCAGTTTTGAAGCCATCTTAACCAAACTTTGCACAAAGCCTTTTGATACAAGTTCGCTGCACATTTGTCGGAACCGGCAAGATCGGATGACTATAGCATATAGCTGCCATAGGAACTATCGGTCGGAAAACTTGTTTTAGTAAGAAAAACATTTTGTTTTCAATGCAAACGCCCCTGAAACCTCGTTTTTATAAGTTTTCTATGCTTTTACTTAATTTCACCAAGTTTTATGAAAATCGGACAACTATATAGTATAGCTGCCATACAAAAGTTAGTTCTGAAAAAAAGTTTTAGTAGAAAAAACTTTTTTCTTTTCAATGCTATCGCTCCCAAACTTGTTACTGATCATTATTATATGCTACCACACAATTCGGCCAATTTTGATTCAAATCGGATGACTATAGCATATAGCTGCCATAGGAACTATCGGTCGTAAAAGTAGTTTTAGTGAGAAAATTTTTTTTGTCTTCAACGCAAACGTCCCCAAACCTTGTATTTCAAAGTTTTCTATGCTTTTACATAATTCCACCAAGTTTTATGAAAATCGTACAACTATATAGTATAGCTGCCATACAAAAGATATGTCTGAAAAAAAGTCTTAGTGGGAGTCTTTTGTTTTCAATGCTATCGCTCCCAAACTTGTTACTAATCAATATTATATGCTACCACACAATTTTATTAAGTTTGATCCAAATCGGATGACTATATCATATAGCTGCCATAGGAACTGTCGGTCGAAAAAGTAGTTCTAGTGAGAAAAACTTTTTTGTTTTCAATGGTAGCGTCTTTATACCTTCCAATTGTGAATATTAGCAGTTTGCACACAATTTTGGGAAGTTTGGTCAAAATCGGATGAATATATTGTTTAGCTGCCATATAACAAACAAGCAAATGCTTAAAGTAGTGTCGCCATCAAGCCACAAGGGTATATAAACTTCGGTCGAGCCAAAGTTAGCTTTCCTCTATTTTTTTCATTCGAATTCGGAATTTGAAAAACGGAAAGTGACGGCATGCTTATATTAAATGTGACAGAGTAAGATAGTGTAAACGGGTGTAGTGCAGCGGGTGGTGTGTGAGCCTGCTGTGCGGGAGGCGTGGGTTCAATCCCGCCTCGGAACAGTTTTTTTAATTTTTTTTATTATGTGTTCGAAAATATCAATACGATATTTTTCATACACTTTACACTTTACCAAGGGTTCGAGCCTTCGAAAATATCGTATTGATATTTTCGAACATATTAATGTTATCTTAGTCATATCAGAGATATGAAAAAATGTCGAATTGAGTGCCATTTCTTGTAATTTTTTTTCTCTGTGTAGAGGCAGAAATTGGTCAACTATTCAACAATATATGAACCCAGATTCGAACCAAAACCTTAGGTTCGATTAGTACAGACCCCGGTCCGCAAACAGAAACTTACACTTTACCAAGGGTTCGAGCCTCCGAACCGAACCTTCACCAAATTATTACAGGTTTGCAACCTTGGTTGTACATGTACATCACAATAGCATACTCGAAGGAAGATATGTCTGAACTAGTGTTGCCATTAAATGCTCGAAGACTTTTGATAAAAACGGCAGAATCGATAATGGCCTGCATTGCCCATTGGTTTTTGGTATTGGTAGGAATTTGGCTCGCTTACACATTTCAGAAAAAGATGAAGTCATAATTATGGTATTAAGAATGTGCCTAAGGTGATCTAATAAGAATGGAAGAAGTAGTTTAACAAACTTTGGACTAATATTCTCAAATTCGGCTGCATTAGACTTTACCCTAAGAAAACTTTTTTAAACATCACAAGAATTGATATTCACAAAACTAAAGCTACTATCACAGATAGAAAGAGCACTCGGGTACGTATTGCATGGTGCTTCAGGTACTTGAGTTTGCACGAATTGATCATTTAGGCTAACTACTTCAATATTTGTACTTGGCTCAGACTTTTTAGAATAAACTCCACACTTTTTAAGCTCTTTCCAAGTTTTTCCAGACGATCTGGCTCCCGTAAAGTTTATATTATAGTACTCACGCTTAGCATGATATTTTGCACCTCTTACACTACCTCTAAGCCTTCTGCATTCCGTACGTAGGTCATTTGTTTTATATCGCTTCCATCTGTTATACGAAACATTACAAGGAGATATTATATGAAATTGTTTATATAAACAAATTCAGCCATTACTAATATTATAAGCTTTCACACAGATTTGCAAATTTGGTTCAAAATCGGAAGACTATATCTTATAGCTGCCATAGGAACCAGCGGTCGGAAAATGGGTCTTAGTGAGGAAAACTTTTTTGTTTTCAATTTTATCGTTCTTAAACTCGGCGATTGATAATTTGATATGTTTCCGAAAAGATTCGCGAAATTTGGTTTATTTGTCGGAAAATGGGGTTTAGTTCGAAAATTTTATGATTTTAATGCTAGCGTTTTTAAAATCTAATATTTCAAAAACAGCATTTGCAGACAAAGTTAGCTAGACAACAAAATTCACAACATTTTGTGTATTTTTACCAAAGACCTATACGCTTTGAGCGCTTTATTCCAGGGTATGTTAAACAACAAAACTTTTCGCAATGCAAAACAAATGTTAAAGTCCTCGTCTGTTCTGGAACTTGGCCGGTGAGCAACGCAAAATCGTCGCGTCTGGCGTTGATTGTTATTTTATTACACGCACAGAGGAAACATCACCAAGCCGAAAACCCCAAAAATTGCTCCTCCTGCCGCCGGCTGCGGTTAAAATCTCATTTTGTTCTGGCTGGCCTAAAGGCAGCTGTCTGGTTGCTGGTTTTTGTTATTGTTCTTGTTGTTGTTGTTGTTTGTTACCCAGCAACATTTTGCAATTAAAATGTAAACACAGCAAAGTTTAAAATACAATTTATGAATTGCCACAGCAACATTTTTTTTAAAATAAGCTTGACTTGAGTAAGGAAAATGCAACCAGAAGACTTTGGCTGTCAAATTGGAGACAATTAAGTGTGAAGTTTTGGGGGACAGCATAAAACTAGGAAAACTATTGTGAAATGATATTCAGTTGAGTCAATTTGAGGTATCAAATAACAAAGTGCCACACTCTGACAGATGCTTGTGTAATTAAAAGAAGATATTTATCAGTGACAACAATTAAGAAATTTTTCTAATTTATTTCTGCAATGGTCTGGGCATATACTATAATTTTATATATTGTATTGGGTTCCGATTGTGAGGCGCTTTTCGAGATGTATTCCCAAGTATTTATGTCCAGGTAAGTGACACTCACACATGGACACTCATCATGACGAAGTGTATATGTTACACTGACACAATTAGCTAGGTTAAGCTCAATGTTCCATAACTTCGCCCATCTGCTGAATTGATACAAATATTGTTTGAATGACATCAGTGGCATTATAGATGCAAGTGTCTCTCGCCATAATAGCTGTATCGTCAGCAAATGTTGCAATGTGTAAGTCTATTTTTCTTCCGGTAGGCATATCACAAGTGTAGAGAGAGTAGAGAGGGTTGGTCCAAAGACACTTCATTGAGGCACACCAGCAGCCCTTCCAATTCTACCGAGAAAGTTGTGTACGAGATAAAGCTTGTCACAAGGGTGTATAGTTGAGGCGGTAAGATGTTTTTAACATTAGAAAGCAGTCCAGCGTGCCACTATCAAAAGCCAGCCTAATGTCCAGGTACACCGCAACCACGTACTCCATAGCCTGGTATTCGTCGAGAATGAAATTTAAGACCCTATTCAGCTGATCAGTGGATCCGTGTGACTTTCTTAACCCAAACTGAAAAGGAGGTATTCGGCCACTTACCCCATCGATTGCCTTGATTCGGGCTAGTAGACACCTCTCGAAAATTTTTGGTACTATGAATAGGAGGCTGATCGAACGGTATGAGTCGGCCTCAGACGGGCTTTTCCCAGCCTTATCAATCATTACGATCTGAGCCTTTTTCCACGCCTTCGGAAACTAGGACCAGGTAAAAACAGAAAAGCCATACTATTATAGCCTTGCAGCTTGATGGCGCCACTACTTTGAGCATTTGCTTGCCAGTTTGTTATATGGCAGCTATACGATATATTCTTCAGATTTTGACCAAACTTCCCAAAATTGTGTGGAAACTGATAATATTCATAACTGGAAAGTAAAAATACGCTACCATTGAAAACAAAAAAGTTTTTCTCACTAAAACTAGTTTTTCGACCGATAGTTCCTATGGCAGCTATATGCTATAGTCATCCGATTTGGATCAAACTTGGCACAATTGTGTGGTAGCATATAATATTGATCAATGACAAGTTTGGGAGCGATAGCATTGATAATAAAAAAGGTTTTCCTACTAAGACTTTTTTTCAGAGCTATATTTTGTATGGGAGCTATACTATATAGTTGGCCGATTTTCATCAAACTTGGTGAAATTAAGTAAAAGCATAGAAAACTGATAAATACGAGGTATTTGGGGCGTTTGCATTGAAAACAAAAAGTTTTTCTCACTAAAACTACTTTTTCGACCGATGGTTCCTATGGCAGCTATATGCTATAGTCATCCGATATTAATCAAAACTGGCAGAATTGTGTGGAAGCATATAATATTGACCAGTGACAAGTTTGGGAGCGATAGCATTGAAAACAAAAATGTTTGTCGCACTAAAACTTTTTTTCCGAACTATCTTTTGTATGGCAGCTATACTATATAGTTGTCCGATTTGAATGAGACTTAGTGGAATTATGTAAAAGTATAGAAAACTTATAAATACGAGGTTTTAGGGGCGTTTGCATTGAAAACAAAAAAGTTTTTCATACTAAAACTAGTTTTTCGACCGATGGTTCCTATGGCAGCTATATGCCATAGTCATCCGATTTGAATCAAATTTGGCAGAATTGTGTGGCAGCATATAATATTGACCAGTGACAAGTTTGGGAGCGATAGCATTGAAAACAAAAAAGTTTTGCTTACTAAATCTTTTATTCAGACATACCTTTTGTATGGCAGCTGTACTATATAGTTGTCCGATTTGAATAAAACTTTGTAAAATTATGTAAAAGCATAGAAAACTGATAAAAACGAGGTTTGGGGAAGGTCGCGTTGAAAACAAAAATGTTTTTCTCACTAAAACTACTTTTTGGATATATGCTTTAGTCATTCGATCCGGCCAATTTCGATAAATTTTTAGCGTATTTGTACCAAAAGACTTCGTGCAAAGTTTGGTTAAGATAGCTTTAAAACTGTCGGGGGAGACAGCATAGAAACAGACGGACGGACAGACCGACAGGGCTATATCAATTCAGCTCGTCATGCTGATCAAGACTTTATATACTTTATGTGGTCGGAGATGCTTCCTTCTATGCGTTACAAACATCTGGACAATTTTAAAATACCCTTTACAAGGGTATAAAATGCACTGCTTTTAAAAATCTTTTATCAAAATCGGATGATAAATAGCCGAGTTAAATAAATGTTGCACACTTTTTGGTTGTCCCACACCTCAGGTACACTGGAAAGCAATTTCACATTTATTTCTATGGGTTACGGGTATATCGAAATCGGTAAGAGCCGACTTTAACTTATGCTCTCGTTCTTTAAGGAAGTTCAATTTGACATTAGGAGAGTTCGCACACTTTGCAACTCTATATAAAATCTATTGCATATAGAAAAAATGAAAAAAAAAACACTGCGAACGTTTACTAACTCCTAAAGATTTTTGCATTCAGAGTTCTTTAAAAGAGCTCCACCCAGGGCTTAATCCCGAAACGAATTTCGGTTCCGGTACGTACCGAAACGGATGTTTCGGATCTAAATCATTTTATTCCTGTGTAACAAAACGAATCAGAATTCAACACAAAATTAATGGTTTCACATTTAAAGTAAAATTATATAGACTTTTTCATATTTCGTATTTTTTTACGTAGTTAACAAATAAGAACTTATGATTATATTATACACTCATATATATTATATTAAATATTATTAGTTTTCGAATATAACTTTGTACTTTATACGTTCATCATTCTTGTGATTTGCTCGCAGTAACATAATTGCATTCAATGTGGTTGAGTCCATACAACTTCTTAGCAGATTCATTATAAATTTCGCCAGAGAATACGCGTTCCACGCTAACCCTTAGAACTCGAACAGACTTTTGAAATCTCATACAATTCTGGGAACTTTTTGGAGGATTTTGAGC
This sequence comes from Lordiphosa magnipectinata, assembly GCA_037044535.1. NCBI lineage: Eukaryota > Metazoa > Arthropoda > Insecta > Diptera > Drosophilidae > Lordiphosa > Lordiphosa magnipectinata. The sequence goes on along the minus strand of JBAMBO010002603.1, from coordinate 101,163 downwards.
TCCAGTTTTCATGGTTTCGAACACGTTTAAGTGCGAGAAAAGTCTTAGTAGAATCCACAACACACAATTGACACAATTGAAGTGTTTTTATAACCAAGTTTCTTTTCCTGCTATATCATATATGCCTTAACTTTGTCGGCGCTTTCAGATGAACTAGTATTAGAACTGCATTCATCATTAAGCAGTGATTGATCAGCAACCGACGAAATTTGTGCATAAATGTTTTGTAAAAGATTGATACAAGTGTTTTTTTTGCTCAGTACTTAGCGTTACGTTATATCTAGGGTCCAAAAATATGCCACATAAAATAGCACTGTTTTCAAAAAAGGATTTCTCTCGCTTTTCTATGAACCAACTTTTTCACTAGAGAGGACGAATTTTTGGATATTTTCAATTTGCTGTGTATCCAAATGGAATAAAAATCACCCAAAACTAGATTTTCGGCTTGAAGTTTAGTTGTGGCAACCTCCGCTGGTTCTAGTATGCGTACAATTTGGCGAACTGAGTCCCACACATTCCGGTGCAGAAAAAAGTCGTTCTCTGCAGCCGCAAAACTGGAGAAAATGTTGAAGATGTCTTCCGCCAGCAAATATTTTAGCATCTTGTATGTAGAGCTCCAACTCGTGACCAAAGCTACGATGCGCTGTGGAAAGGCGAAAAAACCCGAAACTGTACCGGTACCAACGTTTCGGTTTCGTTTCGGTTCTATCGGTTCCATTAATAACGGTAAACGATTTTCGGTTCTCAAAAAAACATTTGTTTGGGTTCCGGTTTCGGTTCCGGTACGTGATTTGAATCGGTTTATTTCGGTTAACGGTTCCGGTACCGGTTCCGGTATTAAGCCCTGGCTCTACCTAAAACTTCTTAAATGCTGCAGGATTCACAATTACTACCAAGTGGGAACATACATCGACAAATGACGACCAAGACTTTGCTGTTCCACCAACTCAAGTATCAGTTGAACGAGCTTTTTCAACACTTAAGTTTGATCTTTCTGATCTAAGAGCTAGTATAGATGCACAGCTTCTAGAATATATAATGCTTTATTACCTTAAACTATGCAGTGCTCTAAAGTTGTAGATGTCAGCAAATGAATTTGATAACTATTCTATTATGTTCAAGCGACCTTGGGTTCAGGGATTCCAGGAACTGGTCCGCGAAACGAACCTTCTGCAAAATTTTCGAGGTTTGCAGCCTTGATATCAATATGAACCTGATCATTTTTTTTTCTCTGTGTATAACATTTTGTTGGCACTTCCTGTTCACTTAAGCGGGGATTCTCCATGAATTTTTTTATCTTTTTAAAAAAAATCTTATTTGAAAACGCAATGTTTTTCCAATTCTGTTTTTTTCTTATTGTGTTACAAACAGATTAAAGTAAACAACAAAATTTTTCTGCTTCGATATGAAGGCTGTTCAAAAAGTTCTCGGCCATCAAAGTGGGGGGTCTAAAAAAGAGGTATAGTGCTGGCGGCCATGATTTCTCGTCTCCAGGTTGTCTGAAATGAAAAGTAAAAACGAGGTTATAATCAGTATAGATGTCATTCTGGTATGACCATCGAAAAAAATTTTCCGATTTTTATGGACAAAATGGCGGTTCAGTGTAACAGGAGATATTATGGCCGACCGTTCGAAAGAAGTGGTTTCGAGATAAATGCGTTTAAAGCTTGAAGTAATTTTTTTGCAAAAGAAATAAATCAAAAATGTAAAAATGCAGTTCGAGAATGGTGATAATTCTACGTCGATTGCATTTTGTTTCATCAAAATCGGTTAAGTAAAACTGGAGAAAAGTGGCTTGGCAGTCCGAAAAAGTTGTTTTGAAAGTAACCAAAATTATTACAGATATTATATACTTACTCGGCGATGCCAGCTGCATACAGCAGACCTTCCTCATCTTCAAAAAAACTGTTTTCAGCAGCAGCTCTCTCTGCTCTGCTTGCCATTTTGCCTTCTTAAATGCCCATCAAAGTCATTATAAAGGTTGTCAAAAAAGTCTTGCGGCATTTTTATTGAATTTTTAATTGTTCATAAAATTGGTTATAATAATGCGATTTAAGTCAAATATGCGCCGTTTTGTTCGATGACGAGTTCCCAACGAGATGCCAACTTCATAATGCCCCTCTTATAGAAGCTCGCTTCCCTATTGGCAAAAAACTCGGAGAGCCAATTTTCACAGGACTCTCTTGTGGCCAACTTCCGACTACCAAGCTCGTTCGCCATGGACAGAAATAGGGCAGGTAATCACTTGGTGCGAGATCCGGACTATACGGTGGATGCAAAAGAACCTCCCATCCGAGCTCCCGGAGCTTCTGGCGCGTCACCAAAGATGTGTGTGACCTGGCGTTGTCCTGATGGAAAACAATTCGGCCTCTGTTGATCAAAGATGGCCTCTTCTGCATGAGTGCTGCATTCAAGCGGTCCAGTTGTTGGCAGTACAGGTCCGAATTGAGCGTTTGGCCATAGGGGAGCAGCTCATAGTGGATGATTCCCTGCCAATCCCACCAAACACACAGAAGAACCTTCCTGGCCGTCAATCCAGGCTTGGCCACCGTCTGGGCAGCTTCATCGCTTTTCGACCACGACCGTTTGCGCTTCACGTTGTCGTAAGTGACCCACTTTTCATCGCCAGTCACCATCCGCTTCAAAAACGGGTCGATTTTGTTGCGATTCAGAAGCGATTCGCATGCATCCATACGGATGTCAAGTCGTGTGGCACCCATACATCGAGCTTCTTTTTGAATCCAAGCTTCTTCAAATGGTTTATAACGGTTTGATGACTCATGCCCAGCTCTTGGCCGATGCTACGGCTGCTACTATGCCGGTCTCTTTCGATCAATTCAGCGATTTTATCGCAATTTTCGACGACAGGCCTTCCGGACCGTGGGGCATCTTCGATCACCTCTGCACCAGAACGAAAACGTTGAAACCATCGTTGTGCGGTGGAAATGGAAACTGTATCGGGTCCATAAACTGCACAAATTTTATTGGCAGCATGAGATGCATTTTTGCCTTTATCGTAGTAGTACTGTAAAATATGCCGTATTTTCTCTTTATTTTGCTCCATGTTTGCGACGCTATAACTCACGAACGACTAAAAACAAACAACAATAAATCAAACACGTGTTAGCGCGTGAAAAGAGCTTTCCAAAAAGCTCTAGCGTGAACCGATGCGACGAATACAACTAGAACTACGCGCTTGCAAAGACAAGCTTGCGGAAATACCGCAAGACTTTTTTTACAACCTTAATTTAGGATAGGTTGAAAACCTTCGTTAAAAATTCAGGTAGCGTTGACATTTGCAATGTCGATAGTGCGAGCGCCAGAATGAATGTGCTTGGGCGCAAATGATCAAAGAACTACATTGAAGGACTCGTTACCCAATAGATCATCTGATGACAGCGCTTCGTATATTGGTTTTATGACTCTTCCAGCACCTTGTTGTCTAAGGGTGCATACGTGTGCTTAAAACTCTTTACAGTTCCTCCAGCAACTTCCTTTTGCCTCGCACACCAGCTCGACGAACCGGTGGAACAATGTGGATGTTGAGACTGAGCATTGTGTAGGAAAGATTAATAATCGATATCGATCTGAGGCGACAACATGTTATCATTCAAATTCAAGAACCAGCCGTTATTTCTCAGCTTTATTTACTCGAAATTTAATTACTCAAAAATGACTCTTTGTAGCGAAGACATTGTTGGATATTGTGCGATATTCTCAAATATGCAAGATATAAAAAAATCGAAAAAAAAAAATTTTGCACATGGAGAGTCCCCCTTTTAAATTGGCCAAGTCTGAATGTTTTTGGGTTTACATGCGTCAGTTTTCAAAGGTGAGCTACAACAACAAACATTTATTTGCTTTAATTTATCAACTTCTCCTTAATGGAGTCGCAGAGTCGCGGTGCTTGTTTGTGTTTAATTGAGTTTTAACTTAGAATATGAATATATTTTAGCCTTAATTTAGGCAAAACATTTTGGTGTGACATCACACACACACACGAATCTGTCAGCAAAACGCTACTTGCCTTAATTGCCATTTAAGTTGCTCTCTCTCTGTTTTTTTTTTTGTCCTCTTCCCCCACCCGATTAGCCCGATGCGATAAGGGGCTGGATTTATGCAGGAACCGTTGGAGTGCCGTGCCGGAGCCTGCCGTCACGGCTAAGCAGATTAAATGCTTTATACTTCGGCAGGTTGCCTGGCAACCAGGATCAGCCACAATGATAAAAATAGCAACTAAATGGTTGGCTCTGTCAGCCAGGTAACCTCACTAGCATGACGCATACTCCCACTCCAACTCCCACTCCTGCTCACTCTCTGTTCATTGTGGCCTGGTAAAACTTGCCTCTGACATGCGAACAAACAAGTGCCATAAATAAATTTAAATTGCGCCAAAAATCGCACGCTATTATTATTATTTATTATGTAAGCAATTTGCTGGCATTCCACTTTGCGGTGTGTCTGTGTCTGTGTGTGTGTGTGTGTTAATACACCAGAAAGTTTATTAGAAACTTTGACATAGAGTCAAAGTTCGACAGCTTTAAGAGCTCTCATCATATCAGTTGAGACTAATTGAAAGGCCGCAAATCTATCAAAGCCTCCACATCCATTCAGACTATAAATACGGTACAATCAGCTTGGCCTAATCGAAAATGCATTGCATTCAATTTCACTTAAGCCCCCAACTCAGCGAGCAAATTAAAATTTGTTGCCTTTTGCAATTGAAATGCATTGAATGAATTGTCCCAGGTGAAAGGTGAAAGCCGCCGCCGCCGCGGCCGCCAACGCCACCGTCATGGCATAGTCAGAAGCCCAACCAGAACATGCTGCAGCAGCTTAGACTTAGGACTTTGTTGCTGACCTGCTTCTGTGCCCCCTTCTCCTCCTCCTCCTCCTTCTCCTCCCCCATCGCCATTCATACTGCTGCACTATAGTAAATTGTAGCTCATAATGCAGCCGCCAAAGTGACTTCCAAATGACCTCCGGGTGGGAAGAATGGATACGGTTTTTAGACAAAAGGCAAGAAAATCAGCTTATGAAGCTGCCAGCAAAAGGATCAACCGGTAAGCTGAGTGAATCAGTCTGTAATGGGCCAGGCCGTTTAAAAACTTGGCAAATGATTTGAGAAAAAAAATAAAATAATAATTGGATATGAGTGTATTGAAGGTAAACACAGACACAGTTGGTTATTTTGAGCAAAGGAAAATAAGTTAGAAATATACGGCCAAAGTTTGTGAGTGTTAGGGAGCTTTTTTTTAGCCTTTAAATCAAAGCTGGTAAATGACGACCAGGTAATCAATGCTAAAACAGAAATTTTACCCAAAACCCAGACTCGGTACAGCAGGCTAAGCCGGCTTAAAAGCCAGCGTCCCTGCTCGGGCGCCAGTGGTGCACGATTACGATTCTTTAACACTAAAATATGCTGATACATAGCTCCCGGAGGCCCAAGTTACTTGTGTTTTTTACACAGAAGCGAGCCGAATTTGTGAGCAATTAAGTCGACGGTGGTCAGGCACATTAATTTGTCGTAGGTAGGTAGAAAACAGAGATAGACAGAGATAGAGAGAGCGAGGGAGAGATCAAAGACCCCCCTTTCCGTTTAATGAGGCTTCAACACAATAAATTAAAGATCTCATGGGGTCAGTTTCAATACCAATAAATCACTTGCTACACAATGTGCTGCCTTCTTCCAGGCGCCGCCCTTATAAAGCCACACTTAATGTCAAATGAAAATTTACATGGTTAATGAGCATGTCAACAAATGTATTTTGTTGCTCCTCTCTGCCCTCAGTAATTGTAATTATTATTTCTTTTCCTTTTCATAAATTGTTGGCAATTAAAATTATGCAGATTAGTTTCGAGGTTAGCCCATAAAGTGTGGGCGTATTTTGGTATCTACTCAAATATGTTTGTATGCATGCACATGTCCAGTTGTCACCCCCCAACTTCCCACTCTTGGCGTTTATTTATGTTAATTTAAATCAACATGCAAAAATTAGCACATGCAAAGGCAAGGCGAGGCGAGGTTAGGCAACTGCCACACAATACATTTAATTTATTTAATTACTTGGCCCTTGATTTACATATTTAAATGAAAATGTCCCCCCCTCCTACCCTACAGAGGCAGGCTAATAACTTGATGACACGCCGGCATGGGGCGTGTCAACATAATGGCTGTGCGGCGGTTTTGACTGAAAGCTAACCCAAAGTCAGCAGTTTTTCAGTTTGTGTTTTGTTGATTGATTGAATGGTGTGTGGCCAACAAGTTGAACTCGGATTTATTATCATGTTCCACACACAAACACACACACACACACACACACACACTTACATGGAGTGACAAATGCATGTGTAAATTAATTACTAATCACAAGGCCAGATTTTTGGATTACAGAAATATTTTGTGAAATGAACAGCTTATTTTCGGTAACAAATAGTTATAAGCTTAATATTGATTTGCAGTGCTTTAATTTATGAGAGGGCAGTTACAAAAGTTTTGGGAATGAAGAACTAAGTGTGTTTTCGTGTATGTCAACTGAAAGCTGATTTAAGAGTGAGGTATGAAGAGCAGCAAAGTTTTTGCATCTTTCGAAAGCGAACTCCTGCTCTTAGCTCCTGACATTCTGTCCTTGGCTCTGAGCTGAAAGTACCTTTGTACCTTTGACACAGAGTTTAAAAGAATCCTAGTGTTTGGTTGTTCTGTAACATTGTTCAAACCACTTTAAAAATGTAAACAAACATCTTTCAGCACTTTTGAACCAGAGGATCTGTACGAAACTATTGATTTAGCTCAGCGCCCAAAAATACATAACTGAAATAACCACCTGAAAAGCTAGAAAATATAGAATTTAATGAACTTAATCAGACCTTCATGCAGTCACATCCTCTAGTAACTGAAGTGCTATCAAACTCGTTAATGAATTCTGTACCTTATAATAATTGTAATAAATGTTTTAGTTTTTCTTGTGTAAATCCGTGTGATGTTTTAGAGTCTATCTTAAAAATAAAATCAAATGCTACTGGCCTCGATAACATTGATCTAAAGTTTTTAAAAATTTTGCCTCCAAAAGTTCAAGGTGTGGAAAGTTGCTAAAGTTCCTAAAATCTTACCCATTCTGAAAACCTTTCCTAACTTTCATTTCAAAATCATTCGAGCAATTGATTTACACCCAAATCAGTACATTTTTTACAGACAACAAACTACTGAATGATAAACACCATGGTTTTCTTAAGTCGCGTAGCTGTACTACGGCAATTCTGAAATTGGCTGAAGATATTCGAAGAATATTACAAAGTTTTCTTAGCAAGCGTTTGTTTTTGATTTACATTGAACTGGATTCATTCTACAGCGATAGATATCCAGCCTCTCTCCCCTTCTGTATAACATTTATACCTCCGATTTTCCGAATCTAAACGGCTGTACTGCCCTCAATATTTTCTGACGATACAGCAATAATTATCTCAGGACTATTACCAGAAGATATCACACTCGAGCTACAAGAAGCTTTTGACTCCCTTCAATCTTTTTTCACAAGATGGAAAATTCTGGTTAACACAGATAAAAGCACAAGCCATATACTTCTCCAGAAAAAGATTGTCCAGATATCTCCCAAATAGCCACCTAGATCTGGATGGTACTGATATTCCCTAAGACAAAAGAGAGTTATCTTAGACCCAAAAGTGAACTTCAAGGACCATATAGGGTACACCATTAATAAAATCAACTCTCTTACCAGAACTTTATATCCCTTTATCAAGGTTATCCATTGAAAATAAGTTATACCTGTTCAGATCGAAATTTCAGGCAGTAATTTTCTATGGAGCCCCAGTTTGGTCTGACCAAATGTCATATTATAAGATTACAAGCTGCTCAAAATAAGCTATTAAAAATGATTTTCAATCTCCCATGGCATCATCCTACCTACGATTTGCACCATAAAGCCAATGTTGAAATGATAGCAGTCAGACTAAGCCGACTGACAGATAACTTCGATGATAGATGTAGATATTCAACCAAATAATTATGTAAATACAGATAGTTATAAGTAGTATTAAGTTTTTGTCTCATGGGTTTTTTGTATAATTTTTCCCTACAATGTTATATAAATTAATAAAATTTAAAACAATAATACAGTCCATATTCATAACAAAGTAGAATAAGTCCATAGACTTGAACTCTTAAGAAATATGTAATATATATTAGAAGCATACACTTATCATTACAAACCGATGCAATAAATTGAATTGAATTGATTTGAAAATATTCGAAGAGAAGTTGACAAAAGCCATGTTACCTTCCTAACTCTTCTCGACTGTAGCAAGGCATTTGATACTGTGGATCACGTAATTTTATGCACAAAACTAGAAATATTTTTCAATTTTTCCAACACTGCTAAGAAATTAATGAAAGCATACCTAACCAGCCGCAGTCAGGCAGTCGTAACCTCTTCGCAGACTTCGACATTCATAGAATGTCTCAAGGCTCAGTCCTTGGGCCATTATTATTTTCAATCTATGTAAATGACCTACCAAATGTACTGTTCAAATGTAATGTTACGATCTACAAATCTATATGAGTCGTCCGGTTAGTGAAGTACCTGAGTGTATAACTGTTTTCAATAGTGAACTAGAATTAGTTGGTGAATGGGCTAGGAAAAATGGACTTCACATCAACCATTGTCATTTTTAATAATAGGTTTAACACTAGCAACTTGCCAAAACTTCAGAAAAAGAAGATCGTGCTAAGAACCTAGGAACTATTTTTAATTACAAACTTTCATGGAACGATCACATTAATTGTGCTGTCGGTAAAACTTACAGTCAGCTCCGCCAACTCCGATTTCTTAGTAGTTTCATGCCAATAAAGACAAAGCTCACAACTGCAAAAGCATTCCTAACTCCAGCGTAGTTTTATGGGATTGAAGTTTTTGGAAAGTGCGATGCTGTAAGCAGGCAAAAACTTAACGTGGCTTCTAATAATATTGTCAGATTTGTATTTAACAAGAAGCCCACTGACCATATCTCGGCATACGCAGCACAAATCTTTGAATTAGATCTAGATTCCTGGATAAAATTAAGAACATTAATTGCTATTCGCAAAATAATAACAACCAGGGAACCAACTTATCTCTACGAATTGTTAAGCTTTGCGGGCTCTAGAAGAACAAATAATCTAATTACAGTCCGGAATAGGATCTCTTGTTGTGATAACCACTTCTTTGCATGCGTCGTTTGACTCTGGAATATGATGCCGAATAGTATTTAAAGGAACTATGTTTACTTTCGCATTAGGAAGAAGTTTAATTAATAATAATAATAACATAAGAAAAGTTTGCTTTCTTCTCTGGTCGAAAAGTTGCTTCTTATTTGTAAGCTGGTGTAATTGTCACCTTAGCTTTCTCTATTTTTTCTTTGTAGAGTCGATTTCTAAGTAGAAAAGAGTCAAAATCCTTAAATGTCCTTAAAAGTTGAGGACGATTTGCGTGGCCATAGGAATTAAATTCGTTGGTGAAATTTTCTAGAAATTATCAGTAGATTTCATTTCGCAACTGTCCATAGTCATCAAATAAATAGGGCCATCAAAATTTAAAGCAAATTTACAAATGGCGCACTGTACATAGATCCGACGATGACGAGACAGAGAGTAAAATGCGTTACATAGTGGTAAATAGACAGACAGACAGAAAGGGCAACTCGTATCGACAAATCGTGATGATAATGTAAATAGAAAACAGTTTGTACATAGAAAACCACCGTGTAAATAGTGTGTAATTAAAAGCCGAAACCTGCAAAAACCCTCTTTTCATTTTATATTTAATACAGACAGTAAGAACAACCCGAGTCCACAAACCGTAAATAGAAAACCGTGTAAATAGTGTGTAATTAAAAGCCTAAACCCAAAAAAACCCTCTTTTACATTTTACATATATATTTTTAGGCAGTTGAAATGATTTCTAGTAACATTGTTAGACAGCTTTCATTGTTTCAGTTTTAGCTAGTGCACAAGGCAGCAGCAGCTCAGCAGCAAGTATCAACATTGCGATAGAGTTTTTCCAGCTATAAGATTTAGCTAGAGCCTGGTAGCCCAAAGCTATGCTGCTCTCATGCTCTTAACTGTTGTCTTTTTTTCGAATCTTGAAAAAACAGAAAACAAACTTTTAATTAAAAGTTCTAAAATCAAACCCTGCATTCCCATGCCTTAGCACGCTTTGTTCTTATCCCCAGATTTAACTCTTTGTCAATCATTCTAAAAAAAAAATTTTGACCTTAAATTAAGTCTTTCACTTTGTACAGATTTAAGCCAAAGTGTGAAATGACTGATATTCCGAGAGTTGGTATTTATGTTACAGTTCAACACAAAAGGCTTGGCAGGCGTGAAGCCTGCACACACACACACACTCACACACACATACATACGTGCCACATAAAAACCAATAAATATTGTTCATCCACTCGACTGCTTTTTAACTGAAAACCGTTGAACCCTTGCCACAGCCAAAAAGTTAGCTACAAACGAGGCCATCGAATGGTTACCAGATCGATAGAAAGGACCTGAAAAAAAAATTACACAAAATAGAGGAAAGCTAACCAAGTTTATATATGCTAACAGCTTGCATAATTTTTATGAATTAAGGCTTTAAACTGGTTGAAAGTATTAAAAAGCATAGAAAACTAATAAATACAAGGATTGTAAATGTTTCAATTGAAAGCAAAATACTTTTTTTTATTAAAACTAACTTTCAGACTGATTGTTTCCATGGCAGCTATATGCTATAGTCCACCGATTTTGATTAAACTTTCTAGAATTGTTTGAAAGCACATAAAATACTTAAATGCCAAGTTTGAAGATATTGTCATTAAAAACTAAAAAGTTTTTCTTACCAAAACTAGTTTTCAGACCAATGTTTTCTATGGCAGCTATACTATATAGTTGTCCGATTTTGGTCAAACTTGATGGAACTATGAAAAAGCTTATAAAAACTAATGACTATAGAGTTTAAAGACATTACCATTGAAAACAAAAAAGTTTTTCTTACTAAAACTAGTTTTCAAACCTATATTTTCTATGGCAGCTATACTATATAGTTGTCCGATTTTGGTCAAACTTGGTGGAACTTTGAAAAAGCTTAGAAAACTAATGATCATAGAGTTTGAAGACATTGTCATTGAAAACTAAAAAGTTTTTCTTACTAAAACTAGTTTTCAAACCTATATTTTCTATGGCAGCTATACTATATAGTTGTCCGATTTTGGTCAAACTTGATGGAAATATGAAAAAGCTTAGAAAATAAATGACTTTAGAGTTTGAAGACATTGTCATTAAAAACTAAAAAGTTTTTCTTACTAAAACTAGTTTTCAGACCTTTGTTTTCTATGGCAGCTATACTATATAGTTGTCCGATTTGGCTCAAACTTGGTGGATCTTTGAAAAAAATAAAAAAAACTACTGACTATAGAGTTTAAAGACATTGACATTGAAAACAAAAAAGTTTTTTTACTAAAACTAGTTTTCAAACCTATGTTTTCTATGGCAGCTGTACTATATAGTTGTCCGATTTTGGTCAAACTTGATGAAACTATGAAAAAGCTTATAAAAACTAATGACTATAGAGTTTAAAGACATTACCATTGAAAACAAAAAAGTTTTTCTTACTAAAACTAGTTTTCAAACCTTTGTTTTTTATGGCAGCCATACTATATAGTTGTCCGATTTGGCTCAAACTTGGTGGAACTTTGAAAAAGCTTAGAAAACTAATAAATATAGAGTTTGAAGTCATTGTAGTTGAAAACACAACAGTTTTTCTTACTAAAACAAGATTTCTGACCTAGGTATTCTATGGCAGCTATCCTATATAGTTGTCTGATTTGGCTGAAACTTGGTGGAACTATGAAAAAGCTTAAAAAACTAATGACTATAGAGTTTAAAGTTATTGCCATTGAAAACTAAAAAGTTTTTCTTACTAGAACAAGTTTTCAGACCTATGTTTTCTATGGCAGCTATACTATATAGTTGTCCGATTTTGGTCAAACTTTATGGAACTATGAAAAAGCTTAGAAAACTAATTACTATACAGTTTGAAGACATTGTCATTAAAAACTAAAAAGTTTTTCTTACTAAAACTAGTTTTCAAACCTATGTTTTGTATGTCAGCTATACTATATAGTTGTACGATTTGGCTCAAACTTGGTGGAACTATGAAAAAGCTTAGAAAACTAATAAATATCGATTTTAAAGACGTTTCCGTTGAACACCAAAAAGTTTTTCCTACTAAAACTAGTTTTCAGAACGATTGTTGCTATGGCAGCTATATGTTATAGTCCCACGATTTTGTTCAAACTCTATGAAATAGTGTGAAATCATTTAAAACAGGGCTTAATACCAAAACCGGTACCGGAACCGTTAGCCGAAATAAACCGTTTCAAATCAAGTACCGGAACCGGAACCGATAAAAATTTTGTCTTGAGAAGCGAAAACCGTTTACCGTTATTAATGGAACCGATAGCACCGGAACAAAACCGAAACGTTGGTACCGGTACTGTTTCGGTTTTTTTACCTTTTGCAAAGCGCATTGTAGATTTGGAGCTCTACATATAAGATGCTAAAATCCTTGCTGGCGGAAGATATCTTCAACATTTGCTGCAGATAATGACGTTCTTCTGCACCGGAGAGTGTGGGACTCAGTTCGCGAAATTGTACTCATGTTAGAATGTTTCAAAACAACAATTTAATCGGTCAAGTTTTAGGTATTATGAAAAATTTCACATTTGGTGTTACCTTTATTGCACCTGAAATCCACAAAAATTAGTGTAGGGGTCCCAAATTATTATCAAACTTAGTTTTTTTAAGTTGTTTCCAGATTTCAAACAAGTTTCGAGCCAATCGGACATCATTTAGATATACACACCTGATCATATTAATAGGTACACACCGGAATTTTTTAATTATAGATGGTTTTTTCGTACTTTTAGTGTTGATAACTTTCTAATTTTTGGTTTTTTGTTGTTGTCAATGTCTGGCCACACTGTGACAAAGAGTTGAAAGAGGGGCTGCCCCGTATATCAAAGCTTTTCTATAAATTGCGAGTCCACCACACATTTCGCCTGATCATAATAATAGGTACAGTCTCTCAGTTTCTCACAAGTATCAAGTGAATAATTTTGTAATCAGTGATCTTTTGGTAACTAAAGGTAAATTAAGTATAGCTCCTGTCAATACAGAGAATTAAATAATTTTTTTTTTTAGAAAAAATGGGTCGGAATTCTCATTGTACTAAAGAAGAAGCTCGATTGGTTCTTAGTCTGAGAAGAGAAGGCAAATCTTTACGAGCCATCGCCAAATTAATGAACATGTCTCATAATTTTTTTTTGAAAATGCATTAGAAAGAAAACCAAGACAGGAAACCCGTGGAAGGCCACAAAAAACAACAGAAACCCTTGACCACTACATAGTTACTTTGAGCAAAAAGGACCCATTTAAGTCATCAAAGGCTATTGCAGCCGAAATTGGGAATTCAGTTAGTGCTCCAACTATCCGAAGACGACTACAAGATGCCAACCTACCAGGAAGAATTGCCAGAAAAGTTCCACTTATGCGCAAAAAAAAAATATCACCATGAGGCAAGCTTTTGCAAGGGACCACAAAGACTGGGTAGGAAAAAATGGCAAAACATATTATGGAGCGATGAAACCAAGATTAATTTATTTGGGAATGACTGTGAAAGGAATGTTCGACGCCCTAATGGAAAGGAATTCCATCCACGGTTTCCAAAAAAAAAACAGTCAAACATGGAGGTGGCAATATAATGGTATGGGGCTGCTTTTCCTGGTACGGCGTAGGTCAAATTTATCAGAGTACGAACAAAATGAATGCTGAAGAGTACAAATCCATATTGGAAACAGTTATGGTACCGTATGCTGAGGAAAATATGCCATTACGTTGGGTATTTCAGCAAGAAAATTATCTTAAACACACATCAAGGCTGTTATCTAAATTTTTCGAGGACCAAAAAGTTGACGTTCTGAAGTGGCCAAGCCAATCACCCGACCTTAACTCCATTGAAAACTTGTGAAATTGGCAAAGCATTCATTTTCAAATGAACAAAAATTATGGGAAGGTGTCCAAAAACTTTGGTATGAGACACCAGGCTCTTATTAAAAGTATGCCAAAAAGAATAACAGTAGTGGCCAAAAATAGAGGTGGATACACTGGATACTAAGTTAGGAAATACTAATTTACCTAAAAAAAGAACACAAAATGGAAATAAACATTTGTTTTCTTACCAACACATGAAGTGTACCTATTATTATGATCACACTGAAAACGTATCTGAAACACAAAATGATCTCTTTTATGTTATATTATTATTCTATGTTACAATTAAGTTTATTTTATTAAAAACAAATAGTTTAAGAACCAATGAGAACAAATTTTAAGTTTGAAACAATGAAAAAATTTTCGGTTACCTTAAAGTCAGAGTTGATGTGTGTGTACCTAATAATATGATCAGGTGTGTAGCTTCAATAGAAAATCAATATTTTTTCATAATTCTTATAGAAAAATTCGAATTTTTTGTAAAAAAATATTTTTAAAAATCATTATTTTTATTTTTGTATATAAGGTTTTAAATTATTTTTTTTAGTTGTTTCCATATTTCTACCAAGCTAAAAGCCAATCGGACATCATTTAGATATAGCTCCCATACAACATTTACGTTTTTTCATACATTTGCAACATAAATATAAAAATGAAGATATTCGTTAAGCAGCATGCATGTTACGACGATTACACAGAGGTTCTTCGCTTGAGAAATTGATTCGTATACCTCTCGAACATCACGTTGACGATACGAGCCGTGTGCGAACGGCCTAAGGCGTACACAAACAAACCTTGACTGTTTTCACATAAGTCACTTTTCTCGAGTTGGGTCTCAATCGGTGTCGGCTAATGATATTTTTCTTAAAGGGGACATATTAGACTGTAAAATGAAGCAATCAATTTGTTGAAGACAACTTTTGACAGCCTCGGAAAGTTTAAAAATAGGTGTAAAATAGGTACCTGCGGCAAAAGTTATTGTTCACAAACTACAACTTCGATTTTAAAATGTTATATATTTATGAAAAGGGAAATAGTACACCTATGCAATAAAATTTTAAAATTTTACTATAGCCGAAGATATGATAAGTCAAACTTAGTTAATAAACCAAAACTTTTGGATTTTTTGGATTGCGAAAAATTGACTAAGTTTAGGCGGCTGTAACATTTGTATTCGTACAAATTTTGGCTACCTTAATTTGTGTATTGACACTGTCGATTTATCCAAAAAAAAGTTCAACTTTTCATCAAATATGAATTTAGGGTTTTGTCCAAGGCGGGGCGCGGCTAGACCACTGTGCAGCGGAGGTGGCCACAACTAAACTTCAACCGAAAATCTTGTTTTGGGTAATTTTTCTTCCATTTGGATACACTGGATCTCTAGCAAAACAGTTACTGGATTCCATTAAGACTTTTCTCGAACTTAAGCGTGTTTGAAACCATGAACACATTCTTAACTGGTGGTCACAATCCTCCACAAAGTTTCCAGAATTGTATGTGATTTCAAAAGTCGTGCTTTCTGTTCCAGCTACGCAGGTTCTCTGGTAATAAATTTATAATGAATCCGCTAAGAAGTTGTATGGACTCAACCACATTGAATGCAGTTATGTTACCGCGAGCAAATCACAACAATGCTATATTTCTAAAGCAGCTATACTACATATATGTATTTGTCCTCTTTGGATCAAACTTGGTGGAACTCTAAAAAAGCTTAGAAAACTAATAAATAATCTATTTGGAGTGGTTTTCTTTGGAAACAAACAAGTTTTTCCCATTTTTCTCATGGCAGCTATATGCCATAGTCAATCGATTCGGCTGGATCGAGCCTTTAGTACAAGTATTTCAATACTTAATGCAAAGTTTGATCAATATAGCTTTAAAAAGCTGTGGTAGAACATGTCTTAGTAACACTCGTAACAAGGCTAAATCTACTCAGCTTGTACTGCTGATCAGGAATATATATAAATTTATACAGGGTATATAAATGGTAAGGAAAGCCTCTCTAGGGCTTTGTTTGTTTCCCCATAATCGATTAAAATTGAATCTATTTCTTTCGGATTACAATTAATCAAATCTCCTCTTCAACTTTCCACTGAACTCTCAACGTTGATGAATCGTCTGCACTTAATGGTAGTCGGAATATGTTGACGGCTGTGTTATATCCCCACGACTAACAAGCCATATTAAAAAGTTGCACAAAACTGTAGATGCTGCATATATCAACTTGCAATGGCAAACGATTGCCCAGAAGTGGAGGGGAGAGACATCTTATTACGTTGTTTTATGGCCAACTTAGAAATCGGGCAGCAACAGCAGCAGCAGCAACAGCAACAGCAAATGCAATAAGATTAATGACTTTTATAAAATTTATTATGGCCCTGGCTGCCGCTACATTTGCAGCGTCACCTTCTCGTCGTCGTCGTCGTCGTCGTCGTCGTTGTCGTCTTGCTTGGAATTTACAATAAGGTTATAAATTTCACAACTATTTGCTGCCAAGAGGGAAAACCCTTTTGAAGCGGCTCATTTATTATGCAATTGCCGCTGCAGCTGCACTTTCTCCTCAATCCTGTGTTAAATCAGAGCTCTGGACATTAACCAATCTGGCAAAATAATTTATTTTAAAGCTTCAGCTAAATTCTTTTTTATTCTAGTGTCACATTTTTGTGCTGGTTGAAATTTTTTAACGTTCGCATCACGTGATTAATTAGGGGTAGGGTGGTTGGCGAGTGGATGGTGGTCAGTCACAACTAATGTAAGAAACGTGCAGCAGTGGCACATTATTTCACCGACCATTCCATTGTTGAGATTTGAAGCTGCTTGGTGTCTTGCTATACACCCAACAAAATTTGTATCAATATCAATTGGATACAATTATGTTTTTTTTTTTTGCATCAATTTAAGCCTAAAGAGTAGCAAATTGATATTTTGGGTATTAATTTGATACTTAGAATATCAATTTGTTAGGCAAAAGTGTTAAGTTTTAAACTACAAAATTGTTTAATGACAATTTTAAATTGATAAAAGTTAATATCAAAATGATACTAATAATTTTACCAATGAAATATCAAATTGATACAATAAATGTCAATCTGATACAAATTAGTATCAGTTTGATATTTTCGAAATATAGTTTTAAGACTTTCGAAAGTATAATTTTGTTTGTTTTTGCATCAATTTAAGCCTAGAGAGTATCAAATTGATATTTTGGGTATTAATTTGATACTTAAAACATCAAAATGATACGCAAAAGTGTTAATTTTTATACTAGAAAATTGTTTAATGACAATTTTAAATTGATAAAAGTAAGTATCAAAATGATACTAATAATTTAACAAATTAAAATATCAAATTGATACAAAAAATTGTCAATCTGATACAAATTAGTATCAATTTGATATTTTCGATATATAATTTTAATACTTTCGAAAGTATAATTTTGTTTGTTTTTGCATCAATTTAAGCCTAAAGAGTATCAAATTGATATTTTGGGTATTAATTTGATACATAAAAGTGTTAATTTTTATACTACAAAATTGCTTAATGACAATTTTAAATTGGTACAAGTTAGTATCAAAATGATACTAATAATTTTACCAATGAAATATCAAATTGATACAAAAAATGTCCATCTGATACAAATTAGTATCAGTTTGATATTTTCGAAATATAATTTTAATACTTTCGAGAGTATAATTTTGTTTGTTTTTGCATCAATTTAAGACTAGAAAGTATTAAATTGATATTTTGGGTATTCATTTGAAACACAAAAGTGTTAATTTTTATACCACAAAATTGTTTAATGACAATTTTAAATTGGTACAAGTTAGTATCAAAATGATACTAATAATTTTACAACTGAAATATCAAATTGATACAAAAAATGTAAATAGGATACAAGTTAGTATCAATTTGATATTTTCGATATATAGTTTTAATACTTTCGAAAGTATAATTTTGTTTTTTTTTGCATCAATTTAAGCCTAGAGAGTATCAAATTGATATTTTGGGTATTAATTTGATACTTAGAACATCAAAATGATACGCAAAAGTGTTAATTTTTATACTATAAAATTGTTTAATGACAATTTTAAATTGATAAAAGTTAGTATCAAAATGATACTAATAATTTTACAACTGAAATATCAAGTTGATACAAAAAAGTGTCAATCTGATTCAAATTAGTATCAATTTGATATTTTCGAAATATATTTTTAATACTTTCGAAAGAATAATTTTGTTTGTTTTTGCATCAATTTAAGCCTAGAGAGTATCGAATTGATATTTTGGGTATTAATTTGATATTTAGAACATCAGAATCATACGCAAAAGTGTTAATTTTTATACCAGAAAATTGTTTAATGAAAATTTTAAATTGGTACAAGTTAGTATCAAAATGATACAAATAATTTTACAATTAAAATATCAAATTGATACAAAAAAGTGTCAATCTGATACAAATAAGTATCAATTTGATATTTTCAGAATATAATTTTAAGACTTTCAAAAATATCAGCTTGATATTTGATGCCCAATAGTTTCAATTTGAAGACTAAATGCTGTTATTTTGATGATTACTTTTTATTGTGTGCCCTCCCCCCACTTAATGTTGTCCAACAACACCAGAAATGTTCCATTAAATTTACGTTTTACAGTCTTTTAAGACACACACACACACACAAATTACCTGCTACATAAAACCAAAAGAGTTAGGCCAAAGGATTTGAAGTAGGATAAGTGACGGGGCTTGGTCTGTGGTGAGTCGCAACTTTATTGCACTAAACTTGCCAAAGTTTTGTATTTGAAAATGAAATGTGCGGCCATTGAGGGGTTAGGGAATGGGGGGTGTGATGCGTGCGATATGCCGCAAAACTTTGTTGCCAAATAGCAACAGAACAAGCAACAATAACAACGCCAACAACAAATTAAACAAATCGAAACTTTCGGCTGCACGTAACAAGGGAAACAGCCTGAACTGAGGGCGGTTAAGTAAGAGAGCACAACAAATCGAATTCCCTCACGCGAAAGTACAAAATCGAATCTAATTGTTTTTAATGAATTTTGTACTACCAAAAATTGGTTCAATTAGTAAGCAAAAGTTTTGTAAACTCCTTAGGCAGCACTTGGCGAATTCTTGTGATTGACCCAGAACCATTACCAAGAATCGAATTTAAAAGCGAATAACCATCAAATGTGTTTAGGCATTAAGCCTACCCTAAACCCAAAAAAAAAGAAGGCAGACAGACACACCGACTCGATTGAACTTTACGGGCGGGGCGGGGGTGGGGGGGTCCATGTGGGTGTCGTTGTCGCCGCCTGAAGCCGTTAAATCGCTCTAGGGAGCCCCAAACAGGTCACATACCCAACCCAAGCCACAAAAAAGAAAAAATACAAACTGAAAAACGCAGCCACAAAGTCGACATTGCATTGCTAACCCTTCTCTACTTCTCCTTCTTCAGTATTTGTGGGCCCTAAATAAATGTTGAGGCATTTTTAAGGTTTGCCAATGTCAATGACCTTAATCATGCTTAGATCTGGCTACCTTCTACCTCATCAAAACGTATTTGAATTGAGCTAAGAAATGATGATAGAGGTAAGTAGAAGTAGAAAATTGGAGGAATTCAATACTTGGATATAAAATTGAAATAGTACTTTAATAGGGAACGTTGAAGAACGTTAATTTTCAAACTGTTTGTTCTACTTTTTAAGTAGAGAAAATACAATTTGATAGCTAATTTTTCAGATATAACTCATAATAATTTTGTTGACAACAGTTTGATTCAAATAACATACCATTGCTATACCAAAAGTTGAGTTATCTCTAATGAATTGAGTTGATTGTATTAAATTATAATAAACCATTGACCTTGAGCCAGCTTAAAGCAAAAAAACCTTTGACTTAAATCAAATACAGATCACTAAAACTTATATATTGACTAAAACTAGACAAATTTTGAGTTTGCTTTAGACTATTTTGGGTGCGCCTTTGTCTTTGTAAAGTCAAGTGCTTTAGCCATTTGTTGTAGTTTTTGTAACGGCAGGGTCGAGTGTATGCACGTAGTGTGAAAAAAGAAAGAAAGAATGTGTTAGAAAGGAGAGTAGATTGTTGAGTTAGAGACCCAGGTCCAGTTTGAGGAAATCAGCAGCCTCGAATGAGAGGGTCCAGAGTGTAATGGATGTGAGTGTGGTGGGACTTAAGTAACAATTAATGAGGTGTAGAGACATTGCTGAAGAGACAGATGTACATATTAATTCCTCTAGAGTCTATAACCGTCGCACAAACTATTTCGAGACGTATGAGGACTTCGATTTTATAAAAGGATTTCGTTTGTCGAAAGCAACTGCCTAGTTTGTGTTACATAAAATTCACACAATCCTGCAGTCTAATGTAGAGAGGTTATTAAGTTTTTCTTTTGTATTATTTTCAATATGCAATAATAAAATGCTTTCAGGCAAACTTGTATACAGTCATCTACCAAGCTGTTAATAGCGCTGCGTTTCTTATCAAGCGGAAGCTTCCTGATAACAGTTGGCGATTTTTGTGGAGTAGCTCTAAGATTACGTGTGGCTGTTCGGTGCCACAAATCCGACAGTTCTGCTTGTATGTTTGAAGTGTGCTTCATCTAAAATTATGATTTTTCGACCAAAATCGTTCATATGCTTTCAACTCTAGAGTCATCTGGACTTTGCAGGCAAATAATCCCAGGTTTTTGTGCAAGATTCTTAGTAGAAGGCGACAAACCATTTCAAACTTATTTCATACAAATCAAAACTCTTCTCCTGAATGACGTGCGAATTACTTTTGAATGCGATCAAATTTTATCAAATTGATATAATTGAAACAATGGAGCGACTAATTTTGGTGCACCTTTTTTCCATTGAGCAAAGTAGGCCTTTTGTTTCACTTAAACTTTGCTTCAATTCGACCACACAGCTAACTCAAATGAAAATTTCAGTCGATGACTGAATCCCAACGCTTTCGTTTGGGTTCTCCAGTCTCGCATTGTTTTCTTTGTTTTATTTTCCAGTTTACCCATATTTTTCTTCTGCTTCTGCTTATTTTTTTTAGTTGGCCTTGTTTTCTTGGCTCGATTAATTTTTTCAGGTTGCTTTTCCAGTTTACTCATACGTTTGTTGGTCGTCAAATAGAAGTCGCAGTCGTTGACCTGCATCCCGACGTCCACACATAACGTTGTCACAATGGTTCAGTAGGGAGGAACCGCCCCTGGCTTAAATAGAGAAAAATATGGTATCGCAATGGGCCTAACTTGGCCTAAGTGTAGGGACAGTCTTACTTTCCTTAGGCATCTCAACCGATACTAACCTAACCTAGAGTGTCCACAGCAAGCCGAGTTGTAAAAGAAGTCTCCTTTGCAATTAGTGGCCTGTCAAAAATGTTTATAAAACTCCCACCCAGTGACCACATTGATGGAATCTTATCTGACTTTTACAAAATCGCAAAGTTTCCTAAAGTCATTGGAGCTATTGATTGCACTCAGGTAAACATTCAATCGCCAGGGGGAGATAATGGTGAAATTTTACGAAACAGCAAAGGATACTTTTCCTTAAACGTGCAACTTGTTTGCAATGCAAATCTTCTGATTCAGGATTTAGTTGCTAAATGGCCTGGATCAGCACACGACAGTAACTTATTTCATAACAGCCGGCTAAAATTCATACTGTAGAATGGACATTTTTGAAGTAATTACATCTTGGGCGACAGTGGATATAAGCAGACCGCATACCTAATGATAACTTTTTCAAATCCGCTCCCAAAAGCCGAAAACTAGTACAACGAGTCGCAAATTCGCACCCGATACGTTGTTGAACGTTGCTTTGAGTGTGAAAGCGGAATACGCACTACCAACAGAAATGCCTAATCCACTGGAAGAAAATTTCAGTACTGATTTAAATACAGATGTAAATGAAAAATCTCGTTTGATTCTAAATTACTTTTCAAACTACGACTTCTTTATGATTAATTTATTAAAATAAACTATAATTACATATTTTATGTTTTTGCAGACTGCGATGAAGAGAAATGGGAGGATCTGCGATCACTACCTCTTATGAAACTTTCTGAAATAAGAAATAAATGGAATGCCTTATAAATTTAAATAGGTTTTTATGCCTCTTTTTTCTCCTGCACCTCCAACTCCAATAACTCTATGAGCAGCTTTCGCTCACGAGCATCATCCTCATGACTTTCTTACGCTCGCTGGTTTTCGGACCTGAAAATAGTCTGTTGAGCCGGGAGCAGCATTATTTTTTCTTCCTCCAGCGTACGCTTGCGTAAAGGACCAGTTTCTGGAGCCAGCTTTTTTGATGTTGGCTGGCGCAAAGTCGCTGGATTCCAAGTGGCCCACTTGGAGCTTGTCCAATATAATTGCAGCCTGAAAACCAATAAGAATTGTACTGCAGTTTAGGTTTCGCGAAGGCTTTGATTGCATTAAGGACATGTGTCGGTGACCTCTGCCTACTCCATCTAAATCACAGTTGAGACAATGTTGTTCTTGTCGTCCTAGGCAATGATTTCTCGCTAGGGTCGATGGGCGTTGGTGTGCCACCGAGAACTACGTTGAGCTCTAATGCTGCTACGGTGCTATCTACCATGCATGTGTGTGCATCATTGAGTTCTGCAGCGCATTATTCCTCACTTGGAGGGCGGTTATATAGGAATCGCTGAGTACCGGGCTTGACTGTCCTTAAATTGAAGCGGACGGGTCGTTCTTGACTGCTCATTTGTTGTAGAGACTGGTGGGATGTGTGTGTTTAATGCCGAATACTGACTACTGGGTATCAAGTACCGAGTATCGAATACTCTGTATCGAGTACTGAGTATCGAGTACTAAATATAGAGTACAGAGTATCGACAGGAGAAAACCGCTGCTCTCTACGAGCTCTCGTTTAGTCTGAATTTTAATTTTGTTTCGCGTGCGACAGTTTCAGATTCACCGACAGATCAGAATATCGACATGGATTGTTATGCGATGGACAGAGAATAAGAGAGGGATGGAAAGAGACAGAGAGCGAGCTATATTCGAGCGAAATATGGAGGAAGAGAAATAAAGACCGAGAGAACGAGAACGATAGGTTGTCCGAGAAAGTCAAAGAGAAAGTTTGAAGTATGTAAAAGCAAAATTTCACGCGTCTCGACGAATATCGATTTGATTCACAGATTGCTTTTAAGCTCTGATCCGTTAATTTCGAGCAAAGAAAACTGCCATGCAAACAGAAATCAACGCTATTGAAATCAACTATCGATTTGCTTGACGATTCAATTTACAAATTTTGTTTGACATTTAACAATGGACTTTATGTTGTTTTAGTTTTTGGTCTATTTATTATGTTTTTAATAGTTTTTACTTTTTAAGTTGCTTTAACATTTAACACATATAAACAAATTAGGTAGTGGGCGATTAGGAGTTTAACCACTCCCATTTGTCTCTGCTAATAGAGTGCAATTGGTACAGGAGACTGGCACGACGGCTTGCTCGCCAAAAAAAAGGGAACGCTCAATCCTCAAATCTTTCTAATGGTCAAATCATTCCTCTCTGACAGGACGTTCAGAGTGGTCCAGGATGGCCTTGCATCCCAGAAGAAGAGGATTCGAGCAGGAGTACCTCAAGGCAGCGTGCTAGATCCAACCCTATATAGCCTTTTCACGTCGGACATGCCCACAGCGCATGATATACCAATTGTAGACCCGCAGGACCTACTAATCGCCACTTTTGCTGACGACACTGCAATTATGGCAAGAAATGAGTGTATCTACACGGCAACCGATACATTACAAGAATATCTCAAAAAGTTTGAGAACTGGGCATGCCGTTGGAATATTTCCGTCAACCCAGAAAAGTGCGTCTGCGTCACCCACACGTTAAGAAGGGATATAAGTCCTGGAGTGTACCTTCACGGCGAAGTCCTTCCGCATAATACAGGGCATAAGTACCTAGGTGTGACATTAGACAAGCGACTTACGTTTAAGCAGCACACCGCTGTAGTAGCTGCAAAACTGCGAGCCAAGGCGAAAAGGATGGGCTGGCTCCTTAACGCCAACAACAAACTGTCGCTCAGAAATAAGGTCCTTATTTATAATGCGCCAATCTGGAGATATGGCATTCAGGTGTATGGCATTGTGGGAAAAACACACCTGAATAAAATCCGAGTCTTCCAGGCCAAAATTCTCAGACGTATCACAGGTGCGGAGTGGTATATACGCACACGAGATATCGAGCGAGATTTTGGGGTCCCCATGGTTGGCGACACCATCAACAAACAGGCAGCGCGTTACCTGGACAAGGTTGCATGCCACCCTAACAGACTTGCAAGAGGTCTTCTCATACGGAGAAGGATCAAACGGATCAGGGCAAGAAGAAGACTCCTCAGAATCCACCCAACCGATCTGGCAAATCGAAGGATATAGTTGCACCTCGTCCACAATAAAAACCTATTATCCTGGTATACAATACTTACCTAATTGATTCACAGTCTAGATTCACTTCTTAATGTACATAAATACTCTTAAACATACATACACACATGCAAATACTTACGCTATTCTTTCACTCACCTGTTTATACATACATACATAGTTATACTTGAACAAACCACAAATTACCTCTAATGAATTATAGACACATATCCTTACACTTATATTTACTTATAGATCAAAATTACAATTTAACTAATACATAATTATTAAATATTTTCTAGGAAACACATTAAAATCTTAAAGTTAAAATCCTAACTCTTAAGTACACACATACAGCAAATCCAACATACAAATAACATAAAACATATGAAATCACTACAATATAAGTTATTACTAGAAGTAACAGTAAGTTGTAAAAAATTTAGATCTAAGGTAACTAAATTGCAAATAAATATGTTTTTATAAAAAAAAAAAAAACTCCCATTTGTACACTCTAGACACATATTAAAAAAAAAATTTTACCGGCATCTTTTTTTTGCTCCTTTTTGAGAGTGGGCGTGGATATGTCCAACCACGCCCATTTTTATCTAAAAAAATTATACTGCCCTTTGCAAGGGTAAAATAGATATTTTGATTGTATTTCCTTTATGACCATGAAATACTAAATTTGTCTTAACTGATGAAATCCTTTTCTAATTTTTCACTTTTCTCCTAAGCATTCTTTTTGCCAAATGTTTTCTGTTTCTAGAAACTATTTGATTTTATTTTATTTCTCTACTATTTTTTCTAGTATTTCTAAAGTTTACTTTACTCAAGTTGCCCCCGGTTAGTCGAATTATTTCTTGTTGAGTTTTTGGCAAAAAGTTTTAGTCTTCTTGTTGCACATTTACTTTACTTGTTTGAGCCAGTTCAGGTTTTTGGGAAAGCAAATGTAAATAAAATTTGTGGTATTCGGTAATTAAATTCAGCAACATATGTGTGCACATTGACACGAGGGTAGTGCGATGAGTTATAGAGAACATATATCAGTGTTTCACTGTCGAAATTGTCAGTGAAATTGATACTTATGCAGACTTTTCTTTACAGAAAAAGTGGTCTGCCTTTAGTACTTAGTTATTTAACGCTAACTAATTGAAGCCATCGACACAATACTTGTTTAAAGTTTTATTTTATAAGCTGTCAATCTACCCTCGGATTCTCACTTCAAGTTGGCAAAAGGATTTGCATTTGGGAGTGTGTTTGTGTTTGGTTCGAAAACAAAGCTGACTGCAAGTTGCTTCAAAAGTTTCCATTGAGAAATGTACAAAATGGATTTTAAAGTTTACTTTTTTTTTTTTGGGTTATTTTGTTGTTGTTGATTTCGTTACATAAAATTAATATGGCGTAGACGTATAATGCAATGAAATGAAATTGAGCTGAAGCACACAAAGCTGAATTTGGAATTGACCCAAAAGGTTCTCTGGCCACGTGTCCCATAAAATGGTTCAACCAATTATTTGGGGATTAAGGATGGGTGCATGTGTGTGTGTGTGTGTGACTTAAGTTTTCACTAATTCTTGGGGGATGCGAGCACTTCAAAGTCACAGCAGGAATTGCTTAAGGTAAGGCGGAGACTTAAAAAAGTGTACACACTTTATTAGGCAGCCCATTGCTTAAAGTGTACAGCAAAATGGGGGAAACAAGTGGACTACAAATTCTTGTCACATCAGTTCAGCTCTACGAAAGCACACCCAAAGCAAACAGGTGGTTTAAAGAACCTTGTGGACAATCCTCACTTAGCATTAAATATCATATTTAGATGACACAACCTAGCCATAAACATGTCACTCTTTGTAAGTGACAAGGATCAGGATAGCCAAGACACCACTTGAAGTGGTCATCCGCTGTGAAACCCTTCAAAACAATGCAGATCATTTATACACACGCATGTGACTTACACACACACAGACATGTTAGTAGAGATTAGAGTTAAGGGAGGAAATATTTAGAATAAAAGCACCATCGCTCGCAAGAGTGATTCAGTACCAACTACAAACTTACAATCGTGCTCATTTAAAGTGTATAATTGAAACGAAAAAGTGCTTAAGAAACCACCGCTTCCATTGTAAAATTGTGTGTGGCTTCTTATGAAATCATGTTTTACTTAAAATAAAGTCTTTGGCCCATTTCAATATGAATATGTAGAGCATTTACTTGAACCTGACTTCAATTTCAGTTGAATTATGTTTTATTCTTAAATTTCTTTTCCCCACTCACTTCACACACCTTACAAAAGACAAACGCACACTTACAGACACATGACATGTGAAATCTCTTTACCGTAATTTAAATTATTCAGCTGCATATTGATCGACAATTGTATGTAAACAGAACAGTGACATAAGCAGATTATGGCTTTAAATAAAACAAATAAGAACTACAAAAATATATATAGCAAAGAGCGTTTCATCTCCACTTCTTTTAAGAAGTCAACACAAAGGAAATTAAGCAACTGTGGCTGCAACTCAGCTGAATGTAGAGATTGGTTTTTGCATTTGCTGCAGCCCCCCAAGGGAAATCCTCTGACATGTTTTAGTTTTTCTTATGCCGCAAAATTTCAGTCCCATTGCAGAGAGTTTGTTTGGTAAACGAAATCAGTATGTACTTTACAGCTTAGCTGATTACTAACTCTGCTTAATATCAGCCAATCAATAAAATCGATACATTTTTGCAAGTCTGGAAATAAAACAAGAAAGAAAGTCGGTCAAGCCGGACTATAACATACTCTGTACCTGCAGTAACAGCTTTCTTTAAATCATAACTTGACTAATATATGGCGACACACTACTTGCTTTGAGCAATGCAGGTTGAGGGATTTTGATGGCTCTGACCATTTGGCAACCCAGCAAGCTTCCGCTGCGGCAGCGAACTTTCTTTTGGTCACAATTTGAGTATAGTTCATTTGATCTTAATCATTCCTTTGGCAAATCGATACACAATCCTGATAACTAAATAGCTCTAAAAGGTATGAACCATCTATCTACAAAACTGTGAAAGATATTTTTCCAAATTGATTGGAAAATGTCATATTTTTTGTAAATACCTCAAAATACCTTTAAACACCTTAACCTTAGATCTTTATGGTTCTCAGCGGGAGCTAGAGCTTGATTTTAGACTCGTAGTTTCATGGTGAAAGTTTCTTAGAATTCTACGTAGATTCCCATTCTGGTGGACGCTTAACACTTTTTTTTTTAACCCGAACAAATTGACCCGCCCTAGTATCTTTATATACTTTATAGGGTCGGAAATGATTCTTTTTTCCTGTTACATACTTTTGCTCCAACTTAATATACTCTGTGTCTCTTTGGTACAGAGTATAAAAAGAGTGGGTGTCTTAGGACGGCCGGTACGAGTGCAACTTGATAGACTAGGACACCCTGTATGCTCTCTTTAAAACTGCTCGTAACTCGAAAACGAAATGGTAGAATAACGGTATTTTTTGCATATTATCTTTGTGCAAGCATTCTTCGCTCTTTCTGGTATATTCCAAATTTCTATTCCAATTTTTGCGCCACTTGAATAGAACATGCATTTTATTTGGTCGGTATCGTTGACACGTGCACACAAATTTTGGTTTACTTAAACTTTTTGCTTTAATTGAAGTGTATATAAAATTAAAAAAAAATTAAAATGGGGCGTGGCACTTCATTATCTGAGTCGGAGAAAGGAAAAATCTAAGCTTACAAGGATTCTGGCCTTTCTATTGCCAAAATAGCAAACAAAAAAAAAGTCGACAGGAGCCGTCACGCCATAACAAATTTTTTAAATAATGAGGCTAATTATGGTAAAAACATGAAGGGCCGCACCCACAGTGTGCTTACCATCGCGGACAAGCGACTTATATTAAGAGCAGCTTCCAATTCGCACGACTCTTTGGCCAAAATAAGGGAAAAATGCAACGTTAAAGCAAGTTTGACAACCATGCGTCGTGTTATTAATAATGCTACACACCTGAAGAGACTAAAAATCAAGAAGAAGCCACCTCTTAACCCGGCTCGGAAGTTACAACGCCTTGATTTCGCTCGCGCACATGTCACCTGGACATGTCGGAGTGGCAACGTGTTGTCTTTTCGGACGAAAAAAAGTTTAATTTGGAGGACCCCGATGGCTACAGCTACTATTTTCATGATCTTCGAAAAGAACCACACCATCTTGATAAGTTGCACAGCAGTGCTGGATGCTGGAGGTATTATGGTATGGGGGGCCATTTCCTATTATGGCACCTGTGAGCTTAAATTTATTCCAACCAACATGAATGCGTTGTGTTATAATGGTATATTGAAAGAGGCCTTTCCACACTTCCAAACTCTTTTTGCAAATCTAAAATGGATTTATCAACATGATAATGCCCCTATACATACGGCCCGGATTGTTAAATCGTATATAGCGAGCCAAAACGTGGAGTTATTAAACTGGCCACCCTATTCACCGGACTTGAATATCATTGAGAATGTGTGGGGATGGCTAACACGTGAAGTATATGGATCAGGTCAGCAATATTCGAGCGTTCCCGAACTAATTGCAGCTATCAAATTAGCATGGGGCTCGATATCGTTGAATTATTTGGGAAAATTGTATGCATCCCTTCCAGACCGAATGTGTGAGGTTTTGGAAAAAAAAGGAGGCGAAACATGTTAGTAATTTCTTATTTAAGTAATATTGTTATTTGAAAAGGATTGAAATATTCTTAAATGGTTTTTAGATAAAGTGTCCTCTATTCAAGTGGTGCAAAATGAAGACTCCAAAATTTGTTACTTATTGGTTAACAATGTTTTTTTGTATACTTAGAACTTTTGAATAATTTTGTAATTTTCGTCTAATTACTACATTTAAATAAACTTTATAAGAAAACAAAAATTATTTTCCTAGATGGCTTGGTTTAGCACCAATTAACTATCGAAAATCGACTTTAGAGGTGTCCTATTCAAGTGGCGAGCAGTGTATATAAATTTGAGAGAGGGATAACTTTCCTATGGGAATGCTTATGCTTTGGGTTTTTGAGGTATGTTTTTCCACATTTGTTGCGAGTTAAATCTGTTTGTTTTTGGCTTTTGCTAGATGCTGAATGCTAATAGGGAAATCGTACAGATTTTTATTACAAACATTAATGGAGTGCCTTCCATTTGATATACCAATAATCAATACCATTTGATTTGTATTAAATTACAAACAATCCTGACCTTTGAGCCAGCACAAACAAAAACTTTGACTAAATCAGAAACAGGTCGCAAAAACCCATTATAATTTCTTTTTAATTTTTAAATATTTTTTCTAGGCGTTTGGAAACGAAATTTATTGCGTTTTCGAGCAAAAAATTGATTTTGTTTTTAAAATATTTTTTATTATTGTATTACTGGCCATTCAATAACCTTTCGATTCATATCTTGTTTGACTCCATCTGAAAATTATGAAGTGAGATATGGCATAAAATGTAAGTGCACCTACCGAAAAAATTAAAAAATTCCATATTTAAAAAAGGTTGCCATTGGTGAGATTACCAATCCAAACTACATTTAAGAATAGTTTCAATAGAAATGGGTCATTTAATTTTTTTTTTTTAGCTAAACTAGCGTTATACTCAAGAAATGAAATGAATGTATATATTAACGATTTTGTGAAAGAGATTTTTTTTATTTTATTAAATAAGAATATAACATGAACAAAGGGAAGAACATTTTTTTGGCTCTTTTTTAATGAAAATGGCTCATTTTTGAAATTTTTTGGTGTAATTTAATATTTTTCTAGTGGCAACCGTGGTTCTAGGCCAGTTTATCTACATGCTGAGCTTAATTATTTACATACATACACTATCTACACTTATTTACTTATATTATCTACATTTTACATAGCACTTTTAATGTTAATTTTTCAGTTATTCTTTTTTTCTTTTTATTATAATTTTTGAATATTTCGCTGGAAAAAAATTTAGTTTTCAGTTTGAGTATATAATAATCATGAAAGTAGAAAATAGTTAAAACATCGTTAAAATAACGAATAAATATTAGAACCTTGAAGATGAACTATAGTGTCGATTTTAGGAAGCCTTGCCTCACCCTAGTAAACCAATGTGGTGATAGTTTCTGGATAATAAAGGGGTCGTTCTTTTTCACATGATGCAACTTGACAACCTTGGTTGGGTGGGAATAGCTAGCGACGCATAACACCTGAACGCGCCAGCCAACACATCCGGATATGTCATTCAGTTTTTGTTTTCTTCGCCTTATTCGAGGCTCTCAGAACTTTCCCTTTAACTTTCTCTGGCTATTTAGCAGTCTCCTTTTACCTTTCTCTATATCTCCCTCGAATTTGGCTCTCCATTTCTCTCTCTTTCCCTGTCCTTTGTGTAAAAATCGTTGAAAAGAGGTCGATCTTCTGATCTGCCGCTGAAACTGAACCAT
Organism: Lordiphosa magnipectinata; assembly: GCA_037044535.1. Taxonomy (NCBI): domain Eukaryota; kingdom Metazoa; phylum Arthropoda; class Insecta; order Diptera; family Drosophilidae; genus Lordiphosa; species Lordiphosa magnipectinata. The sequence goes on along the minus strand of JBAMBO010002603.1, from coordinate 70,202 downwards.
TAGCACGCGAATCAAGATTGAAATTCAGCCTAAACGAGAGCTCGTAGAGAGCAGCGGTTTTCTACTGTCGCTCCTACACCCACATCTGCTCTACACCATTGCCGCGTATACCCAGGAAAATAAACAAAAGAATCATTTCAATTTTTAACAAAATTTTCCAAGCTGCAAAGTTATATAAGCCTCGGAATGATGAAAATCGGCTGAACGATACCTAAAAGAAAGTTCGCTGCCGCAGCGCTGCTACTGTAGATACGGAGTATATTAACAGTCGGACTTGACCGACTTTCTTACTTGTATTTTGTGCCGCTTTTGCTCAAAATATTGTGAATTATGGCAACCAACTAAAACGTAAGTAAAGTTTCGAAACAAGCTGCAAATGCTAAACAAAATCTTGCCAAAGGGCGCAACGGGCCATTGGCTGCCCAAAGCACACACATTTTTTCTTTGATAGACCGTAAAATGTTTCATCGCTTTTGGTAAAATTTTGCTGCTTCAACTTTTTCTTGCAAGTTTAGTTACCTTCTTTCTTGTTTCTTGTTGGTTTTTGTATTATTTTGCTCCATCCATCAAAGTGCTGGGCCAATTTATTTCAAACTTAAAAAAAAGAAAAGAAGAAATATTCATTAATAGCATTTGCTGCCCTCCCCTCTCTCCCTCCCCTCATACCCAAAATGACGAACTTAGTTGATATTCCAATCGTGTTTGGTTTAACTTTAATAACTTTTCAACTTTTTGCAGCTTTACGTTCTTTTGTCTACTTGGTTGGCGACATGCCTTGATTACTTACTTACTACTTACTAGTGCAAGGGGGCGACAGGAGGGGCCAGTGGCTGGCTGGCTTAGGGGTCAGCTGTTGCTCAGCTCTGTGTTTGATTGCCGCTTGTGACGTTGATGACTGCTGCTGGGCATGATTTGTGGATGGCCTGGCCAAAAAAAAAAAATACAAGTAAAAGGAAAACTTGTAGTAGAACAACTTTCTTTCACACTGCCAGAAATGCATTTGTCTACTAAAATCAACTGAGTTAAGAGCTGTTTAGTTTTTCGCTCAGTGGAGCAAAAAGTTTTTGGGCCAAGTATTAAAAGATAATGAAGATAAATAACTCAAAAGTAAAATACCTCAATTACGAACTTGAGGCGTTCTCTCTCTCTCACACTATTTTTGCTGTAATCAAATGAGCGATTATCAGAAACTTTTTGCATAAGCAAACCAAGGAGGAGCTTCCATAACGTTTAATTAACTTAAAAAAAAAAAAAAAGAAACCTACTTAATTCCAGTCCCAGCTCCAGTTCCAGTTGGGATTCTGCAGACTGTTGCAATTTCATTCAATCAAACAGTCAATCAAATAAATTGCATTCGTTATGCTACAAATTCAATATGCTGCCGCAAGGGTAGAGGGGGGCACACCCCCACCACACACACACATACATAAGCGAGTTATGTGCAAAAACACGCGCTGTTGCAGTTTTCATGCTTCACAGCCTCCCACCTGCTCCCACTCACCTGCGCTCCCCTGACACTGGCCGTGTAAATGACGCCATTTGTTTTTCAACGCCATTTTGTTTGAGTTTTTGCGGGCTGTGCGGTGTTTCCTTTCGCTTGCTACGAAAGGCTGCTACGGCTGCAACTATCAAAACGAAATTGTTGGCAATAAAAATGTATACAAATGCGGATAGACAGGTGAGCCAGGAGCTGCAAGTTTTTGCCACCCGTTTTTGCCATTTTGCCACCTAACATTATTTATTGGCTTTGCTTTGGGGATGTGCGTGTGTGTGTGTGCGGGTGTGTGTGAATTGGAATTTATTTAAATATGTTTCTATGTTACCTCCTGCCTTTGGCTTTGTTTTGCCTGCTTTTTCTGCTCTTCATTTGCGCTCAGCAAACATTTTTATGGCCTGCCATTTGCAGCTGCCGGCAAAGACTTCTCCTCCTCCTCCTCCTCCTCCTGCTACACTTTTTCACTTTTCTTTTTATTGTTGTTGTTGTTGTTGTTAAACACCTGTTATACTTTTCGTTTTGGCACACTAAAATAGTAAGAGTTAGCTTTTTTCAACAACAACCAACAAAAAAGCGTCTCGAACAAAGCAAAGGCGGCACAAAAAAATTTAATTTATATTTTTTACTCTCTCGCTCTCTCTCTCTCTCTCTCTGGCTTATTTACCTTTTGGAAGCCCAAAATGTGCTTCAATGTGAGTGTTGAACTGTGAATGTTGCCGCACCGTCAAGCACATACAAACATACATGCATACATATTTACACTGCAGGTCATTTGAATAGGTTCATCATGTTTTTCATTATTTATTTGTTTCACTTTACCACACAGAGAAATCAGAATTGGCTGCACGGCGCTTGTAGAAACGTCAAAGCTAAACTGCAAATGGAGCCTTAAAGATGCAATCTGCAACACGTATAGAAGTATCAAGGACGACTGGGAAAAAGAATATGCTGACTTTGTAGCACAAAAAGACAGGGGATACTGTGATCTCTTTCCAGCTACGATCAACAAACCTTGGTTCAAGGATAAAAGGTGGAAATACAAAACAAAGGAAATAAAACTAATAAACAGACTGTTAAGTGGAAATGCATTCGATAATTACACACTAACCAAAATGCATGTGAAAAACGATAACAGATGCGATACTTGCGATGAATTCGATGACGCTTCGCACATAATCTTTAATTGTGAAAAATATCGCACGACAAGACAACGCTTCCCATCGCTAACTTTGTACAACAACATATACACGTTCTTTAAACAGAAAAGCATTGACGCCTACCAAGAAATATTCGACTTCATAGAGAAAATCAACATAGATTTGTAATTAAATAGAAAAACAACAAACTTCCAACAGTTGCCGTGGCGATTTCCACTTAACAAATAAGTGGGCGGCCAAATAATCCCCCATTACTTACGGGTTTTAGGGTAACATAAACACACAAAACTAGAACTTTTCCTTGAGCCACAAGATTAGAGAAAACATTAAAGCGTCATAGAAAGCGATCAAAAGCAACAAAAAGAAGAAAAATTACTACTTTCGATTAGACAACATTCAGTTACCGCAGGGTGTGTCTCGTGGTTGTGGACTCGTCTAAGGAAATATTTCCAGACCATGAGGGGTACACAATATGTAAGGGCGTGGTTGCGACACGAGCTGGAAACGTCGATTTCGCAAAGTGTGTTTACGCCTATCTTGGACGTGTGGACAACAATGATGTCGAGAAAATGATCCCAACTGATATCACACAGGCTCTGAACTACATGATGGAGTCAATGTGCACAAGGACGGAGTTTCGTTGTCTGCAGTTTAGGACCAGTGTCCTTGCAACGTCCAGATTCAACGGTTTTGGAGTTTATCCAAACCCTGATCCGCCACCAATGTCCAAGGGCACTGGGGAGACACATCGAAATAATCTCTATGGCTCAATTGCACACGCAAAGTGTAGAATTAAGAAAACTACACGCCACGTGCAGAAAAGCTACACGTAACGTGTAGGAACAAATGCGTGGGCAAATGCAAAATCTACACGAAATTTGAAAATCAGCTTATTTCGAACTAATGTCTACATTTTTCATGCAGCAATCTGAATACCACACGAACGTGTAGGTTTTTTACACGGATTTCAATATCCACATGCCGCGTGTGTACATTCTAAACGAAAAATGTAGCTCTAAATCAGTACTGAATTCTTACATTTTTCGTTTACAAAACTGAACTCCTCACGCGACGTGTAGCTTTCTCATTTCAACACGTGGCGTGTAGTTTTTTTGGGCATAAAAGTTTAGAATTACAAATGCTGCTGGAAATCTGCAGAAAAGCTACACCAACGTTATGGGTTGAAAATCCCGGTCAAAACATGTAGAAATCCCACATTTTCATGTAGCTTTTGCATATTTTTTTTCTCTGTGCAATACATCTTTAGTTTTTATACTCTGTACCGAAGGTACATAGAGTATATTAAGTTTGTGCAAAGTATGTAACAGGGAGAAGGAATCATTTCCGACCCTATGAAGTATATATATTCTTGATCAGCATCAACAGCCGAGTCGATATAGCCATGTCCGTCTGTCCGTCCGTCCGTCCGTCTGTCTGTCCGTCCGTCCGTATGATCGAAGAGATCTCAGAGATGGTAAGAGATAGAGGTTTGACATGTATGGGACATATATTTCTTATACTTGCAGGCAGATCAAGTTTATTTTCAATTTTTGCCACGCCCCCTCGCGCCCCCGCAATTTGGAAAAAACTTCATATCTCCTACAGTTTTGATGATAGAGGGTTCGTACTTTCTAGAGATATCTAGTACTCAAAATTATTTATCGATTTGCTGAAGAAATTATAAAGATCGGATGAACGATACTCAAGTTATGGGCAAAAAACGACCAGTTAACACCGCACACCCCCCCACCAACAACCACAACAACATACCCTAACCGTTTAACACAGGCAATCTTAGTGCGAGAGAGAAAGAGAGAGAGAGAGAGAAACTTAGAGAGCGCACCGCGTTGTGCGAGGGGTGTTAACTGGCCGTTTGACTTTTGAGCAAATGCGAGTGTAAGGGTACAGAGTATGTTATAGTCGGGCTTGACCGACTTTCTTTCTTGTTTTTTTTTAAGAAAGTTTCAATGTGCCTTTAATGTGGAAGAAAAAACGGTTAATTTCTAACTTTGCTTTAAATTTATTCTTCTTTTTTAGTCACTTGAATGCTACTAGTATTGATGCTTCTCTTACTGATGCTCCTGCAATCTCTACTACTTTAACTGCTGACAATCCGCCTACCGATCCTGCTGCTGCTACTCCAGCTTCCGTTACCGCTTCTGCTCCCGATGCCAATCGCTCTGTAATTTCTGCTGCCGTTTCTCCTACCGATTGTGCTCAAATTCCTGCTGCTGCTTTAGCTACTTCTGCTACGTTTACTGCTGCCAATCTGGCTACCGATCCATCTGGCATTTCTGCTGACGCTCCATTGCGGGCCATTGCAGGCTCCCATTCCTGCTGCTGCTTTAGCTACTTCTCCTGCAACATTCACTGCTGTCATTTCTGCCATTTCTGCTGAAGTTCATCCCGCATCTTTTGCTGACGCTCCAGCTGCCGTTACATTTGCTAATGCTTTGATGGGGCTTACTGCGGATCCACCTAAGAACCAATCACCTCATAGGATCGGCTACGCCCGATGCCCTGTATCCGATGATCCAGTATCACTTCTTCTCCTACAAAGGGACTTAAACTCTATCAATAATTGGTGCATGATTAACAGTCTGCCACTCAACAATGAGAAATGTAAATATTTAACTTCTCTACGACTACATGATTGAGGATAAACCACTTCAGCGCATCTATAAAGTCGAAGACTTGGGAATACAATTTGTGACCAAGTTATGTTTTAATGGTCATATATCGGTTATTACTAATAAAGCTATGGGAATTCTTGGCTTTATCAAAAGATGGTCTAAAGAATTTAATGACCCTTATGTCATTACGTTTCTCTGGTCTGACCTATTCTTGAGTATGGCTCATGTGTCTGGTCTCCACACTATCAGAAATATCAGGATCAACTCGAATCTGTACAAAAACTGCTCTTACTTTTCGCCCTGCGTGGCTTAAATTGGAATCCCAATCGACATCTACCACCATACGAGCACAGATTAAGCTTATTTGACCTTCCATCCCCGAATAATCGGAGGATCTACCTTAGTGTGCTTTTCCTTCAGGTGAGGTTGACTGAAGCGCTCTGCTTAGGCTTATAAGCTTTGCGGTTCCGGCAATTATGTCCCGATTTATTTAAATCCTTGCCTTACGAACTATGCTCATCATGAACCCTTTCGTAATCTCTGTCTAAATTACAACAAGTGCTATCATCTGTTCTCAGTAAACTCTCCATTGTTGAGATGAAAGGAATAGTCAATTGTCTAATCTAAATTCATAATTGCAAATAGTTTGACTGAACTTTGTTGAACTTCAAATAGCAATAAATATGTAATATATAATAGGCTCAAGCTATACAGTCTTAGTTGTATCCAAACTATCAATCGGAATCGATCGCTATCGCTTAGTTAACAAATAATTTGGTAAATTAAGACAATTAGGGTATTCACCAGACCTCGTAAAAACGTAATTGATAAATTTACCACACCTGAGCTAGTGAGCGACCCATTGTGATTTTGATTTACCCTAGTAATTGTTATGGTAAGCCAACTGTTTTCGACAGACTGTGAATTTGCCTTTTACTTGAGAGTAAAAGTAAATCAAAATAAAAATGGCAACACAAAGTGTACAAAAAGTACTGATTAAAAGCGAAAAATTGACATGACCTTTGATAAAATGGAAGGATACAAATCAAACTTAATACGAGAATGACGAAATATGAATACATCAAAAATCTTTAGGTATGGACCATGATGGAGTCGAAGAAGTAATGGACGAGCTTATGGAGAATCTAAGTGCAATTGCTTGCTTTCGGCGAGGAATGAAGTTTTGTGTCAACTGGCGAACCAATGTGCTGAAATTTTTCAACACGGATGCAACCCGGTTCCGAACCGAACCGAACCAAGCCGTAACCGAACAGCCATTTGAGCTCATAAACTTCGAAAACCACAAAGAAAAAACGGTTCGGTTCAGTTCATTGACGAGTTTTAGCGCTTTAAGCGTTTACCTTGCGATTTCTTCAGATAAGTTTTGTCCGAATTTCGATTAAAGGGAGACTACTTATAGACCGAATTGATCCTTAGCTATGCCGTATCGATGTAGAAGTCAAGGATGACTTGTCCATCATTTTCTTGAAAATTGCCAATTGATTTGTGTGAGCATCTCATTTCATCTATTTTGTCTGCCCAAATCAGTCAACTGGTGAACCAATGTACTGCCATTTGTCGATGATGGTCGCTTTGTCCAAATGCACCGTATCACTAAGAGTCACTTCGCTTCGATTCTCTAATTACTTTGCGCCGACTGTATTTAGACCAGGCATGCCCAAAAGCAGCAAACGACAGAGCACTCACCAATACTCACACAGATAAGCACCAATACCAATATTGAAATTGTTGTTGGTCAGTTTGCTTGCGCTCGCAAACACCAATCAAAGAAGAGAACAAAACCGGTTTTTTTTCTACGCGTCGTTAGCATGTGTGTCGTTTCGTATGCCTCGCGCCCTGCATGTATACGATCATTGATTTCCTATGTTCCGCGCAATTGCAATAACAAAACGTACCCAAAGAGCATACGGCTGGGCATCGCTGATTTAGACCCTAAATGGAACTTGAGCTATATGTAGCGATTGCACCTTTATGTTTGGACTCTTCAGTTGAAAATGCATCAATAAGGAGTTTTTCCTGCAACTATTTGTAGGTCCTGCATGTATCATGTATCCGGTCCTGCACGTCCAACCGTACGCTTCCTGCTGCAGCCAATGTCTTCGACGTTAGGCTGTACAAGTGTAGCATGTTTACACCTGCTGTCCACGTGCCGAATATATTCCACGTATGTACATGTAACCGATCTCAAGATGGTTTAGCATCCGACCAATTTTCCAGATCTTACATTGTACGCAGTCTGCCAGACGATAGTTTCTACTTATCATCGCCGTCTTCCATCTTTCATCATCGCCGATGGACATGCAAAACGATACCCATACCTGCTCTTTGTTTGGCAATTAATGCCAGCCTGAGTCTACCTACTGGCTCTCGAGCTCAACACGAAGTCCACAACAAGTGACAAACAAAGTCCACAGCGACTGGCAAACGAAAGTTCTCGACGCGAGGCAACCTCATCCCTGCTCCCACCACTCGAAGCAACGTTTTTCGGCATCGAACTTTGTTTTGTAACTTGAGTACAGGCGTTAATATACTCTGTGTACCCTTGGTACAGAGTATAATGAATGCAACGAACTATATTCAAGTCCTTGAATCGGAAATTCCTCTTTTTTTTTTTTAAATGTTTGGACCAATTTCATGAACCTTTCAACAAGATAATGCTCCAATACATACCGCAAGAGCAGACGAACTATGGATTCAGCATCAAAATGTGGACTTATTCACACTTTTAAATGGTACAGATGATGAATCTATTCAAGTGACGTGCATTGTATGTGTGGCATTTGCTCGTGTTGGCAGCTGTCTGTGCGGAAAATTAATTTGCGGCTTATCGAAACCATAAAATTTTTCTAATCCACTTTGCGTAAATAATCATGAGCGTCAATTCAATGCCACTCTCTCCCGCTCTCTCCCCCTCTCCATCTCACTATCTATCCATCTGTCTGAGTGTAGCATACTTTTGTGGGCTCTGCATTTAATGCGCTCGGGCAAAAAGAAAACTTTCAACTTTGTTCGAGGCGCCAAAGTCGAAAAGTAACTTGGTTTTTCTTTTTTTCGCTGCGTCAACAAAAATTCTTAGCAACAACCAGAAAATGTCATGTAAAACCCCAGACAATATTACATTTGTTGACCTCGAGTGGAGTAAGCGGGGCACAGCTAACTTTGTTGGCTGCTAAAAATTGCAACAAAGTTTGACAGAAACAAAAATATGGGGGAGGGGGGGTGTCCGGCTTGCTCCTCCTCTGTCAGCTGCAGCGTCATAAAATCGACAAAACGACATAAGAAAAATGGTTTGTTTAGGAGTTGACATAAAACAAATGCCACAAAATTGCGTTTACTTTAACCTGTCAAACCGGAAAAGGCACAGAAAATGTCTTTGTCTTGGACAAAAATTGAGTTAGTTTGCCATATCTGGCATAATTGGGTTAGTCAGATCGGCTTAGGTCTTGGGGGAAATTAAAAGGGTGTTTGTTCATTTTGTTTTTGTAACCAAATTGTCTTGACATGAGGACAAAGGACGAATGGTACTTAATGGTATCTTGCAGACTAAGAGCAGCCAGAGGCAGTTAAAGAGCTGCCAATACACCCTGAAAAATGCACTGTTTGGTGCGGCTTTTGGGCCGGTGGCATCATTGGACTGTAGTTTTTTGAAAACTATGGAAATTGCAACGTTAAAATTGAAGAATTGGACTTAGTAGCCATGTGGTTTTAACAAGACGTTGCCACATGCCACACGGCACGCGAAACTATGGACCAATTGCGACACGCAAATCATCTTAAACCAACGCCAACCCTTCAATATTCTGTAACTTGTTGCCTAGTGTTTTCGTTTTACGAATTGTGATTACTGATGAGTCTCCGCTGAATGGCATATTCTTTGTTCGTTTCTTACTTCTTCGTTTCGTTCGTTCTTCGTTTTAAAACATTTTATCCAAGAAGAACACTCACACAAGTAAATTCAATACTAATCTTTAGGAATCGGTAACCAATCATATTATACCCTTGTAGACGGTATATTAAAATTGTCCAGATGTTTGTAACGCATAGAAGGAAGCATCTCCGACCACATAAAGTATACATATTCTTGATCGGCATGACGAGCTGAGTTGATATAGCCATGACCGTCTATCCGTAAGTCTGTTTCAATGCCACCTCCTCCGTCAGTTTTAACGATGCTTTTTGGTACACATACGCTGCACATTTGTCGGAATCGGCCGTATCGGATGACTATATCATATAGCTGCCATAGAAACGATCGGTCGACAAAGTTGTTTTAGTTAAAAAAACCTTTTTTGTCTTCAATGCAAACGTGCCCAAACCTCGTGTTTCTAAGTTTTCCGTGCTTTCGCATAATTCCACCAAGTTTCATGAAAATCGGACAACTATATAGTATAGCTGCCATACAAAAGTTAGGTCAGAAAAAAAGCCTTAGTAGGAAAACCTTTTTGGTTTTCAATTCTATAGCTCCCAAACTTGTTACTGATCAATATTATATGCTAACACACAATTATGCCAATTTTTATCCAAATCGGATGACTATATCATATAGCTGCCATAGGAACTATCAGTCGAAAAAGTAGTTTTAGTTAGAAAAACTTTTTTGTCTTCAACGCGAACATGTCCAAACGTCGTAATTATATATTTTTTTTAAGATTTTACACAATTCTACCAAAGTTGATGAACATCGTTCAACTATATAGTATAGCTGCCATACAAAATATAGTTCTGAAAAAAAGTCTTAGTAGGAAAAACATTTTTGTTTTCACTGCTATCGCTCCCAAACTCGTTACTGATCTCTTTAATATGCTACCACACAATTCGGACAAGTTTGATTCCAATCGGATGACTATATCTTAAGGCTGCCATAGGAGCGACCGTTCGGAAAATGAGTCTTAGTAAGAAAAACTTTTTGGTTTTCAATGCTAGCGTCATAAAACTCGGCGATAATTAATATTCTATGCTTTCAAAAAGATTTGCTAATTTTGGTCAAAATCGGATGACTATATCTTATAGCTGCCATAGGACCGATCGGTCGGAAAATGGGTCTTAGTGAAAAAACTTTTTTGTTTTTAAATAAATAGTTCTTGAAGTCGGTGATTCTTAATATTAAACTAATTTGAAAAAGTTGATCGACATCGGATGACTATATCTTATGGTTGCCATAGGACCGATCGGTCGGAAAATGAGTCTTAGTGAGAAAAACTTTTCTGTTTTAAATTTTATCTTTCTTAAACTCGGCGATTGTTAATTTGATATGTTTTCAAAAACATTCGTGAAATTTGGGCGAAATCAGATGTTTACCTGTATGAAAATGGGTTTTAGTTAAAAAACTGTTAGATTTTTATGTAAGCTTTCTTAAACTCTGTCATTTCAAAAACAGCATTTGCAAGGGTATAAAAACTTCGGCACAGACGAAGTTAGCTTGGCCTTCTCGTTTGACTTGTTACTTAAGAATGTTTTGTAAGCTTAGCCAACAGCAACCACTTCCTCTAAGACGTCAAAGCGAAATGAAAGCACTCATTGCTTGTCTATTTTTGCTTTCATTGCTTTTAGCAGTTCCCAACTGATCTAAGCAATGATTGTATGGAGAGGCAGTTGGCAATCATGCTTTCTTCAGCAAAAAGCCTTCTGAAGAGTCGTTAGGGATAACGATGAAACAGTTCTGTAAAGGCAACCAGCTCTTTTTGGTGGTACAATGCATAAGTTGTTTACAAGTTGTGAACAAACGCAACTTTTTCGGACCTAGAGCCAGCCAACTCACACTAATTGAAATTCCAAATAGTTTACGAGATATGGAGTTGCAAATCCCAATCAGAAGCTGAAAACTTCAAAATGCAATAAACAGAAAACGGCAGCTAACCAGGCCAAACCCTGTGAAGGTTTTTGTACTACCATCATACCCTTTGAGAATTTTTTGGTCTCGACTCTATCAACTTTTTAGTGTTGCACAGTGTTATTGGTAGATATTATTTAGGCAAGAAAAATTAATCATAAATATGTAATAGTTTCAAATGCTAAAGAATGTAATATGGAAGTTTCTCTCAGTGTTAGGCAAAAAGAGTTTAATTAGTTAATCATATTTCTTCTTTATACAAGTGTTTTCTTTTCAACGATATTTGGATATACAGTATACAGCAACAAGAAATTTGCACAAAGACTTTTGTTCCATTTTTCACTATTTTTGGGTTCTGGACGATGCTGGACGATGATGTTTTCACACTGACTGTTCAAATAGAAGAGACGGAAAAGACTTAAGCCGGAAATCTATGGCACATGAAATTGACATCCCGCTGTCACTAACTATCGAGTTATTTGCGAAACTACACACTAATACTTATTAATATAAACTTTAGTATTTTTATTTAATTTTATAATTTAAGCTTTATTTAATTAAAACCACTTTATCCATATGTTTCTTTATGCTATTTTCACTCTCTAAGTTACTGCAATTGTTTAGTTTTTTATTTCTCCTTTTTTTGGTTTTTTACTTCTAATCTAGATTCTACTATTTAGCATTAGTGTGGTCTGCTTTTAGGCTTAAACTTTTTTTTCTCAATTTTGGTCGGACCAAGCGCCACTACATACCGTGATCTGTAGCTGTGGTTGTTTTGCAAATTCCGTAAGCTGATTCCTTAGTTGATCGACCGTCTCTTCGGATTTTAGCCTAAATTCTGCCATGTATGCTTGTAACTCTTTCCTTGTGACATTATAGATCCACGATGTCCCTGACATCTTTACTCTTTGTCTTTTTAGGACGACTCTAGGGAATTTCGTACAACCACAAACAGCTCGGGCGCCACTTTTAGGCTTTTATTGGCCGGAGTGTAGCTCGCCGGGGGCAGGGGTCACAGAAATTTATTTTCTTTGTTTTGTAGTCGCCGGTTGCTGTACACGAATTTCCCTTGAGTCCTCCCACAAAGAACCAGAGTGGGGGATCAATCGAATCTTCAATGTATTTCTTTATTCAGGGGGTTAATCTTTTCTTGGCTTAGATCTAACTTATATTACTTATTCCTCGGAGCGGGTGGGAGCCGTGGGTGCTCGTGCTGTAAAGTGTAAAAAATGTGTGAAAATAGCGTCAGGGGGGTTTCGGCTTTCGTTGGGCATTTAAACGGTCTCCGCCGTCGATGCGCCGTTTTCCAGGGGCTTGGTGCCCTCGGGGATCCCTGAGGTGTTGAGTGGCGTGCTTCCGATGGCACTGATGATGATCTAGAGGCGACTAGGGGGTTGCACTAGGGGAAATTTGACCACTTTTTCGGGCCAAAATTAATAACTCAAGAACGGATCAAGATATAAACCAATATCTATTAGAAATAGTAAATTAGAGTGCATGGCACCGCCTCTTTTTTAAAAAAAAACTCATGTAAATTTTTGCAGATTTTTAGAGTACTACTTTAACAATTAACAACCATTTTTGTGACTGTATTAGGTTATATTTATTGGAAAATAGTGGGCGTGGCACGTCTTTAACAAGGGAAAACAGTTTTAAGGAAGAAAGTAATATAAAGCAAATTGATCTTGTAGCCAAGTAATGAAAGACAATTAATAATTCATAGGACGAAATATATTTTCCTTACACACCTCTTCGAAAAAGTTCTTCGTTTTCCAATTCAATATTGTATTGATGTTCTAAGTCCTTAAAGTCATTAAAATGGCTTTCATCCCCACGCTCCGTGGTGTCATCCGGATTTGATGAGCATTCTAATAGGTTCAAAACCTCTAATGGAACACACATTCTCCTCTGTCGCTGAATTCATCTATCCAAATTCACTGAAGAAATTATCGGAGCAGAAGTATCTATAGCTCGCTGAAACATGTATGTTAGGTCTTCAATCCTACCTAGATTTGTAAAATTTATTGCGAGATTCAGCTCCTTCTTCTCCGAAATATCCAATAGGAAGCACAGAATTTTCAATCATTAAAATTTTATGAACACTTGCGGTCAATGATTATCATCTCGGCAGTACGATAACAAAAAGCCTGCAATTTTGGAACAGCAATTGGCAGCTGGCATGAAGAGCATATCAAAATCGTTCGTAAATTTGCAATCAGCTGCTCATCGATGCCAGTGATGTTGGAAAAAGCATGAGGATCGGAATATGCTCGCCGAGCAGTGTTACCATCGTTGGTACTGCCAAATCCTCCAACTTTCGGTTGACCGACTTTCAACGAAAGGTGTTCCCGAAATAGAAATTGGATTTCTTTTTTTCGCTGAAGAACCTCTTTTTTATCATTTTCCTTCAAAATTCTCCATTTCTTCACATGACATTTAAACCCTGCGTGCAAAATGAATTTAAAATTCACAAAACGGCCCATATATTGTTGCTGTCCCAATGTATGCCTTACAGAAACAGTACAACCGGCTAGTAATTTGTACAGAATTTCAATAAAAATTTTCAACAAAACCCATTGGCCGTTTTGTAAATTTTTTATATAAGTACTAAGTGTGGTATATCTTCATTGGAAAAAATCGTAGAATGGTTTGGGATAGTTTTTTTTTCAAAGTTAAGGAGTAGTTCCATCCGATAATAACAAAGAAAGTCGAAACAAAAATATAGGTTCCCCTGAAAACGCTTCTGAAAAGAGTCAAAGAAGGCATTTTTTGCAACTTTAAGCGGCAATAACTTAAAATCTCGACGTGATGGACCATTTCTGAAAACAGATTCGTGTTCAGCACACGAAAATCACCTGGAATCACCACTGACCCTTCAATATACTGGAAAAAGTCTAATATTGTTGCCTTGTGTTGCTGTTATATACAGATTAAACTTAATGTATACAAACTTCCCGCTTTCCAAAACAACTTTGCAGGGAATCAAGTTAGATATTTTGTATTTCACGTTTTTGTCTTCCTTTAAAATGCAGTCCTTGCTCTCTTTCACAAATTCCAACTTTAAAGGCCTACAAAATCGAATTGATTGTGGAGTGCGATTATTCCATATCAAATTTTTTTACGCATCTATAAGCCGTAAGGATGTGACTGTTGTAGCAAATATATTGGAGCCAAAGCATAGTCCTCCCAAGTATTTCTGATTGTAATTGGATTGCCCAGAGCTTCCATCAAAGCCGTAGCTTAAAATCAGTTCCGTTGATAAAAACTCTGTACCTTGATCTTGCATAATGTTCTCAACGACGTCAACTTGCAAATGAACGAGCCGTCTTGCTGTGTGGGCTAGAAGACTCTGCAGCTTTACTTCAGCTTTTTTATCACTTACTAGGTCAGCAACCGTCTTGTATAATGGAAATATATCGCATTGCTTTTTTTTTTAATTGGTCTCGTATAGCAAAGTATTGCCCTTTTGTAAAATTTTTGGTCCAGAAGAAGAGCTAATGCCCCATCAGGGGACACAGCTTCTGGCTTTTTGATCGAACAAACAAATCTGCGTTTGTCAAATAAAGGTTATGTCCTAAAAATTAAAATTTCTCGAAAAATCGTAAAAATTGTTATTTTTAATTGCATTCGTTTGAACAGGAATTTAATAATCTACAACATACAATACATCTTGTTGATGGACTCTGCTGGACTCATTTTAAATCCCTTTTGCAAGATGAGACTTTATCAAAAATTAGCATTTGCAACAGCTGTGTTTATCAGCTGATTCCTTTGTTGTGGCGCCCTCTATCGAGATTTCTGTTATGCAACACTAAAGATTGATCTATTGTGAATGCGTTGCACTAAAACTTGTTTGAATTTTTCGACTTTCAGAAAATGGGTTTTGGCCTTAAAAAAGTGGTCAAATTTCCCTTAGTGGATTGGTCCGAAGAAATGGGGAATTTTCCAAGCGAGAATTATGATATTCCGGGAACAGATTAAGGGTATAAACAAATGGGGGCGTACTCTGAGCTACGAGGTTGGATGCAGGGCGCACTCCAAGAGAGTATTAGGGTATTCGGGGAAGAGGTGAGGGGATGAACAGATGCAGGGCGAACTCTGAGCCACGAGGTTGGATGCAGGGCGCACTCCAGTAGAGATCAGAGGTCGCAAAAATCGGTCCCCCGTTTGCCTTTGTCAGAAAACGACAGCTTTCGTGCGACCACATTGAAAAGAGGTACCGAAAAAACCTTTAACTACGCTCTCTGATTCTATTTAGTTGTGAGAGGAGAGAAACACATTTTATGATTTTTTTCCTCTTAGGTCTTTTTGGGACCCTATGGCCTAATTACCGAATTCAAAAGGTCTTCTTCGTATGTATGCATCGGTGTGTAAGGCTCGGCCAACGATATGAATGTATGCGACGAACTATATGTGCTCTCTCGTTCTCTCTCTCTGCTTATGTTAAACTCTGGCGCAACTCATGAGTCTGCAACCTTTTCAAATAACATTTTCAGAGTTTGGTCTTTAAGAAGCACGCAATTTAAGACCAATTGACTAAGTTGGGCCTGTCATTCGGTTGCTGTCAGATCGATCAGTGCTGTGTGGTCAACCACAGACACTAAACAGTGAGCGCGATAACAGAACACATTCGGTTGCGGGAAGCCCGATCCCCTTTTATATTTGGTTTTCCGGTCAGTGACGTGAGCAGAGCGAACTGGAAAAATGGTTGAGAGTTATTTACGAGCTATGGTAGAGATCTATGATACAACGATGATGAATGGCTTACCTGCACGCTTTGAGCTCTGATCGAAAGTGATTTTGTGACGTGTCACAGAAGGATATTGAGGAATTTTGAAAACTGATCAATAGATGACGCCACCACTTGCTTTGAACAATGCTGGTTGAGGTATTTTCAAAATTGACCAATAAATAGCGCCAGTTCATCCAGCTCCAATCACAGTTTCAACTAGTTCGGACATCACTAACAAATCGTTACTCGACGGAAGCCCGCCTCTAACACACACTCAACTCTATGCATTCTGCGATGAAATGTAAAAGCAACATCGCACGCAAGAGTGATTCAGTACAAATTCAAAACTACAACCGTGTTCATTAAAGGTGTATAATTCTATACTCATTCCATAGCCTCTTTCGCAGTTTGCTATTGGTTCGTTGAGGGCTGAATGGGATATAGAATTCTTCCTACATATTGCTGATTTGGCAGTTTTAATCAGTGGAATTTGTTCATTCTGGTTTCTAACAAACAAAAAAAATCAGTTGCCTGTTGCGCTTCCCCCTTCCTTGCCCCCTTCCCTTTTGCAGAGATCGTAAAGCGACATTAACTTAACAGCCTTAAAAGCTTTGCTCTTATGTTTTTTTTGCCAGGGCAAACTCAATTTTTCATTGCTATTGTACCACAACACACACACACACACACATTCCGTCTCCCCTCCTACCCAACCCCGTCCCTCCCTCCCTCCCTCCCTCCCTCTCAACATTATCTGATTTGGATTTCACTTTGTTGTGTGCGACATTTTGTAATGCGTTGCAAATCGAAAGAAAATGAAAGCGACGTTGCGCAAACAAGAATCCTTTGTTAATTAGCTGCCTGACTCTTTTTTTTGTTGTTGGCAATTGTCAAAATGGTTAAGCTGAACTCACATTTGCCTAGAATGTAATTAAAAAAACGGAGCAACAGTGCCGCTGATTATTTAAGATTGGAGTCGAAACGTAGAAAAAGAAAGAACGAATGAAAGAAAGCAAGGAAACAGGAAGCAGAATGGGCGGAGTTTTCTTCTTGTTTTTTAGCTTAACATGCGCTGCAAGCACGTGACTTGGTCTGGTTGGGGTCCATGTTGTCGCACACTAATGCAACCCAGGAACATGGAATGGCCGCAAGGGAGAAAGCAGCGAGAGCAACGTGTACACGTACCAAAAGCTTTGGCAAGGACGTGAGCATGCCGCTGGTGCGGAAAAAAAAAGAAAGAAAGAAGAAAGAATGGCTGCAAAAGGGGATGCGGATGGGGCAGGGCGGCAGCTGACTCTGGCAGAATAAACATAAAGGCAAATCATTATGCTTATTTCTTGTTTGCATTTCATTTGTTTACTTTAACTCGTTTTTCATTTTTTTAGTGCCCGAAAAAAAGGGTTTATCTCGGTTTCATTCTCTAGGCAAAAGTGGGGGGGGAGGGAAAAGAAAAACAGGTCTCTTAGGTTGGCCTGAATTTAAAGTCAGCACAGGAAAAACGCAACTCAACTAAGACTTGGTCAAAAGCGGCCACAAAATCAATGAAAATAAACGAAATATTCGTCTGGCAATTGGAGTCCCATTTGGGACTTTTTGGCTTGCAAGTGAACTTATTGAAACAAGCACTTTTTAAAAAAAACTCTCTTCTCCTCAGCTGCAGCATGCGTTCGGCTCGAGTATGTGTAAATATCGAAATGTCTTCGCCCTCTGGGGGTATCCGGTGACCATTGCTGTTCTATACACATACATACCTAATTTGCCGCGCTCACTCTCCCGCTCTCTCTCACAGAGCAAAAGATACAGCACAGCTCATAGAACAAGACAGACAGAACAACTCTCTGACCAAAAGAGACTGAACAGCTCTTAGAACAACTCAAGAACAACTCAGAGCAAGACAGACTGAACAAAAATGAACAATTGAAGAAGAACATGCTGACTTGTTCAGTTTAAAGAACAACTCAATTTTGTTCGCTCACTCATGAACAATCCAACACTACTGGATTGTGATTGTGAAATAACTAGAACAACAAGTTTGCGACCAACAAAATCTAGAAAATGAAATATCAAATGGCCAAGAATGCCTTGAGACACTTATTCACCCAACACATAGAACAAATGATGCTACGTTTATTTGAAGCTTTAATTTCAAAATCAGAAGCTGTAATGTACAATTACTATTCTATGGTTTTCAAGTCGGCTTAAAATTAATAAGCATAACCTAACGTCCTGTTTTGAATTTTTGAATGTTATCGATCGTTCAAACTAAGTGGCAACCTTATTTGCGTACGTGGCAGAGCTGTTCGCGATAATGGAAGCACACAGAGAAACCGTTTCTTGAGAGCGCGCTCTCTCTGACTTAGTTCGTGTTTGCTTTCCTCTGCTGGCTTCCCGCTGACGCTGACGAGAGCAGACGCATAAAAAGGAAAAGTCGCAAACCATTTTTACAAGCGAGGCTAAATTGAAATTAATCCGGCTTAATCTTAGCCATCCGAGCTGTTTTAGACCCGCACGATCAACCATAATAACTCTAAAAAGATTTGCTACTAGTCTCGAGGAATATTTCTTGGCGCAAGTCTACTTTTCTTTTGAAAATTAACTTTTCTCCCAAAAAGAAAAGACGTAACCTTCACGGTTTTTGCTTTTGCGCAGCGCCAGGCAACCGTCTTTGGAAAAAGAGGTGCATCAGACCAATGCATTTGCTTGAATACTGATCACATCTGAGAGTTTTGGACAGGTAAAGACTGCTCGAGTCGCGTAAGACTGAAAGAAAACTAATTTTCTTTACGCTTTATTCATAGCAAGAATCTCGATCAGTGTATCAGTGTGAAAGTGTGGCAAAGTGTTGTAAACCACACACATATTAAGGCAGCAGGTGCCACGAGCTCGACAAAGGAGCAGCCGTGCATCAGTGGCGTCAACCAAACGACCAACTGTTTGAAACACCCAGTGCTGTTTCCAAGTCAGCCAGTTGGTCACCTTGCTCGCTTTTAGTTCCCAGGTCACATAAACCGTTAGCCCAGCCTTGCACTAAACACATTGGCACTGACTCTTGCTGATCACCAGAACACAACGATCGGAGAAATCCAGCATAGCCAGCAGAGTTAACCTTAACCCGAACCTAAGTTCGAGGAGGAGTTCCAGTCATCAAAGCCATCATCAAGATCTTCACTGCAGTGAAAGTGAAAGCCTTTTGAGCAGTTTATACAAGATGCAGTTAAAGTAAAATTAAAATTAGTGAATTTAATTTAGTCAACATCCTAAATTAATTTTGTTTGGTTCATTTTTGTTGAGTTGAGTTGATCAAAAAGTATTAAAAATGGCATAATCGTATAAAGCGTGCCCAACAAAAATCGAAGAAATGAACTTGATAAAAGAACGGTTAGGAAGTGTTATATACGGATCTTCTTCAGAATAGATTTTGCAGCTAAGCCATACATATGCTATCCCATATCTATAGGCGTGGCCTGTATAGATAGGTTAATTGCGTCCTGGTTGTCTTTAATGGTTCACGTTCCTAACGAAGAAGAGAGTGTAGATCAGGGGTGCCCAGAATGAGCTTACGGCCGCACAGCCACTACAAATAGAAAGAGAAACCCGATTTGTGTTTGTGTGTGTGTGTCGGCGTGATTAACGAAAAACGAGAGAGAGAAGAGAGACACACAAGAAGTTGTTGTTACACGTCCGCATTCACCAACAAACAATCCTTCACTCGGAAAGAAAAAGAGGAGAGAACGCATATGAAAATGAAGGTCATACTCGTCTGCTAACCCTTTGCGTAAAACAACCCCTGATCTACATATATGAACTGTTTGAAATGATTCAGCTCAGATCAGCTTAACAAAGCTACTAAATAAATCAAAACAAACATTAGGGTATTAATGTACGCGGACAACATTGTGATGGGAACCCTCCAGCAAATGATCCATAACCTCGAGACATTCTGCTTATTGTGGGGCATGGAAGTCAATAAGGCAAAATCCGAGTGTAATGGTGTTTAGAAAAGGCGGTAGACTGGCGGCATCGAAGAACTGGACGTTTCAAGAGGAACAGGAGTACAAATACATTGGGGTAATCCTGACACCTACAATGAGCCTTAAGTAGCAGGTGGCAGCAGGGACAAAAGAAGCAAAAGCTAGTATAAACTCTGTGTGGGCGAATTTCATCAACAAGGGAACAGTGAACCTAGCATCTAAATGGAAAATCTTTAGCTCTAACTTTGGAGCTCAAGTCTGGGGTGGAGAAATAAAGAAAGAGGCAGACCAACTGCTGCGATATTTTTTAAAAAAGGATACTCAAGCTACCAGATAGCACACCCAACTACATATTGGGAATTGATGCAGAGCTAGAAGCTGGACACATCTATAGTCTAACACTTCATCTCAAATACCTATCAAGAATTTTATTTGAGTATGAAGATTCTAGACTTCCGCATATCCTTGCTGAGAAAATGATGCGAAATAATTTGGGTTGGTTTGCGAGGGTTAGAGAAATGTTCGCGTATCATGGCTTATCACTCGGAGACAACCACTCGCATGCAGATTGGATTGACCACAATGTTCGGTTCCTAATCGAATCAAAAGCAAACAACCGCATGCAACACATGAACAAGGCATCAGTAAGTGCAACAAGAGTATCGTCAATGTGAATCGGAGCACGGCGCCTTCACGACGCGCACACAGACGGCGCAGCAGCTGCATTTTGGATGATCGAGACTCGCTGATAACGGTTGTTTTTTCTGTTGTTGTTGTTGGGCTGCTCCCAAACTCAAACCACCGTTGCAGTAGGGCTACGTGTCTTTCAAGCAAAGCGAGATAACTTGGATAATGAAGACTAGAGGAGATCTTTTATGGTTAAACAGCAGCCCAAGAAGAATTGTAAGTGTATGATCAGGAGGACATGCTGTATTTTGTAGGACGATGTCCAATACTGCGGGAATTTCGTTGGCGCTATATCAAAACGTGTTCGTGTACCGAAGAAGAGGTGCATATGACCCTGAACGGGGGGATGGAATGGAATAATCTGTAGCTTCTGGGGAGAAGGTGCTTAACAAGCAGCTTCTGCAGCCTATGGGAAACCCAGCGGTTGCAGATATGCTGTCTCTGTGGCCTTCATTTAATAAGTGGGAAAAGTGTGTAGAGCTGAGTATCAGGGGTCTGTAATACTTGTATACAAAAATGTAAATATTTTTCTGTTTTAGAAGTTAAAGCTTAGGTACATGTTGGGTACATTTTTGTATGAAAAGTGTATGGGTCCAGGTACGTCACGGTATACTTGTACCTAAAACTTGTTTTACTAGCTGATTCCAAAAGTCTAGGGCTAATCTTAGTATGGTACACCAATTGCACTTCCACCTGAGGTGCATGTGCTCTGGTACAGCACGGAATACTTCTTATTTGAAGTCGCTTGCTGATTCCAAAAGTCCCGAGTCCAACTGCACGTCCACCTAGGTTAGGTTGAGATGGCTAGGCTCAACTTAAATAGCTAATAGGGTTCGTCTACGAACCTCTTAGCCTAAATGTCAAAATCATGAGGACAAAATTGCTATAAATTAGGCAGTAAAAGTTAGGCAGGAAGTTACGCTGAAGTTTGTTGTTCGATGCTCGGCCAAACTCAGCATGAGATACTAAAATTCGGTTAACCTTAGGTCAGTTTGACTAACCGGACATTGCGAAATCGGGCCGACATGGGCACGTTTTCTTCTCAAATCAGCGTTTATCAAAAAGAGCGTGGCCAAAAAAGTGAGAGTGCGCAAAATAAAGCGACGCAAACCAGCTCTGACCTATTTCATCGACCGCTGGTCAGTGACTCAAAAAGCAGTTTGCTCTCTTGGCACAAGCCTCGGTATGCAGCGGATATGGAAACCGTTTTATATCTTTGATTAATGTTGCACTCATCCACCGCTACCTTCCTTGGCTTACATTTACTCCTTAACTTCCGCAGTTTGCTCAAC
This sequence comes from Lordiphosa magnipectinata, assembly GCA_037044535.1. Classification (NCBI taxonomy): domain Eukaryota; kingdom Metazoa; phylum Arthropoda; class Insecta; order Diptera; family Drosophilidae; genus Lordiphosa; species Lordiphosa magnipectinata. Next base: position 48,387 of record JBAMBO010002603.1, on the reverse strand, counting down.
ATTTTGACAGTAGTCTATTAACAGTTGAGAGTAGTTGACAGCAGCAGCAGCAGCAGCAGCAGTGCTGCACTTGTACCTCCCCTCTTGCTCTTTGCTCATTTCCTTAAAATATTTTCGGTCAAAAAAGTTTCCACTCCTTCCTGCTTTCCATTTTGCTTTTCACTCTGGCATTACGTACTTATTACTATCTCGGCGACAGGTAAAAGTTAACCCATCCATGAATTTCCCCGGCACATTCTTCTATAATTTTCTTAACGCAAAGTTTTTGCGAACAATTACGTACGTGCGGGGTGGTTTTTTGCCACACTAACTACATAACTGCAGACAGAACATGTCGCTGTTGCGGTTTAGGTGAGCGCAACTGACAAACTGACAGACTGTCAGCCGCGGGGCGAGAGTCGCTAGTACTTAGAAAACTTTGCCACTGTATAAGCTTAACTTTTCAACCGCAACAGCAACAGCAACAACGACAATAATGACACTGTTGACAGCCACCACACCCAACCAGCCCACCCACCCGCCAGCCGCTTTGGCTGCATCTTTTGCATAATTTTGCCCTCATGGAATGCAACTCTAATAAGCCGCTCTTTTGGTGGATGCCACAAATTAAACACTAGACGTAGCATCAAAGCTGTCAGTCCTTAAAGCTGGACTCCTGTGGTCCCACTACGGTACGGACTTGGGCCCAACACTCAAAGGAAATGAGAAAAATTTTCTTCATTTCCGTTAAATGTCACTACACTTTGACTTTGGTTTTTCTGGCCTGTTGACTGTTGAATTTGCCAAATGAAAAGGCACAAACGGAAAAGTTTTGTCAAATTTACAAACTTTAAGAGCAGACCATATGGCTAGAGCGGCTCAAGGGGTATGTATGGCTGTTAGCGATCATTGAGAGTTGCCGTATCAGCATAAAACCACAACAAGTCAATAGTTACACAAAAAAAAAAAAAAACACTTAAAGACCATCTTGTTCACTTGTTCAACTCATTATTGTTCACTTACTTGTGAACAACCCAACACTGTCATGTGGAAATTTGACCTACTTTTGGAACATCTTTGACACGCTGAAAGAGACGACACCAAGTCAAGAGATTTTTGTGCCTCCAACTCTTACACTTGGGAAAAAAAGAAGTGAGAAAGTTGGTCAAGCGTGACAGTAATTTACTTTTTTTGAGAGACAGTAGAAATTTGGATAATATAGACTACACAATAAAAAGAAAGTAATCATCACACTATTTAGCACCAAAAACCGTAACCTTTAACTGATAAAAACACTTGGAAATTCGTACCCGAAAGCGATAAAATTTCTTGCTATGAGCAATGCGAGAAGATGGCATAGTGAAAGCTTTGAGCGAAGCGAGTTGCATTGTTCTATTTTAGTTATTAGTGTGGACGGACGATGGATTCAGACGAAGAATATAATAGCGGTTAATTTTATTAACAAAAAAAAAGTGTCCAGTGTCCACCCATTCAACCGAAATCGAAATGAAAAAGGAGAGCTTCATAATATATATAATGATTTGGGAAAACATCCAGAAAAGTTTGCCAATTATTTGCGGATGTCGATTTCGACGTTTGATTATATATTAAAAAAAATTAGCAGTAAATTCGAGAAACGTTGGTCCACCTTTGTTATCCATCCCATATAGTAAAAGGCTATCAAAAAAAGCTTCGTTGTCATCTCTCACTTTTTGCATATTTGTTTTCTTTTCTAGCAACAATAATTTTTGTTTCACACTAGCCAACAATTCGTTAGAAGCACTAAGGTTTATCTGTTTTTTTTTTTCGGTTGATGATAAACCTCATCCTCAGACAGCTCACGAATTTCTTCACATATAGTTTCATCTACAGATGCTTCATTTAATGAGTCTTCTGAAGTGAATCTGGAAGAAGAAGCTTTCAAAGAAATTTGTAAATCGTGGTTTGAAAAGAAAGTATCTAAATTTCCGACTGATTTACGTGGTCCCATTTGGGCTTTCAAAAAAAGCAGAGACTTGAAATGAGGCCAAGTTGTATAGTTGCCATAATTCTCCTCCGAAACTCCGCAATCTCCAGATTTTGCAACTGGAATTTTTATACCCTTGCAAAGGGTATTATAATTTTGCCTAGAAGTTTGCAACGCATAGTACTATTCATTTCCGACCCCATAAAGTATATATATTCTTGATCAGGGCGACGAGTTGAGACGATTGAGCTTTGTCCGTCCGTCTGTTTCTACGCAAACTAGTCTCTCAGTTTTAAAGCTTTCGAGCTGAATTTTTGCACAGAGTCTTCTTTTTACTGCACGCTGCTAATATGTCGGAACAGACCGGATCGGATGACTATATCTTATAGCTGCCATAGGAACCATTGGTAAATAAATGGGTCTTAGTGACAAAAACTTTTTTGTTTTCAATGTTAGCGGCCTTAAACTCGGCCATTGCTAATATTATCTGCTTTCAAACAGATTTTTAAATTTTGGTCAAGATCGGATGACTATATCTTTTAGCTGTCATGGGATCCATCGGTCGAAAAATGGGTCTTAGTAAGAAAAACTTTTTTGTTTTGAATGCTAGCGTCGTACAACTCGCCCATTATTAATATTATATGCTTTTAAACAGATTTGAAAACTTTGGTCAATATCGGATGACTATATCTTAAGGCTAGGACCGACCGTTCGGAAAATGAGTCTTAGTGAGAAAAACTTTTTTGTTTTCAATGCTAGCGTCATAAAACTCGGCGATAATTAATATTCTGTGCTTTCAAAAAGATTTGCAAATTTTGATCAAAATCGGATGACTATATCTTAAGGCTGCCATAGGACCGATCGGTCGAAAAATGGGTCTTAGTGAGAAAAACTGTTTTGTTTTCAAATAAATAGTTCTTAAAGTCGGTGATTCTTAATATTAAACTAATTTGAAAAAGTTGATCGACATCGGGTGACTATATCTTATATTTGCCATAGGACCGATCGGTCGGAAAATGAGTCTTAGTGAGAAAAACTTTTCTGTTTTAAATTTTATCTTTCTTAAACTCCGCGATATGTTAATTTGATATGTTTTCAAAAAGATTCGCGAAATTTGTGGCGAAATCAGATGTTTACCTGTATGAAAATGGGTTTTAGTTAAAAAATTGTTAGATTTTTATGCTAAGCGTTCTTAAACTCTGTCATTTCAAAAACAGCATTTGCAAGGGTATAAAAACTTCGGCACAGACGAAGTTAGCTTGGCCTTGTCGTTTTCCACTCATTTCGAAATTGGTCACGGATGTTTTTCCATTTCTTCTTTAAGCAGTCCTCTTAAATAAAAATTGTATAAATTACATTACACCTACTGTACAAATATTAAGTAATTACAGATTTTTAGCTACTGGAGCATCTTTTTCATCATTGGCCTATTCATTCAAAGATTGAGAAGGTCTAACTGTGTCAGTTGTCGTAAAAGAAACTGTAATAGCTCTTTGGGACAGAGCTTAAACCATTGCATATGCCACAGCCCACCAAGCAAATAATTAGACAGACGGCAAACAAATTTTGGAGACTTTGCAGAAGCTTTCCCAATTGTGCTGGGGCTATTGATGGAAAGCACATTCGCGTTAGGTGTCCACCACATTCTGGGTCTATGTTTTACAATTATAAAAAATACTTTTCAATAGTATTTCAAGGGGTGGCAGATGCCAATTGCAAATTTATTGCAATAGAAGTTGGAGGCTATGGCAAGCAAAGTGATGGTGGAACATTTAATGCATCACAACTGTACAATCAACTAAAAGCTCGACAGCTCCTGTTTGCTTGGAACAAATATTAAGATGCCCTATGTTTTTGTTGGTGATGAGGCTTTTCCACTTTTGGAAACTCTTTCAAGGCCATATTCGAGAAGGGACATAAATGCTCATAACGAGTATATTAACAGTCGACTTTCCATAGCTCGTAGATGCATTGAATGTGCCTTTGGAATAATAACATCTAAATGGCGCCTCCTCTGGAAGCCTATTGAGACAAATCCCGATTTTGTTGATGTAATTGTGAAGAGTATATGCATAATCATTGACCTTGAAGGGGCTTATGATATGAATCTTGAATCAGAACATTTTCACACCAACAACGCCGCAACATTTAATCATATTAATCTAAGAACAGGCCAAATAGTTAGAGACGCTTTTCGTGACCTTGTATGACACAAAAAAGTATGAAAAAGCAGGTTGCAAACTGTTTTCTCGCATCGCTATCGCTTTATCGCATGCACTCGCATATCGCTCCGCCCTCACTCTGACACCTTTTGTGCGATTGCTTTAAAAAAAAGGTTGCAGTGGCTTATCGCGCGTTCTCGCCCAATATTATCGCATCGCTTCTCGCGCGCACTCTGACATCAGCCTTACACTCACGAGGCTTTGATAGGAAACATGATGTAAAATTTACGGAAACTAGCAGGGAGTAGAAATAACAACAACAAGATCACTTGACAACAGTCGCAAAGGAATAACAGGCAGAAATAATAAAATCAATCACTCTTCCTCCACTGTTTCTCCCCATTGTTCCCGCACTGTTCCTCCACTGTTCCCCCACTGTTCTACCCACTGTTCCCCTATTGTTCCCCCACTGTTCCCCCACTGTAAAGTCACTGTTCGGTCACTGATTAGTCACTGCTAAGTCACGGTTAAGTCATGTTTAAGTCACTGCTAAGTCACTGTTCAGTCACTGCTAAGTCACTGGTCAGTCACTGTTAAGGCACTGTTTAGTCTATGTTTAGTCTATGTTTAATCACTGTTAATTCACTGTAAAATCACTGTTTTGTCACTGTTTTGTCACTGTTAAGTCATTATCAAGTCACTGTAAAGTCACTGTTTCGTCACTGTTAAGTCATTATTACGTCACTGTTAAGGCACTGTTTAGTCAATGTTAAGTCGATGTTAATTCACTGTAAAATCACTGTTTAGTCAGTGCTAAGTCACTGTTAAGTCACTATTTAGTCACTGTTGAGTCATTATTATGTCACTGTTAAGACACTGTTTAGTCACTGTTAAGTCATTATTATGTCACTGTTAAGTCATTATTATGTCACTGTTAAGGCACTGTTTAGTCAATGTTAAGTCGATGTTAATTCACTGTAAAATCACTGTTTAGTCAGTGCTAAGTCACTGTTAAGTCACTATTTAGTCACTTTTGAGTCATTATTATGTAACTGTTAAGTCACTGTTAAGGCACTGCTTAGTCTATGCTTAAGTCACTGTTAATTCACTGTAAAATCACTGTTTAGTCACTGCTAAGTCACTAGCTTAGGTCACTATTTGGTCACTATTTGGTCACTATTTGGTCACTATTAAGTCATTGTTAAGTCACTGTTAAGTCACTGTCTAGTTCACTGCTCAAGTCACTGCTAGTTCAATGTTAAGTCACTGTTTAAGTCACTGTGTATGTCACTGTTAAGTCACTGTCACCCCTCTTTTCCTCTGCCACCATCTCTTATCTCTTGTGTGTGTGAGCCGCGACACTCCACAAAACAACAACATAAAATATCCATGACGTCAGCGTCACGTGACGCTGAAATCAAATTTTACGCCTACTAAAATCTTCCGTACCAAAATTAAAGATGTTTCACATCCAAAAATGTTTTTTTTATAACCGTAAACTCTATAACCTTTATTAACATAACCGGTTATCAGTACTGAAACAGAAAAGCTTACATGGTTTAATTTCAGTTTTTTCCTCTACTAATACAAATTTCAATAAAAGCGAGCGAACGAGCAAGAGACAACGCAGCTTACCAAAATCTTTACCTTCCTCATCTTTCCTTATATATTTGTTATTACACTGCCAACTTGTTTGTACGAAACACGTATATATTTGTTGTTGTTAGACCAATCCTGGTCTAATGTGCCCCCCAACTGAGTTTACAATTCTCCTAGCAGCCCTATTTCCTTTACAAGAGGTTCAGGGACTATTCGTCGTTTCTAGGTTACTGATATTGATTGGGTGTAAACTGTGTTTCCCAAATCTGCCTAGCTAGAGCACCGCAGTGTGCTAGCATATGTTCAGTGGACTCCTCCTTCTCTTCACAATATATTCATAGTTATTCCCAACTTGTACATGGTCCCTGTCATGAGCCCTGTCAACATGCTGAGGGCATTCTTTCCTTGTTGGCTTATCTTCTGGAACATTTTTAGCTTGTGGTTCGCTATTAATGCTATTCGCTTGTCTCATCCTCCTGGTGTTTACCCAGGAGGCTGTTCTATGCGTATTCTCTTCCTTTCTAAGGAGACCTTCGGCCTAATGCCGTGTGTTGGCCTCATGACCTACTATTGCAGTGGCTGCACATTTGCGTGCCAACTCGTCGGCCAATTCGTTTCCGGGGATATAGTTGTGTCCCGGTGTCCATCGTAGGGTCAGGTTGTTCCTGCTGCCTAGTTGGTCCAATTTGTTCTGCTAAGCGCATTAAGCGTTGCTTGGCTCTCTGAGCGTATAGCTATTTCTCTATTATGGTAGTTCTTTCCCATATTAAGGTCCGCACAACGAAAGTTGGCACATACTTTGGCTTGAAATATGCTTGTAAGTTCTCGCATTGCTTCAGAACTTTTCGTTTCTGGTCCTGCTACCTGCAAGTTCAGTTCCTCGGGGCGTCAGGGACCCCTATGAAAACGTAAGTATTCACACATTATAAGCCATGCTCCCATTGTAGCTTTCGTAAAAATTTTGCGATTTCAAACCGGTTTTTTGGACCAAATTTGGACTCAAAATCGTAAAATTTTTGCGAAAGCGAATATGGGAGCATGGCTGTAAGTTGCTGTTTTCGCAATAGCCTGATTCAAGTTACTTTCTTACTCTGAATGTGAATGAAAAAAAGCCTTTAACAAGCTGCTATATGCATACTAGCATAAACATCCATCGCGCTTTGCTGCGCCGCCATCAGTATAGCCGATATCAGTCCGTATAACCAAAATCCCACATTCACACATACCACCCACACAGTGGCGTATGCAGGATTTTTTTTTTTATTTATTTCATTTGCTTAAACGTGCTATTAGGGTCTTAAAAACATTCCGTACAACTTTCAAGCAGATCTGACAATATGTTCTTCAAACCTAATTTTTTTTTGATGACCCTCGTATATGAATAAAATGTTCATCGACATGGAAATTTTAGGTGATTTTTTTTTATTATGTCTTGACGCACCTTAACCCAAATTTCTCGGGAACCAATCAACCGATTTGGATGAATTTTTATCCTGTCATAACTAAACCTCAGAAAATATGTTTTCAAACACAGTTTCAGCATTTTTTCGCATATCTTCCAGTTCGGCTGTAACGGTCTTTGCATATTTCATCGGTGTTTCCAGGTCCGCTGATTCAGTTTGATGAAGTCGGCTAAGTGGCAATGTGACTGCGAATATGGCTGCAATGCTTCTAATTGCACACTGAAACTCTGGGGTTTTAATTAATGTACCCAATTCATGTGCCAACGATGCACTCGTATTGTCATCCCATTCTGCAATGTCGCTTAGAGAAACAATAACTGCTGTCTGAAGTTCCAGAAACACCAGTACAGACTCGTGACGCTAAGCCCACCGGGTTGGACACAGCTTCTTCAATTTTGTCGCTGAAGAAGTCGTTTCCAAAAGATCAATGTTTTTTGTTAAGACTGATTGCCGCTTTGGAGTATTAAAAAATGAGCATATACCACTTAGTGATCCCATGCAGTTGCGAATTGATGGAATACTGCAAGCATCAGAAATGGCCAAGTTTAATGAATGTGCAGCACAATGGACATATAATATATAGCATGTTCGAGCACATTTCAAACATATTTTTGAGCTCCTTCAAAACGTCCACTCATTGCAGCAGCGCCGTCATATCCTTGGCCAACCATCTTTTGAGTTTCGATATTTAGATGTTTCATCGTGTTCGATAATTACTTCTGCCAAAGCTTTTCCAGTTACGTCAATGACAGGGCACAAAGCAAAGGAAGTCTTCTCGTATATGTTTTTGTTTGACATCATAATATCTAAAGCATAATGAAAATTGTTCTAGATTTGCGATATCCTTTGTCTCATCTGCGAGCACTGAAAATGCATTTGAGGAGTTGATTGCCTCAACAATGTGAGTCGTAATAACTCGATTACATGCATTAATTATCTCATTCTGGATAAGAAGACTTACATATTTGGCGTTTCTTGGCCCAGTCTCTAAATGCTGCTTCAATTTGTTATCACCAGCGTCTACTCGATATCGCAGCAGCGCGCGAAAATTTCCGTCATTTTCGACCGACTGCTCCAGAATGTCATTTTGCTCAGCAAGTCCTTGGCGACCCAGGAAGATCACGGTTTCAATAATAGATCGTAGGCTAGCTCTATTCTGACGCACTTGCTCCGCAAATGTAGTGTTTATTTGCGCTTTGATTGAGTCGACACGTAGATTTTCAACTTCGTTTCGTGATACTTGCCGCAATACAGCGGATTGATGGATGGGTGTTATCTGGTGCTTATTGAACATCTTGACCGCATCCTTCCAGTTTTTAAATGGCTCTTTAACCAGCTTTTTATGCATTGCTGAAGTCCCAAAAAAAACGCAAACGGCACAAAAGGCACCATACGTAGACATTGAGTATGTTAGCCATGGCCAACGAGACAGCCAATTGTGATTAAAACGCAAGTTTCGCTTTTCACTTTTCGGAAATTTAAATGAGACTGGTGGAACCTGAATGCGTTGCATAAACCATTGGTGCCTTTTGCCATCTGGGATGATTTGATTGACAAAACACACTATGTCTTGTTTAGAATCAGCATCTTCGAAAAATATGGCCACTTCACTTGACACTTCACCTGCTACATTTCCGTTTACAATCAATGACACATTTGTAATTTCATTTGTATCACTTTTCTTCTGTTCTTTAGAAAAATAGTACGTCAAATCATGACTTTTTCTTTTCTTTGAAGTCATTTTAATTGAATTAAAGTCAAATGCTTAAGAATGGAGCGAGCGAAGTCCACGCAATTATTGGAATTGAACTAGATCAAACCAATAGTTCACACTAAACCAGCGCTAGACCATCAAAAATTTTATTTTCATTTTTTTTCTGAAAAGAGAAAAGTGATTTCTCGCCAGGGGGGGGGGTTAACCCCCAAACGATATTCTTTCTTTCATTCTTTCGTGTTCCATTTCTGTACGTTACGACGTCATCTTGACAAGCTGCGCCGATAATTTGACAAGTTGCCCGTGACAGTGGATGGAAGACTCTTGACTCTTGATAGGTTTGCTTGTGGACACTACTGTTACTCTAACATTTTTTAAGTGCGCGGTGCCTCGGACAAAAACAAGCATTTTCTTTTGATATTGAAAACAATATAAGCACGTGTGTTGTTCAAGTAAATGACAATCAATGTGGAACAGAAATTAAAGTAAGTGCAGAAAATGCAAAGATTTGTTTGTGAAATAAGGTCTTCATTAGCAAGCAGGCATTAATTTTGTGTTAAATTTAGAAATGGACATTTTTCAATTCCCTATCACATGTTTATGGGCCATTATACATACTTTGGTTACTCTCAACACTTTCCAAAAAAGGTTCCACACTTTTTTTGTAGTGTACATAAACCGTTGAGTGCTTCCGTTTGTGGGCTGCTTACAAGTGTAGATGTGTGTGTGTGTGTGTGTGTGTGTGTGTAATATTAGTGTTTGTGTTTGTACTACACAGCACTCACTCACCCGCTGTCTGTTTGGCGCTGAGCTGCGTGCGATCACGAAGCGCATAAATGGCGTTTGACACGTGACAAAAATTTTGAATTTTAATATTTTCATCAATGTGCTCGATGCTCTCTGCGAGTGTGCGAGTGTGTGTGTGCTTTAGTTAAACTGAATTTCATTTGGTTCTTCCTGCCCGCCATTGTTTTCTGGGCATCATTTCCTCGCTGCTTGTTCTCATATATACATATAAAGCCATAGCCATAGCCATTCTCATTCCAAATTGCCATAACGAAAACCGAAACCGAACCAGTACGCGGGATTCACGAAATTTGTTTACTTTTGCCCGGTGCTCAGCCCGTCCACTAGTCATAATAAAAAGGTGGAACTGCCCACATTTTGCCACTTCTGCCATCAGCTTCCAACGGTTTTGACTGCCCATTAAATATTATGGTCATGCAAACGAATCAACAACAGGAACAACAACAACAACTGAACAGCAATCATTGGCCGGGGATTTTGCATTTTGGCAATTTTTGGCGACAAATAAAAGTTAAATGAAAATGAAACTATGCAAATAACTGGCAACAACATCACAACAAATGGGAAATGTACACAGAACGAGAGAAAAAGAGGGAGGGAAATCAAAATTTATGCAACCTTGCGATCACTGAACACCAAAATCAGAGGTTATCGATAAAAGTAACTCAGCTGAATATAAGAAATTTGCAACATTGAAGATCCACTAGTTAAACCTCAAGTTGAAACCAGAATTGCATTCCAATTCATATTTAACTGTGCCACCTGCCTAGTTGGTGACCCCCAACAAGTTTTGCCATAAATATATGTGTCCAAGCGGTAACCCCATACCCCATTTTATGGCATACTTATCTATGAATGGATTTCAACTTTTTGTCGTTGACATTTTTTCTGCTGGCGACCGTAGCACGGGTGTCTGGTGCTGCCCATATGGAAATTTGGGCAATTTATGGCTGTTGTTTCACAAATCTCTCTCTCTACATACATACATATATAGTACATAGGTGGGGGGCCGGTGCTTGTGTGAGTTTGACAGTTTTATTTGCTCATATCGATTCACATTTAAACAATGCCTGCAGCAACAGCAGCAGCAGCAGCCACAATGCCAACTAAGTAACTTCAAAAAGCAACCAAATTGTCTGACATTGTTTTGTTTACTTTTTATTTTTTGTTTTTAATTAGTTTATGGCACACACACACACACACACCGCAGAACAGGAAATGAAAAAAAAAAAGCAAATTACATTTGCAAATTTTGATTTTCATTTATGATTTTAATTCGATTTGTTTATATTGATTTATTAATCAAATCAAATTTTTCTTAATATTTATTTATGATTTGATTTAATTTGTGGAAAAAGTTTGCCATCTTGAAACCAATATCACAACTCATGCCAACTTCACCTGTGAAGAAGTATTTATACCCTGGCAAATGCTGGTTTTGAAATATCATAGTTAAGCGAAACTTTTTCGATGTCAAGAGAAGAGCAGATGGAAAGAAATGCACCGTCTTTCAAGAGACGAACGATCTGTTTGGAAACCGGCCAGTGTGTGCTGCTATCGGCGTGGACACATCCACCGACGATACATATGAAACGTTTGAAATTGAAGCTCTCGATAAGGTAATGTCGGCGACTGACGTGGTGCCCGATCTACCAACACCTTATGTAGCTCTGTCAGAAGAATATTCTACTCGCCAAACTTCAAGTGAGCAAATGTTTTCAACATTTTTTTAATGTATAAATCTAATATATTTTAATTTCAAAGAAAGATAACGTGTGGAACATGCTCGAAAAAATTTCATCACATGTTCAAGAGGGCCTTGATAAGCTGGATTCACAACAATCTGTGTTCATAGAAGCTGAGAGAATCGTGGACGGGGAATTCGTACAGAAGGTCGTGCTGAAAATTAGGCATTCTTAAGAAGTCTTTTTGAAAATAATTCATTTGCTGTGCGAATAAATCTGTTTGCTTAAGGCCTTAGTATAAACAAGAAAGAAAGTCGGTCAAGCCCGACTATAACATACTCTGCACCCTTAATGTCGCAGCTCGCATTTGGTCACGAGTCAAACGGCCAGTTAACACATAACGCACAACGCAGTGCGCTCTCTAAGTCTCTCTCTCTCTCTATCTATTATCTCTATTATCTATTCTTCAGCAAATCGATAAATAATTTTGAGTACTAGATATCTCTAGAAAGTACGAACCTTCTATCATCAAAACTGTAGGAGATATGACGTTTTTTCCAAATTGCGGGGGCGCGAGAGGGCGTGGCAAAAATTGAAAATAAACTTGATCTGCCTGCAAGTATAAGAAATATATGTCTCATACATGTCAAACCTCTATCTCTTACCATCTCTGAGATCTCTTCGTTCATACGGACGGACAGACAGACAGACGGACATAGCTATATCGACTCGGCTGTTGATGCTGATCAAGAATATATATACTTTATAGGGTCGGAAATGATTCCTTCTCCCTGTTACATACTTTTGCACAAACTTAATATACTCTATGTACCTTCGGTACAGAGTATAAAAATGTAAAAAAGTATAACATTTTTAAACAAAACTGCTTCTTAATGATAAATTGGCCTGCAGGTACTGCCTAATGTGATGTCTTAAGAACAGATGATCGATCTCCATCAGTTTGCATTGTCCGATTCGTGTCGAAGTCTTGTGGCTGCTGTATAAGCGGAATATCTGACAGCATTCGAAATGTCAGTCTTAATTACCATCAATCGCTCCTATAACATTGGGTATAAGGTGATTTTTTCTCGAAAGCCTCAGATGTTATATCTGCATGCATTCCTCCAGGTCTGGGAGATATACCAATGATTTCGTTAACTTAAATATGGCAGAATTTATGGACAGTGCTTTTGTGCACACCGAAAACGTCGCCCACCGCTCTGTATTCTGCACAAGAAGCAAGCTTGTACAAACAGATTGCCACCTGTAGCTTCTCCACTGGAACCGGACACTGGACATCAACACTTTTGGCACCGGCAAATGAGGAGGTAATATTTTACACAGGCTCTAAAAACGAGTTCTTAGACATCCGAAATATTTCCATGGTTGAGCTTCTCGTTTCGATCGCTGTGAAGCAACTCCCAGTACGCAGTTGCTCCTTGGTCTACTTTTAAATGTCCTGATGCGCGGCCTCTCAACAACAGCTTCCTAAGCATCTTCTTAATTTTGGCCAGTTTTTTATGGCAGATACGAATAAGTTCCATCATGCGGGAATGTCTTCTTTTCATGCAACGACGCACGATGTTTGATGTCCGCTGCATATAATTAATTTTTCTGCACTCATGTTTTTATAATTAAGAAATTGTTTCTAGTGCAATACGACTTTTATGGAGTTGCCATGTGGCTCTGCGTAGATTGCCAATCAGTCAGTCAGTGAATCAGTCAGGACAAGCTCTTTTATATTGAGAGAGAAGAAATTACAAGCTGAATACCCAACTACGCCCAAGTCCTTTGAATGGTTATGTTTCCTATGACACCGTTTGAAAGCGTTCAAGTTCGAAACCAATTAATTCTATATTGGGAAAGTTACAACTATCACAAACTAAACCTGCAGACCAGTTTTCCAGTTCACAGCCTTAACATTATCTGAGATGTGTACTTGAACCACTTTTGAACTGGTTCAGCTGGCTGGTTCGGCAAACGTCATGTACCAGCCATCACGTTAAGTTTCCCGTTCATAGCTTAAATAATATCAGATGTAAGAAACAGAAACACTGTTAACATACAGCGTCTAATATAGTTTAATACGTCGGCTCCAGCGCGGAGGATAATTGGTACTGGAGATTTTACCACTACAGACAGTGGCATCTCTGATCCTAATTTAGCGATATCAGATGTAGTGTCCGAAAAGTCCGTCCAGGAGGTCCCTACCCCCCCTGTTGTTGAAAGTATACCTATAGGGAGTGCAGTGTTAGCGCTACGGCGCTCCTATTACGGTAAACATTACCGAGGTAGCTGGGGTATCAAGTGCTCCAAAGCCCCTTATAGGTATCCCACCAAAGAAACATATATATGTTTCTCGGCTTGCCCCTGATCTCACATCTGATGATGTTAAAGCCCACATTCAGGCCAAAATTCAAGCCGCAGGTCGTTTGGTGGAAAAAAAAAATTTTTTAGAACAATTTGTTCAAAGGATTTCTGGCCGGAACATTTAATAGTCGAAGAGTATATTGCCAAAAAGAAATATAGGCCTCCTATATATTTGTCTTTACCTTCTAACCTTTCTGGCGCCTCTACCTCTACTGTTGCGTTAAAAAACTAACGTCCTCCCTTCTGCTTGCCTATCAAAATGTACGTGGTCTTAATTCTAAATTAGCTAAACTCTTTGTAGACAGTATATCTTTCGATTTTCATGTTCTAGTTGTCACCGAGACGTGGTTAAAATCTGACATCTCTGATTCAACGGTTTTTTCTACTAAATATACCACTTATAGATGCGATCGCTCTTCCCGCGTTGGGGGTGGGGTTTTAATTGCAGTGGATTCCGGCCTTTTGTCGGAGTTGACACATACTTTAAATCCCCATGACATCGAATTTATAAGTGTTAAAATAACATTTTCTACTTTTTCCGTATTTATTACTTGTTCCTATATTCCTCCACATTCCGATACCACAATTTACTCCTCTCAACTCTCTGCCATTGAGTCGATCTCTCTGTTATTATCAAACAGTGACCTATTGATTGTTCTTGAAAACTTTAACTTGCCTGAAGTTGTGTGGTCCACGAACAATGAATCAAATGCGCATTTACCTTCGAAGTCCCATGATTTTATCGATGGCCTATTTGAGTTGGTTCCACCATATTACCAACCTACAGACCAGATTTCAAGTTCATAGCTTAAGTAACTTCTGAACCGTTTTTAACCGGTTTCAAACCGATTCACAGACTTGGGACATAGTCTATGACACTTTCCTGCTCGACATGACCATACTCTGAGTATTTCGGAATAAGAAGCCATCATACATACATATGTACTTTTATATAGAGGTATGCTATCTACTCCGTCATCTTTAAAGCTAACTTAATCAAACTTTGCACAAAGTCTTTTATACATAGCTTATAGCTGCCATAGAAACCATCGATCGATAAAGTAGTTTTAGTGAGAAAAACTTTTTTGTTTTCAACGCTAACGTCTCCAAACCTCGTACTTATAAGTTTTCTATGCTATCACATAATTCCACAAATTTTGATGAAAATAGGACAACTATACAGTACGGGTGCCATTTAAAAGCTACACAGATTGATATGGGCTGTTTAATTTGACATTTTGTCAAATATCATTTTTTTCATATTATTTCTAAACTATAACATTTCATTTGAACCAATTTGTCAAATGATATTAGAAAAGGTCAAAAGGACCTAAATAGATAATTTAATTTTCGAAACTCTCACAAGGGGAAAGGGATGTAAAGAAAATGAGAAAAAGGAAAGAGTCAAATAGTGTTTTACATCGAAACTTCAAGCAATGTAAAGAAATATATAAGTAGGCCTCAGCCATGTGACCACACGCATGCCCGATAGCGCAGTGCGGTAAGAAGACACGCCAATTTGTAACGTGCAAATGGTGCCGAGTTCGATCCCTGGTCAAGGCGGGGTCAAAAAATTACAAATTCTTTCCTTTTTTGTTTCTATAAAACAATAAATAATAGTACTTAGGTAAAAATATTACAATTCATTTTTTTTTCTTCTTTGTTTAATAATTAAATTATCAAATATCTATTTGATCTTAAGAAATATTATTTTGAAATGGTCGAAAATTTCACTTTGATATTTTCGGACAGGTCAATTTCAAGTGTGTCATATCGGCTTTTTATTGATATGAAAAAATATAACATTGAGCCCCAGATCATATCATTTTTTTTTTGTGTAGCATCTGACTCCCTCTCGACAAGTTTCAAAAGAAGTATTATAGGGAAATATACACAAGAAAGGCAACCACGAAAATTTCAGGCTAATATCCTCGCATCTGTACTGCTTACCAGATTAGATAAATAGGTAAATAAAGCTTCAAAACTTAGTGAATTCCAATTTGGATTCCGGCAAGGATACTCAACTGTAGACGACATATACGTGCTCATATCCATTGCTACCTCCCGCCAGCTAGCAAGTAAAAAGCCTTATTGCTGTTTTGTGGACTTTAAAGCAGCTTTTGATACTGTCAACTGAAGAAGCCTGTGGTACAAATTGAGCAGCCTCAACATATCCTACAAAATTATAAGAATACTGCAAAACTAATACGATGGAGCCGAGGCAGCGGCTTGGGATGGATCTGAGATATCCAACTGGTTCGAAAATAGCACTGGCGTAAAACAGGGTTGTCTGCTAAGCCCACTGTTATTCGCACTTTACGTTGATGACATTGTTCACGCGATAAGAGGTGGCATTTCGGTAGGAGGTACACACATAAAAGTTCTTATGTTATGATGTCGGCTTCACCGAAAAAGCTGCAAGTAATGCTGGATGACGTGTACAACTACTGCTATATTTGGGGTCTTACAATGAATGTTGAGAAAACCAAAGTTCTACCCATACGGAACAACAGTGGAAGTATCAGAAACGATGAAAAATTGGCACATCAACGGATCGGAAATAGAGAGTGTAAAATCCTTTAAGTACCTGGGGGTAACGATCTCTTCAAATATGTCACTCAGCACCCATTTGCAGCAGAAATATCACGATGCCATCAGAGCCCTCAACAGCACCTGGAAACCACTACTAAGCACCGCAAATGTGATACCTAGCATAAAATACAGGATGTTTCAAGCCACCTCACGGGTCTGGGGATACAATGAATATGATAAAGTGGAGAAGCTACTTTGCTTCTATAAACAGAAGATGTGTAGGTTGCCTCGAAATACTCCAAATTACGCCTTATTTATTGAAACTGGCCTTAGTCCTCTATACTGCCAAACACTAAGCACACACTTTGCGTATATGAGAAAGGACTTGCAGTCAAAAGGAACGCAGTGTTTTGAAGTCTGGAGCAGGCTTGCGGAGGAACATGGTGTTGGGTTCAGCATCAGCAATTCTGATTCGTGGGAAGAGGCACACTCTCAAATTGTGGAGAAAGTTAGCAACAGCTATACGACACGATATCTATAGGCAACTGAACTATTCCTTAGGAGAAAAAAATATTTTAACAACCAGCACAGCCATAACCAAATCTCGGCAATATTCAGAGCAAGATGCGAAATGCTAGACGTGAGTAACAGACGCTACACCAGGGGTACGGTAGCTCTAAATGTAAAAGAGGACACGTGGCATTTCATTGAAGTATGTTCGATTTTAAGTGAAATCAGAAAACTATACTGGCCAATAGACACAGCTCTCATCGCAGCAGGTTGTCATCATCCTAAATTGTGAAAACTGGAACAGCCTATATCATTATATCAAAGATGCTACAACTTACAGAAATTTTTAGTTTAAAAAGGTGTTAAAAAAACTTTTCGTATTAATAAATGTACTACACAGTAAAGCTGACGGCAGACTGCCAAAACATCATCGGCAACTCTATTAGTGGCAACGCCAACATCATAACGGTTGTTCTCTTTAAAGCAAGAGCGAAGAATTTTAATGGAGGCCTGTGTGTAGAGATTTAAGTGCGTATAAAAAAAGATCTGGAGAGAATTTGCCTTCTTTTCCGTTTTCAAGTTGCTACTGAGTAGACGTCAAGGTAATTGTCATCGTTTTCTATGGCATATGGACTTGACTAATCTATTGATTTCAAAGGCATCCTGACTGATTTTTATAGTTCAACCTCATTTGCGTATAGAGCAAGCCAGACTCTGCCTGATCTGCAACATATTTTCGGAAATAGACTCACAACCATTTAAGAGCGAGAACGGGAAATTATTCTTGTTCTGGGGCCCTTTGAGAGTGCGCTAGTCTATGGCAAAGCCAAAAAGGTTTTTTTACTCGGGCCCCTGCGAGTATATATTATATATACGGATAAAAATAGGCCAAGCTCTGTTTTAATTGTGAAAATAAATTCGGCTCAGCGTGTTTGGATTGAAAGGTGTTAGGTCTCAATAGTACACTCAGAAAAAAGTGTTTCCTAAAATTTTAGGAAACTGGTTTTTATTACCTAAAATTTTATTTCTAGGCAATAATGGCCTTAAAAATGGTCAATTTAGCCTAGAATTGTAAATTTTAGGTAAAATAAATTTAGGAATTTATGTGTTTAAAAATAGGTCAATTGGCTAAAAATATATTTTGAATTACCAAACGGACAAATTTTATATTGTTTCCGGGTAAAATTGGTTAAGGCAAGTGGCTTCTACATATGAAGAGGATACAACACTAAAGTTATGTCAGTGGCTTTGCCCTACAAATATTTATTCAGCTTTCATTTTTTGAGTTAAATTTAATAATTAATGAATTTCTAGAAATTAAAATATGTTAGATGTTTATTTTTTCAATAAAAGGTTGATTTAATTTTAGGATTTAATTAAACCTTTAAATATGATTAACAAAATCAATTTCAAACAACAGCACATATTTTCTCATTTTTTCAGAAATGTTGCACAAACAATTTTTGTTAGTTTAAAAAAAACAATTATTAAATTGGGCAAAATCAAAAAGAGATTTTTAAAAAATTTATTGCGTTGTTTATAGCACAGGTATCGGGTTGATAATACTGAATATTTAAATATTTTAGTTCATCTATTTATTGCCCTTAACATAACTCAACTTAAATTATGGCTCTTGCCAAAAGTTTAAGACTTTTACGGTTTTAGAGAAATTATTTAATAAGGTTATAAGCACTTATAATATTTTTTCACGCAGTCAGTTTTAATTGTATTTGATTGAAGCTTCAAATATGTCAAGATGAGGCAGATCGGACGTCTATATCATACAGCCGCCATAGGAATGATATGATTCATTGAATTTGGTTTTGGGTTAAATTCACTTTTCAAACTTTGGTCACACAATACCACAAATTTAAATTAATATTTTCCTTGCAAAGTCCACCATGGTACGCTTTTATGAATATTTAATTTATTGCCTTAGTCATGAGCTCATATATTGTTTTTAAAAAGTTATCAAGTTATAAACAACAAAAAAATCTCTAACAGGAGCTTCGCCCTGCAGTCAGTTTCAAATGTATATCAGTAAAACTTGGCAAGCGTGCGTTTTTTTTTTGTTATGTTTTACTAATCAACTGATTGCTTTGTGGTTTTACCAATAATGCCAACTTCAGCATAATCGGCCATCTAGCTACATAAGTCGCATTCGGTTGTGCAGAATTGTGACCAGAAAATGGCGACTAAATTTTAAACAATTTTAACCGTGGCGCGCACTTTTTTGTCGAATTTTGTTAATCTAATCTGGACACACTACTTTGAACAAGGAACCAAATGTAAGTGCAAGTGAAGGCGACAAAGCCGAAATTAAAGTTAAAATCAAATATAAAAAAATATTAATAAAAGTGATTGTGTTGTTCAGTGAATACAGGTAAGTTTAATTAAAAATGTGATTGCATGCATTCTTTTAGTACATACATAAGTACTTTGGTTGCTTCGGCACAATTAACACATACATATGTACAAACACATTTACACACAATGTCTCGTAAATGAGTGAACAGGAATTGTATACATACGTATATATACATATGTACTAAGTACATATGTAGTAAGTTCATACATATGCATATGTACAATGTACATTTTTTAATTTATGTACATAAACACTTCGCCGAAGCAGCCAAATTAACAAGTGTGTTTTGGTCAATGCGCGCATGTTTCTTCATGTCGCTTTCTTCTTTTGTGGTCAGTGCTGAAAATTTAGCTTTAATATCAGCTTTTTTTTGCATGCGTCTGTTTAACTGCTAGCTTGGCAACACATATGCACATGCATTCTTCTCTTCAGAAATCAATAACTAATACTGATCCAACTTGCACACCATCTGTGACTATATATTGAATTAACATGAAATGTCTTTGTTAAACAAAGGTCCCACTAGCAAATAGTTTGGACAAATTTTAATGGAAATTTGGCTAAATGTCCATGATTGCAGATTTCGCAAGACTTAAAAGAAAAACAATGGTTCTATAAGAAAAATTCATCAAATTTTGGGCAACTCATTTGCCTGTGGGACCTTAGGTTTAATCAAATGGCTAAATACACTTAAATTGCCAGAAAATAGCTAATATATTTATTTGTACCTTTTGGTATTCAGCTCACGGCATAGACGCTGAATCTGTCTTGATCCTTACAAGTGAACATTTAAAAGAGATTGTGCCGAAGCATTTGTTTGGTGCTCAAGTAAAATTTGAGAGGAATCTCCAACTGTGGATGAACAAGGTGACAATAAGAGCCAATTTTTTGTTACCATTTCTATAAAATTATGTATTTTACAGGAAAATTTGTTAAACCTAAGTTAATTTAGTATAAATTAAAATAAAAGAATCTAATATCTAAAATATATGGTTTTTTTTTGGGATCAAAGATTACCTACAAATTTAGGTAATTATGGACAAACTTTAATGAGCTATATTGCCTATAAATGAAGGCGTTGAGGGACTTTTTTCAAGGAAGTTATTACGTTAAATAACTGCCTACATTCTAGGCCACATATTTCATAAAAATATAGACTCAATTTTAGGTCAATATAAACTCGATTTTAGGCCATATACGACCTAAACCGAAAAAAAAAATTTAGGTAATGCCTCTCCTTAATTTTAGTCCAAAATTCTTTGGACGTTAGTTTAGGCAAAATTGCTTAAAATTTTAGGCAATTTTGGGCCATTTTAGGTCATTTATTTTTCTGGGTGTAGAAAAGCATTCGCTGCATTCAGCCAATTTCTATTCTTTCCCCGTGTAGCCATATTGATCAGTCTCAGGTGAAGTCATCTCTGCGTCGCAGGCAGAAATTGTATAGAGACTCCAGCCTCCAATTCGTCGAGAAAAGTTACTCAAAGCAGCGGGCGCAGCATTAATCACCACTCAACATCTTTTCATCAGCGAGTCCAGGTCTCCCGCACCTAAAAAGTGAATCAAAGGGATTGACCAAACAAGTCAGATTGGTCAATTAAATTCATTACGTCGAGTCAAAAGAAAAAGCCAAAACTACCGAATTCGAGTCAGTGTCGCGAATAATGAGCATATGCAAATTAGATTGAGAAAAAAGTAAAAGAATTGAATGCACAATCGAGCCCTTGCTGTCAGCACATACTCAAGTTGGTTTTGTAAACTGTTTCTTTTGGTTTTGTTTTTCGTCAAGCACACTCCTTTTGATTCATCTTTTAAAAACCCATCTTTAGCCCCAAAATCATATCAACCATCATCGAGGAGGCCTCCATCGACATTGCAGTATGTCTGGTTGAGTGAAAACCGATCGTCGGTCTAAACGCTGTTATTAAATATTGATCAAATGAATGCTATGCAAGAAAAATGACAAAACAAAAACAAACCTACCAAAAATTCTAAGTGCGTTCGCGAGATTCAAAAACAACAACAAACAGAAAACCACAAGCAACAGTAACAAAATTTAGTGAATATCATTGAGTGACTTATGGATCTCTTTTGTGTGTATGCTTGGAAAGAGCGAGTGTGCAATTAACTAAAAAATTAGTGAAAAGTTGACAGAAGTTTTATAAATGAGATTCGCAGTTCATTGCACTCCGTTTTGGTTATTTTGAGTGAGTTTTGTAATTGGGTCAACCAAATATAACAGCTGATGTGCGGATACCCTTTGAGTTGTATTGAGTTGCTTGAATCTTACGACGGCTTGAGACCTTGAACTTGAATCACTAATTTTCTTTTTGATATAATGATAATGGAATAAGAAAAGTTACGAAAGCCAAAATGAAATGCAAGCAAAACTAATTTCTAATTGGCTACATCTAAAAATAATTATGCCCTACCAATGAATTTTTCTTTTTCTTAAAACAAAACAAAATAATTATCGTATAATTTTGCACATTCTCTTTATTCGGTAAAGGCTTGAAGCTATGAAGAAAAGCAAATGCCTATTTAATATAATCCCTTCCATTATAATGCTCTTTTTATCGTAATTAAACTATGCCTACTTTAAATTTCGCTAATTTCTAAATCTAAATTAAAGTAAAAGTTCAAGAAAATGAATTCTCGTGGCGAAACTCTCATTTATAATATCTTTAATTGAATCATTGTGAATTAAATATGGAAAGCTAAATTTTTGTTGTTGTTTCCTGGATGTGAGATGAAGGGGTAACTACGTTTTAGGGAGTTCTCCAAATAACTTCGGCAAACAGGAGAACTCAAAGGTAGGGTGGGTAAAGACGCCGTGTTGCCGCAACATTTTAGCAACACTTCGAAGACATGTTAGAGGTACTCCTGCTCCTTCAATACTCTTTCTTAAATTCTATCGTCTATTCTTTCTAAATGTTTATTGGCTAGGGATACATCAAATAAATATGTACGTCAGAAGAAAGTGAAGAGAAAGGAAAAGAACCCCCCCCAGTAGAGGTGTCAAACCATCGATGGTTTGAAAAATCGATTATTTCGATTTTCCACCTCAAAAAATCGATTATAATCGATTTTTCCAAACAAAATTTTGTAATGCAAAGTTGGAGTAAAATTTTCGCTAGTATTTTGAAAAATAATCAAATTTGTATTTTTAAATTAAAATAAACTTTAATATATTCGCTTCAGTGCGTATTTTCGATTATATATGTACATTATATTAATATAAGTAACAAACAAACTTATAAAGTATATTAACAACAATTAATATTACCGCTTCAGTGCGTTTTTTTTAGGATATGAGATCCTTGACATTATAAATTCATATTTTTGTTGAGAAACATCAACATATTAACTATTTTTGGTTTTAGCCGGCATCTTCGATCCGAAATAATTTGGCCAGCTTTGCTAAAGACCCTTTTAGATTCAGCCGAGGTAGCTGGCACGCAAAGAAACTTTTTCGCCACATGTTGCAAAGCGCTCATAGCAGCTTGTTCCTGCGAAATAAATGATTTATTAATTTTAAATTTATATAAGAAGACATTAAAATGGATATTACCTTCCAAAATGAAACAGGATCAGTTTCCTCTGGTGCAATGTTTTGGCCAATATACTGCCTCATCAATACAATTGCGTCAGAACTGTTGGTGTGGACATGTGATATTTTGTTTGCCAGAAATGTAAAAACTTTATTTTTTTACCTTCACAGTTTGGTGTTGCGGGTGGTGTTAGAAATTGTGGCGGAGCATGTGATTTGAAGTGGGAACATATTTCCTGTTCGAGGACTTTTGCAGCTTGCTCGGCGTTAGACGCAGACAAAAAACCGTTTTTTTAACCTTGGGTCCACCAGAGTAGCAAGACGAGTAACCGTTCTGCTTTCATAAGCAGAAAATCGCTCAGGCAACCGTTCTTTTAATATAGAACAAAGACTCAACGCTGTTTTTGTAGTCACTCCTGAACTTACCACGTTCAGCTGCTCGTGCAATTCGCAAATGATGGGAACTATTAATGAAACTGTTACGGTTTTGTTCGCCGATACCTGTTTTGTAGCCTTATAAAAAGGTGATAAAATGCGGCATAATTCTTCTAAAACTTGAATTTCATCCGCTGATAATGGAGTCGGAGCTTTCCTCGATTTGAGAACGCTGAATGGCTGCACATCTCGCGCGATCATACATATCACTGTCTTATCGAGACTTATTTTTAGCGCCGAACCATTTGCATAAAACGGTTGCTTTTGAAAGAACATATCAACAGTGGTACGCTCAGGAGTTTTATCAGCATCCAGGTATTCCGGATGGGCGCGCTTAAGGTGCTCGAGGAGGTTCGTTGTGTTTCCGCAGGTTTTGTAGTGCTTAGCGCAACGCTTGCAGTTGGCGCTTATGTTGTCAGCGCTTTTTTTAAAATGATTCCAAACTACCGATTGCTCCCGCTTTCGCTTTGGCGTGTCCATGATGAATCACCTTCAGACATAAACAGTGTTAATAAAATAATATGTGCAAAGCGGTATTAACATACATATGTATGTATGTGTAAGTGCATATGCACAGAACTTATAGAACTATAATATAAATTTTCAATTAAATACTTACTTTTCACTTTCTCTCCACTGGTTCGTCTAACACCACTGTAAGAACCGCTGAGTTTGCGTTTTCTTTTCTAAAAGATCTAAAAGAAATGCAAATTAAAGTTTAAATCCATTAAAAATATGCACAAATATTATAGACGCTTACCTTCAGCTTCTGACGCGCGAAAAAGTGCTAGAGAAGGAAAAACTGATAGGTATGACACAAAAAGCGTGAAAAATCGATTGTGTCCCAAAAGTAATCGATGTTCACAAAAACCCGAAAAATCGATTATAGTCGATGGTGCCATCGATTGTTTTACACCTCTACCCCCCAGGCTGTTTTGCTGGCCGTTTCCGATGTTCCCGAACGACGCGCTTCTCCGAAACTAAGTTCCTCTTGACATGATCTGCTTTCCGGTTATTCTGGAGCGATTGTTCATTACAAAAGGTAGATTCCACCCATCTTATTCCAAAAATTGTAAGCCATTATATATTATTTATTTATGTTAGCTTTTGAATAAAATCGCACACTACTACTACTACTTGGACTTGTCAATTTGATATTTCAATTGTCCGTCAATTTAATATACCAAATCTCACTTTCAATTTGAGACGCAAAGTGTATCAAATTGATATTGAGTTACATGATTTTACTTTATGGCTTTCAAAATGCTTCCTTTCTCTTGTTACAAACATTAGCTTAACTTCAAGATACCCTTTTTAAACCAACTTGATGGGTTAAAAAGTCTGTCTGCCAATATATGTATGTTTTTTGTGTTCAGCAAGTCGAAGTGATTGATTTGAGGTGACAAAATAAAGCGACATCTGCAAGCTCTTTTGTGGCAGAATTTGCAAATACTGTTTGCCCCCGAAATTCGCCATAACGAACGTTTAGGCCAAAGCCAATAAAACCTTTTGGTTTACAACCGTCAAGCCCTCGGTCTCATCGCCCAAGCCAAAGTTTTTCCTGCAGTTTGGCGCAGCGAAAAAAAAAGAAGCAGCAACTTGGGGACTACGAACAGTTGGAACGTTTTTTGTGCGCCGGTTTCCGCCGGAAGTCAACAAAGTGTACGTAGTAAGTGCTCATCAGTTGCCGTTTGCCACCAAACCAAACCCCGTCGTTGCACTCATCACGTTCTCGGCTGTTTTTAATGCAATCAACTTGGGTCCCCCCCCCAACCCCCAACCACCAATCCGTTTCGTCATGTTTGCCGGGGTTTGTGTTCCGTTTTTTTTTTTTTTGGCTTCCGTGTTTTGGCTGCTGCCACAAATTAGATTTAGTGGCAATTTATTGCTTTGTTAGCATTTCCACGTCCGCCTGGCAAACTTTAGTCTAAATATGGCCAAAATGGCAGGGTTATCTGCCGGCAGGACGTGCAGCAAGTAATTTGCTCCTGTTACTTTTTTTTAACACACACACACACACACATTAAGTAATTGGAAAATTTGTAAAACATTGCTTTAAACATGGGCAGAATTTTCATGGAAAATTTAAATCCAATTGTTGAATTCTGTGAAACAAATGCATAAATTATAAGCCTGGACTGAACTGTTGACTGTTTAATTATTTTTTGGCTGCCTGCAAAAAAGAATAAACCAAAAACAGCAACGCGAAAGCGACCAATTTTTGACAACTATTTTGCTTATTGTCAAAGTTATTATTATTAACGTCATTTGTGCATTAGCTAGAACTCTTCCATCATCAGCAATGATGGAGATGATGGAAATGGTCGTGTTATTTAACTGATGCAGCCAATTAGCACTTGAATTGCATTATTCAGTTGATTTGCATACACCGGGAGAATTATTGGAAGCAATCAAGTTTATTCTAGTTCCTCTGAACTAATACGATTTACAATTTGTTGAACAATATTTTAGTTTAACGCTCCCACAGAGAAAGTGATGGAGCTGGCGGAGTCATCATCGTGATGACTTGAGAAGAGCACATTGCGATGTTGTTTGAAGATCCGTCAGTCTGTAGCCGCCACTCCCTGTTAAAGCGTTGGATATGAACCAGCAGCTCGTATTCGTCAAGGGAGCCAGCACGCTGGGATCAAGATGTGCCAGTTGATTGAAGTTTGTAGTGGCGCTTGTCCTGGTAATAAGAGCCCCAAGCCTAGAAGCATGCACTTTAGATCTTTGACCTAAAAGTATGCAGCTAAAGTTGTGTCGCCGTTTTTACTTTTAGCAGATTCAAGCTTTCTAAAAAAACGACGAATTAACCGGGATAAAATACATTAAGCCTCCGCAGCCAATTCGTTGCACTGGTAAATTGTTTCAATTAGTCCATAACTAAAATATTATTTTTAATATTTTTAATATTATATTGGTTATCGACTATCGGTTGTCCGTACTCGGTAAGTTCTGAGCACCCCCACGATAGCACTCGATAACGTAATTGGAAAATACACCCCTAGGCGCCACGTATTTCCGGGCAAGCTGGCTTCGCTGACCACTAGCCACGTTCTTTCAATTGAAAAACTTCCAGCCGTGCAGACGTGTCAGTAGGACAGACATCCAAGCTTCAGGTTTAACCTTAAACCTTGCCAAACCGTTTCCAAGTTCATCTATACGCCTACGCGCAGCCGCAAAGAACAATTGTTAAAGCCTAATTAATTTTAGAAACAAAGAGCTTCGTTCTTATCGGCTTGGCGCAACATAACTTGATTTTCGGCAGTTTCCTCGTGGAAAATCGGCCTCCCCTTGGTGAGTGATAGTTTTCAGCTTGTCGATGTTGCTCAAGCTAACACACTTATTCCTGTGCAGCTTTCCAAATCGAGCTAGACGAAGCTGAGGAGCCAAAAGTGGGAAAAAAACTTAATCTCGTGGCTGAGCCACGGCAGTTGCCGCCTCCACCGGCACACATTTAAGTGTCGCCAGCAATCGGTAATTATACTTAGGTTGCCGCCGCCCCGACATCACCCTAATTACTTCATTTTCGGTACCTTTTTATCTAAAACTTAAGGTCTGGCCCCTAGTATCCGGCTGCTAGCTCCAGAGCCCAAGCTCCATGGTGTACCTAACCTCATAATTCAGGAGCCAGAGACCCTGAGTCACCAAGCCAATCCAGCTCCCACCAGTTGCCGAAGAAACTGTAGTGTCTAGTGCCAGTGAAAAACCTCACCAAAGCCTTTCGTGCCCAAGTGTAGTGCAGTGAGACGGAAGAAAATTCCATATTAAAACGCCCAGTGCAGACCCTGAGGCTCCAGTTGGATAAGAGAGAGAGAGAAGTCATAAGGCAAAAGTTTTAACCAAAGTTTAAACCAAAAGCGCTAATAGAGGCCCAGCATATGCCTTTGCCCGCGTGAACCAATTTTTTTGTTCTCGTGCCAAATGAGCCAAAGAGCTCCACTATCAAGAGAGAATCTCTTCTAAAGTTGTTATTATCAAATCAATTTTTTTTGCGTGGATGAAATTGGCTTGAGTGATGGTGTTGTGCTCTCCAAATTCAATCTAACCCCCAACCACCCGTCAACAATCCAAAGCTTTACAAACACTCCACAGCTGATCGTCTCGGAGAAAGATCTTTCGCCGCGGGATCATCATTAAGCCGTAAGTTTTTGCCCATGGGGCTATAAATTAAGCTAACACTTCCAGAGAGTACGAGCTGTTAAGCTAATACGCCCTTACTCAGTCTGAAACTGTTTTATATTGGTTTTGGATTGGCCCCTCTCTTAAATTATGTAAAGAGAGACTAAACTCCCTAGTTATAATTACCCACCCACACAAACAAAACCCATTTGGTCAGACTTGCCTCGTCTAAATCATACAGCGTGAAGCAGAGCTCCGCTCTTAAGATGACTCTCGCCACCTGTCGCCTGATATAATTGCATTATTAAATAAAACCCCGTTTTTGTTGTTGTGAGCTCATGCATGGACTGCTGATAAGCCGCTGCGGATAAGCAAGATCAAAACAAAATGATAAAACCGAGATCGCAGCGCACCGTTATAGGTCAATGCTCGGGCTGATGCCAAAATCTTGCGCTGGCTCCAAACAGCTGAGCTGACCGAGTACAGTGGTACCTCGCTTGAGTGAACCATTGCCAGTTCACACATAGTAATTATTAATTATATTATTCTTCTATCTTATTGCTAAATGCATATCAATAATCAAAAGGCGAATTGTCATATAATCTTTAATTTTCAGCGTCTTGTGGTTACTTAATTTCACTTGCGCTTAGGTTCGTAGTAGTTTTTTGTATAAGATTTTCTTTGCAATTAGTTTCTAACTCGCTTAGATTTTAAATGTAAAATTAATCATCACTCCTTAAAATTATAATTAGCCTTTAGGATCATCAACCCATCCCATTCCTCCTTTTGAGAACACACTTTTGTATTCCGGGCATAATGAATCTGATGTGGCAATGCAATTTAAGGGAAAATTTAAACGACTGATTTCAATTGCCAGTTTGGCATGCTGCAATATAACTTTAATAACATTAACTTGATTTCATTTTGGAATGATGGCTAACCCTATTCATCATATTCATCCGCCTTATAACATTCCTCATCCTCCGAAAACTCTGATTCGTATACATTGTTTCCAGTCGTATTGTCAGATTGTGTGTCCAAATCAATGTAATAATCTTTAGATTTAAATGTTTGTTTAGAAGCTTGGCTAGTTTCGTCTGAAGTCTCATTTTTGACTTCTTCTTTTGGCTCATCAACTACATTGGGTTGCAGCACGAATTGTTGAATCCAACGTTGTTGTTCTGCGTACATTTCCTGCAGTTGTTCCTGTGTGGGCTTAAATACAGTTGGTGCTTCAGGATGTATCACAACGGGTTGTTGCTTAAACTATTTGCATTGAGCTTCTTTAGTGTATTTGTCGTTCGACTTGGTGATGAAACTTGAGGCCATTTTTAATCTAACTTTGTCTTTAATAATGCAAGTGACTATTCTCTGCTGACGCCTCATCCTGCGTCTCTCCTTTTGCAGTCTTACATTAGTAGCCTCTGTACGCACCATTATATGATATCCTTCATAGGTTTTAAATATCACCGACAGTTCATTGATTTTCAAGCGTAATAAGGCAAGTTGGAACTGGGTATTGGTGTCAAACAGATTGAAAATGCCCAGATCACCAAACCGTGGCCCGTGCCATTTCTCCGAATCTGCATTCACCGCTCACAATCATGTTACGCGCATCCAGAATTCTCTGGTAGACCTGCGCCTTAGTCAAGTTGACCATCATATTATTAGGTAGGCGGCATGAGCGGGGATAGTCCACATCGTAGTGCTTCACTAGTATGTAACTGCAACGGAATTGAGTCCAGGGATAAATCAATTCATCTTTATCCTTACGATCCGCAGTTGGATAGACACTGAGTGGATATTGATGGTACCTCTTACGCGTGTGCGTATTGTAGAAGAAGACTTCATTTTTGTAATCCAATATACATTCCTCCCAGCCCTCGGGCAGCTTTGCCCCACCATTATAAGGGACGCTATACAAGCCAAATCCTGCGTAATATGAAAAACTATTGGTGCTGTCGCTCCAACTGAAATTGCTGGTATCTGTGGCTGCCGGAGACCCAGGCGGTGCCATTTCTATGGGCGGAATATCTCGAATGGACTGTGCTGAAATTTGAACTAATTTTTGTAAATTGTAAGAATTTATTGTAAGAATATTTTTGTTCAATTCGGTTGACTGAATGTAAATATACTAGTCTATCTGCTTCTCAGTATGAAGTAAAGGCTTCTTTCGACATTGACTTAAAAACAAACGAGTGTTTGATCCATTTGGGGTATGTAGTTTAGTGTATTTCAAGTATGCAGTTTTACAGTACATTATCCGAAATTCATTTGGCTTAAGCGTCTGGTAACAGCCTCGAATCTGTATACCCTTGCAGAGGGCAGAAATAGTCCAGATGTTTGAAACGCCTGGAAAGAAGCATCTCCGACCACATAAAGTATATATATTCTTAATAAAGCCATGTCCGTCTGTCTGTCCGTCAGTTTCTATGCTATCTCCTCCGTTAGTTTTAAAGCTACCTTAACCAAAATTTGCACGTTGCCTTTTGGTTTAAATACGCTGCACATTTGTCGGAATCGGCCGAGTCGGATGACTATATCATATAGCTGCCATAGAAACGATCGGTCGAAAAAGTAGTTTTAGTTAGAAAAACTTTGTTGTCTTCAATGCAAACGTGCCCAAACCTCGTGTTTCTAAGTTTTCCGTGCTTTTACATAATTCCACCAAGTTTTATGAAAATCGGCCAACTATATAGCATAGCTGCCATACAAAAGTTTGGTCTGACAAAAAGTCTTAGTAGGAAAACTTTTTTGTTTTCACTGCAATCGCTCCCAAACTTGTTACTAATAAATTTTATATGCTACCACACAATTCTACCAAGTTTCATCCAAATCGGTTGACTATAGCATATAGCTGCCATAGAAACGATCGGTCGAAAAGGTAGTTTTAGTTAGAAAAACTTTTTTGATTTCAATGGTAGCGTCTTTATACCTCCCAGTTGTGAATATTTTCAGTTTCCACACAATTTTGGGGAGTTTTGTCCAAAAAGGCTGAATATATCGTATAGTTGTCATATAACAAACTGTCAAGTAGTGGCGCCTTCAAGCAGCTAGGGTATATTAACTTCGGTTCAGCCGAAGTTAGCTATCCTCTACTTTTTTTTATATATTTCTAGGCTTAAATTTGATTTCATTATTATTAGTTATTTCCTAGAAATATTAATTTGTTTCACGTGTCGAATGCGTAATAATATTTCTTACCCCCATTTTGTGTTGCCTACTTTTTGGGGGGGCAAATCACAAATCAATTCAAAACGTCGACAATTTAATTAAAATTTTAATTTGGAAAATGAGTGAATAAATTTATGAAAATATAGAACACAAATTCATGGGTTATCTCAAGCGATAAACTTATTTAAAAACGACTGGCATCGCGTCTACTTGAACAGCGTCCGTTGTTGGAGCGCATAATTTCAGCCATGCTGCTCACCGGGCGCTGTGCCCCATAGCGTCCCAATGGTGCAAGTTGCGTCTGATGGCCCAGATATGTGGCCGAGCCATAGTATGCGCGATTGCCATGGCTGGCGGAATTGCGCTTCAGCTGAGTTCCCGTCGGGTTCGAGTTGTTGCCATCGCCAAAGAAACCCTCGTAGAGCACAAAATTGTTGGCCTGCGGTATGGTGCGCGACAGGTCATAGTGTTTGCTCAAAAAGGCCAATAGCTTCTCGGAGGGTCGATCCACGGAACACTTTTGCGGCGTCCAGCGCTGTTTGGCCAGCATCGCATCGAACAGCCGCTTGCCCTGGCCGTTGCGCTGGCGCGACTCGTGCACATAAAAGTCGAGAATGGCGGGCGTTGCCTCCAGCTTGCGGCGCTCGCCGCGCTCGTCGTACAAATACAGATCCTTGGTGCCGACCTTCAGCAACCCAGTGACACAGCCGCTCAGGGTGTCCGCCAGCAGATAAATGATATGATTGTTCACCATACGCTTGGCACTTGTCACCGGCTGAAGCAGTCCCTGCGCCACAGCGGACAACTGACCCATGTGATCGACAATGGCGGCCAATTTGGTGCTGGCCTCGCTCAAAGGTGAACGACCACGGGGCAGCAGATGGTGCGCCTGTACGCGTATAATGGGCTGCGGGAACAGCGGTTTGATATCGAAATTGAACTCCACCATTTTTCTTTTAGATGGATGGAGATTCTGTGTATTTGCTTTGGTTGTTTAACAAATTTGGAGGAACTTCGGCCACAATTGAGTGTATTTAAAGTATTTGGTTCTACAGCTTGGGGACCAACTGTAAATTTATGCCTATATTCCAGGTTTTGAAACGAAAGTGACCTGATGAACGAAATGATGCTAAGGCCAGGAATCGAATGTATTTGACAGGCAACTGAGTGCTGTAGCTACGATTGCTGCGACCTAAGGTTATATATATGGATAATACAAATTTTATTTAGTTGCTTCCTTTTAAGTATCTATATGCATAAGGTAAAAGAAATTCTTCTTATTAAGAGGCAAGCGAGTTTAACCCAAGCATGTGTATAGTTTTGGCCTAAAAATTATCCAGCAGAAATCTACAAGCAAAGCGTTTAAAAGTCACAGTTTTGTGCGTGAAAAGATCAGTGAGAGTACGCCTAAAAAGGGGAACAATAAAGTTATGTCATACCTACAAATTGGTTAACAACAATGAAACTCTAAAATCTAAATTAATGCAAGTCAAATGTATGACCCCAAAAACTTTTCTTGTGCAAGTGAGTAAATGATGTTGCCCATCCTAAGAAGCCTAAGAATGCAAATTTAGGGTTAACTCATATTGATAGAACAGAATTAACCATGTGTGGCAATAAAGTATTAAGCCGAAGCTCTTTTACAAATTAATAATAGAAGCCAAAAAGCTCAATGCATCCCACACCATCCAACAAAACTAAGCTTTAAATTCACAGCACATCAACACACACAACGAACAATCTTTCGCCGTGGGATTATGTATATAAGGTAAGAGATAGAGGTTTGACATGTATGGGACATATATTTCTTATACTTGCAGGCAGATCAAGTTTATTTTCAATTTTTGCCACGCTCCCTCCCGCCCCCGCAATTTGGAAAAAACGTCATATCTCCTACAGTTTTGAAGACAGATCGTTCGTACCTTCTAGAGATACCTTGTAAACAAAATTATTTATTTGCTGAAGGAATGATAAAGATCGGATGAACGATACTCAAGTTATGAGCAAAAAACGGCCAGTAAACACCCACCACCCCCCACCCATCACCATAGCATTCTATTGAACGGCAATCTTAGTGAGAGAGAGAGAAAGAGAGAAAGAGAGAGTGAAACTTAGAGATGAGCGAGTATAACTCGTGAGCAAATGCGAGCTGCGACGCTATAGGTACAGAGTATGTTATAGTCGGGCTTGACCGACTTTCTTTCTTGTTTAGTTCACTGTTGAACTAAATGCTCTTAAGTTTCAAAGTTTGGTTAAGATAGCTTCTTTCTTTCTTTCTTTGCTAATCATCCTAACGCTACAAGTACATTATACTTATAATTTGAAGCGCAAGTCACAAAAGTTATTAAACTTAGAAATCGAAACACTTAATGATCCTACTTAAGTATTATCTTGAATCTAAACATTCAATACATAACTGAGTTTTACAGACCGCGGCGAGGGAGGCTGAGACGAACGAGAGCGACTTCGGCACACTTTCTTCGAGCTGAGCTTGATGGGTCCAGAAGAGGGAGGGGGATAGTTTTGCACTAGGAATAGTTCGTTTGATTTTTTTTTTTTGGATTTTTGGTTGAGTTGAGCGTTCTCTGTACGCATACAAGAAAAAATGATACATTTGGCTGCTCCGTTGCTGTAAAGCAAAGTTTTTTTGTTGTGTGTGATGTGTATCCGCGATTTGATAAAACCGAGTGGATTCGAGTTATGTTATTTTTTTGCTTTAAACAACCTTTTTTAGCCTGGGGAAGCATGCTGGCGCCAACATCAACTACCAGGTAAGCGTTAAGAAGCTCTAAACGACATATAAAAAAAAAAACCACCAGCCACAAATTTTTATCACTCTCGAATTCACAAACATTTTAGTGAGCATGCCAAGACACCAACGCCTTCAGCGCAAAAGTATCTGTCAGATACCATTTCGGAAAGAAAAACCCAAGTTTTGCTCTTTTGATGCCAGCTGGGTCGTGGGCAAGAACAGCAATAGAATGGGCAGAATCCCCTGAACACAGCCAAAGTACTAGGAAGTATCTTTGCAACTTTAGCTCCCGACGGCTCCTGTGACATTCCAGAAAGTCACAGAAATAGTCAAAGACCTGAAAAACTCCAATGCCCCTGGTGAGGATTTGCTTGATAACAGGACTTCAAAGATTCTGCCAAGCAAGGCGCTGCTTTATATGATGCTGTTATATAACGCCATACTGAGAATTGATAATTTTCCACAGCCATGGAAAAAAGCTCAGATCATTATGATCCACAAGCCTGGAAAGTCCCAAACTAGCGCAGACCCTCCTTGTCCAACATTTTTTAAAGGTGCTGGACGATAGGATTCAAAAAGCAATTCCACCCTTCCAGTTCGGTTTTCTAAGGAATCATGAAACGCCGGAGCAGCTCAATAGAGTTGTAAACTTCCTACTGGAAGGATTTGAAATAAAAGAAGTATACAGTTGCTGTGTTTCTTGATGTGAAACAGGCCTTCGACAGAGTTTGGCATGATGGTCTCACCTCAATTGTACCTGCTTGTTTAGAGCTTTCTGTCTGGAAGGACCTTCGCGGTTGTCCAAGAGGGAGAAGCTTCAGAGACAAAGCTAATCAGCGCTGGTGTCCCGCAAGGAAGTGTCCTAGGCCCAACGCTCTACACCCTTTTCACTCACGATATGCCATCTAACCAAAATCCCCAAATCGTTGACAGAAACGATTTCATGATCGCCACCTTTGCAGGCAAGGGATCCCTGCATATATTCCGCTACTGACACCATGCAAGAGTATCTAGTAAGAATCGGAAATTGGTGCTCCAATTGGAATATAAAACTAAACCTTTCAAAGTGTGCCAGTGTTACCTACACGCTGAGAAAAGACGATTGCCCAGGAGTTTTTCTCCAAGGAGAGCTGTTGGATCACCTTGCAGGATACCGATACCTGGAAGTTTTTCTTGACCAAAGGCTTACCTTCAAGTCGCACATAAGCTGTCTCGTCAAATCCATACAGCTCAAGGCACAAAAGATGAGCTGGCTGCTGAATGCCAGGAGCAAACTGTCTCTAAAGAACAAGGTACTCAATTATAAAAGCATTCTCGCACCTGCATGGAGGTACGGACTACAGGTGCACGAATATCAATATAGAAGATAACTAAAGCAGGACCAAAATGTATAAGCGTTAAATTAGGTTAAGGAGCCAGAAAAAGGTACCAAAAAACTAATGTTAATAATAAATGCATTTTTTAAAGGAAAGAAAAAATGCCAAAATATTTCTGATAACCAAATCTGACCTTTTTTTACTTTCATTATTTATTTTTATTA
The DNA here is from genome assembly GCA_037044535.1 of Lordiphosa magnipectinata. Lineage (NCBI taxonomy): Eukaryota > Metazoa > Arthropoda > Insecta > Diptera > Drosophilidae > Lordiphosa > Lordiphosa magnipectinata. The sequence goes on along the minus strand of JBAMBO010002603.1, from coordinate 13,659 downwards.
GTACTTTTAATTCCGTATATAAAATTTAATTTTTAATTTAATTCCCCCCTTAATTCCCTCCTTTAATATCCCCTTTTCTTTTCCTTTTTTAATGGAATCTTTTCTTGTAGGTTAAATTTTTTTATAAATATATATATGGTATATTTGTTAGGTTGAGAAGATGAAGTCTTTGAATAATAAAAGCATTGTATATTGAATAATTCTCCAAGTGAAAAACAAGAGTTGGTAAATAACAACAAATTGGGGTGGGTATGTTAATAGAAGTCGATGATGGTAAGTATCCTTCATAAAAGTATGACTGTGACTGTAGGTGGTCTCATGGACATTTATACGAACAACGGACTGAAGAAAGGGGGTCATGAAGTGAAGGCCAATCATGGCCCATGGTCACAATGCCTTGGCAGAGTGAGTAGGGGTGGGCAAAAGGCCTAGCTGTCAGAACACCATACTGGTTGACTGGGGTAAGCGCTTGAAAGTTGGCAATATGTAGTGAATGTAGCAGTTATGAAAGAGTATGTATGAAGATTGTATGAGTGTATGTATGAAGGGAAGTATGCTTGTGGAGCGGAGTGTCTCAGTGAATGTGGGGTCAGCTTGTGGACAACATCGACAATTTTTCTTTCTTTTTTTTTACGGACTTTTTCCATGTTCTTTACATAGCCCATCTGTTTCTTTATTCTATCCATTTTTGTTTGTTTAAGGAATTGACACGATTCTACATTATTGAATATGTTTCTGGATGAGATTAGCCCTTCAAAGAAAGAACCCCACCAAATACGGCGAGCTTCAGCCGGGCTACCACCGTACCAGAGGAAGGCGTGCTGATCTTACATGCCGGGTAGGAACATATCAATACATTTAACATTGATAAATAGCTAAAAATATTTTATTTATTTATTTACTTTAAGTTTTGATTTTTTTGTGGTTCGTAGGTGCGATTCTAATTTAATTCTAAAGTCTTAATTTCGTGGGTTAATCGGTTCCAACAGCGAACAGCATAGATAAAGAAATGCTTTACTGATAATGCAAGCCTAACTTTTTAACATATAATATTGTTCGTTCTTCTTGACATACTGAAATTAAGTTTCTGGTACAGGTACATATGAAGGTTCATGAGTCCAAACTTATTTATGTAAAAGAACTAGACTTCTAACGTCCATCCACGACTGCAGGGGTAAATTAAATATCTTTATTGAAACATCGGATATACTGTCAGTTCGTTTTCGATTATATATATAACGTGCTATATTATTAAATGCTAACTTGTTAATTAATTGTTAAAAACTTCAACTCCATAAAAAAGAACAGAGGTAAGCAAAGTCTTGGCTATCAACAACCGAATTTTAACTGGCAGAATGTTCATTATCAGATATTGGTTTCTGAGGATTCCGTACATCTTGCCTGTGGCTCTGATTATAAGGTCTTTCCATCTAAGAGATGAATTACATGTAAAACCCAAATTGCTGGCTCGCTCGATATACACTGCTCGCCACTTGAATAGGACACCTCTAAAGTCGATTTTCTATAGTTAATTGCTGCCAAACCAAGCCATCTGGTAAAACAATTTTTGTTTTCTTATAAAGTTTATTTAAATGTAGTAATTAGACGAAAATTACAAAATTATTCAAAAGTTGTAAGTATACAAAAAACATTGTTAACCAATAAGTAACAAATTTTGGAGTCTTCATTTTGCACCACTTGAATAGGACACTTTATCTAAAAACCATTTAAGAATATTTCAATCCTTTTCAAATACAACAATATTACTTAAATAAGAAATTCCTAACATGTTTTTAAACCAAAAAAAGTTTGAGCCTCCTTTTTTCTCCAAAACCTCACACATTCGGTCTGGAAGGGATGCATACAATTTTCCCAAATAATTCAACGATATCGAGCCCCATGCTAATTTGATAGCTGCAATTAGTTCGGGAACGCTCGAATATTGCTGACCTGATCCATATACTTCACGTGTTAGCCATCCCCACACATTCTCAATGATATTCAAGTCCGGTGAATAGGGTGGCCAGTTTAATAACTCCACGTTTTGGCTCGCTATATACGATTTAACAATCCGGGACGTATGTATAGGGGAGGGGCATTATCATGTTGATAAATCCATTTTAGATTTGCAAAAAGAGTGTGTGGAAGTGTGGAAAGGCCTCTTTCAATATACCATTATAACACAACGCATTCATGGTGGTTGGAAGAAATTTAAGCTCACAGGTGCCATAATAGGAAATGGCCCCCCCATACCATAATACCTCCAGCATCCAGCACTGCTGTGCAACTTATCAAGATGGTGTGGTTCTTTTCGAAGATCATGAAAATAGTAGCTGTAGCCATCGGGGCCCTCCAAATTAAACTTTTTTTCGTCCGAAGAGACAACACGTTGCCCCTCCGACATGTCCAGGTGACATGTGCGCGCGCGAAATCAAGGCGTTGTAACTTCCGAGCCGGGTTAGGAGGTGGCTTCTTCTTGATTTTTAGTCTCTTCAGCTGTGTAGCATTATTAATAACACGACGCATGGATGTCAAACTTGCTTTAACGTTGCATTTTTCCCTTATCTTGGCCAAAGAGTCGTGCGAATTGGAAGCTTCTCTTAATATAAGTCGCTTGTCCGCGATGGTAAGCACACTGTGGGTGCGGCCCTTCATGTTTTTACCATACTTAGCCTCATTATTTGGAAAAATTTGTTATGGCGTGACGGCTCCTGTCGACTTTTTTTGCCTTTTTTTGCAATAGAAAGGCCAGAATCCTTGTAAGCTTGGATTTTTCCTTTCTCCGACTCAGATAATGAAGTGCCACGCCCCATTTTAATTTTTTTTAAGTTTATATACACTTCAATTAAAGCAAAAAGTTTAAGTAAACCAAAATTTGTGTGCACGTGTCAACGATACCGACCAAATAAAATGCATGTTCTATTCAAGTGGCGCAAAAATTCCATTGAATTTTTGCAACTGCTTACATAAAGTGCAAACAACTTTATAACGGTTCTATTCCAAAACTTGGAATATACCAGAAAGAGCGAAGAATGCTTGCACAAAGATAATATGCAAAAAATATCGTTATTCTACCATTTCGTTTTCGAGTTACGAGCAGTTTTAAAGAGAGCATACAGGGTGTCCTATTCAAGTGGCGAGCAGTGTATTAGGGGACACATTTCGCATATGACCAAGGTCCAAATATTCTTGAAGCACCGAGTCGTACTGAGCTTTCAACTGTTCATCTCTTTTTAATCGACTTTCATTTTTTAGGAATTGTGAAAGAGCAATGGATCTTGAATGACCTAGGTCCTAGGGTGATGTGATCTGGATTGCGAAAAGGAAGTGATACTAAATATCTATATCGAATCATCTCTTCGTGTTGTTTACTTAAAGTGTTCTTCAAATTTGATATCAGATTCCTTTACAGGTTGTACCGGTAGATCTAGCTGTACAGCGACAGTTGTCTCATGTATAAGCTTAAACTATAAAAACCCACAACCGAACCTTAATAAAAATCAGTTTCTAACAAGTAACGCGATTGTGTTATTTAGTTAGGGATACGGCGAATGTGCGGATACTTCTGCTGAGTGACGTTGTACGAGCGGCTCTTTAACTAAGAAGAATAAGTTGCACAAGACGAAATATTTGACTGAATATTTTTGTAGACTAAAATTAATTTGATCAATCTCTCGGGTGTTTTATAAGTCAGTGTCGAAAGAAGCCTTCACTTCATACTGTAAAGCTGATAGACTAGTAGATTCACAATTAGTCATCCGAATTGATCAAAAAATTGCTATACAATTTCTTATACGTCTGAGTGAAGCCAGTTTTTGAAGTATATACTTCGAAGCAATGGGATTAAGGGCGTGCCCACCGCTGGTCTAGGGAAATCAGCGCTAGTGCAGCATACTGATCGCTGTCTTTTACCTAAAACTTGCTTAGAAATTATTGATGCACACCAGCCAACGACAGGCAGGCAAGCAGGCATAAAAACTGGCCACCCTGTTTTCTATTGAATGACTTGCAGCATACCCCTTCTCCGGGCCCTCAACAAGTGTAACAAAGGTCACATTTAAGAATAGAATCAAACGAATGAATATTAAATTACGATAAAAAGCAACAGAGAGAACCCCAAAATATCTGACAGCGAGTGTTGCCAAAAATACTTTATCCATCTGCTTGTGTTTGTGCTTGTGCCCCACCCTGTTGCCATAAAACAAAAAAAAAAACACAACTTTTGGTGTATTGTGGTGGGTCGTCGCTGTCGTTTTTATTGCATTTCCGCAAAGTAAGCCATGTAAATCACTTAAGAGTTTCGCTTCTACGTCATCTGCCTTGAGCCACGTCGCTCTGTGGCTCTAAAAGAAAGAAAAAATGCTGTGAAAATCATTTGTTACACTACGCGTATGGATAACTGTAAAGTGCCCTGCCCCCCCCCCCCCCCCCCACTCCCACCCAATCCTGCCGGCTGCCTTCTTTCTCTTACAATAATGTGCACTTATTTTTTATGGCAATCATTTAAGACAAAAATGTAGCAAAAGCAAAACGAAGTAAAAAGTAAAACAAAAGCAGCCAAGTCACTCAAAACAAAAAAAAAAAAAAAATAAAGAAAGTATATTTTATAAAAGTCTAACAACTACAACAACAACAACAAAGTAGCACAAGTAGCGAAATGGCGCCGGAAATGTTTGCCCAAGTTAAAGTTAAGGGAGCTGCTGTTCCAGCCATCTAGGTATGCACCGCTGATGAGCGTCAATCAAGGAAATTGCTACTTTTTCCACAATTTCTTACCCGTTTCTGTGCGTAAAAGGCAAAAGTCAAATTCCTTTCCAGAATGGGAATTATGCGAACCTATTTTGATAACAACTTTTTACACTTTGTAGATAAAGTTCGACTCTGACTTGTAAAAGTATTAAGAAGATCATTAATTAAATGTTAAATCAGACATTAGTTACATAAAGTTGAACGTGTTTAATGGTCTACGTGCTCAGAACATTTTGTCATACGAGTGGTATTTGTTTTCGGAAAAATTGCCAGGGGCTTAAACTAACAACACTTTGGTGACAAAGCTTCAAAAAAGGCTTAATAAAAGTGAGCGCAATATATAATTTCTTAACATTTATTTGGTTTCCGACTGAAAACTGCTCTGCAATTTTCCTGACTGCTTCCGTTTGGCAAAATGAGTGAATGAGCAATAGGGCAGCATTCTCGCTACTTTTCTCTATGTAGACATTTGACTTTCCATATGAACTTTGGCGGATTATGAAAATTGAAATTGGATTTTCTTAGCATGCCCAATTAACGCAACAAAACTTTTGGCAAGGCACCAAGCTCACATGGAAGAGTGCACAAAGATCCATGAGCAAAAGTGTAAAAAAAGTGTCCCCAGATATCAATAAACGCAACTTTGATACCACAATCAAACCATGATTGTATAATATGGTGTAAGCCTTGGCGCAAACTTCAAAACAAACAAGTAAGAAAGTCGTTAAAGCCCGACTGAAAACAGCGCAGCGGCTGCGTACTTTCTTTTGGTCTTAACTTGAGTATCGTTCATCCGATCTTTATCATTCCTTCGGCAAATCAATAAATAATCTTGATTACTAAATATCTCTACTAGGTGCGACGATCCGCGATCACTATCTACAATACTGTGGGAGATACGGCGTTGTAGAGCGAAGTTCTTTTACGGACGTTCGGCTGGGGAACTAAAACTAGAACAATTTTGTCTGAGCGACAGGTTTGTTGTGTGTGGAGTGGGATGGTGTGTGGGGAAAATGGGTTGGAAGTGGGGGGAAGTGAGGCTGCAATGAGGTCAAGTTGTGAATTCAGAGCGACAAATTATGTTGAGACAGTGACTTGAAAGTGATTTGACAGTAACTTGAATGTGACTTGACAGTGACTTGACAGTGACTTGACAGTGAATTGACAGTGACTTGACAGTGATTTGACAGTGACTTGACAATGACTTGACAGTGACTTGACAGTGACTTGACAGTGACTTGACAGTGACTTGACAGTGACTTGACAGTGACTTGACAGTGACTTGACAGTGACTTGACAGTGACCTTGACAGTGACGTGACAGTGACTTGACAGTGACTTGACAGTGGCTCGACAGTGACTTGACAGTGACTTGACAGTGACTTGACAGTGACATGACAGTGACTTGTCACTGACTTGACAGTGACTTGACAGTAACTTGACAGTGACTTGACTGTCCCTTCACAGTGATTTGACAGTGACTTGAAAGTGACTTGACTGGGACTTGACAGTGACTTGACAGTGACTTGACAGTGACTTGACAGTGACTTGACAGTGACTTGACAGTGACTTGACAGTGACTTGACAGTGACTTGACAGTGACTTGACAGTGACGTGACAGTGACTTGACAGTGACTTGACAGTGGCTCGACAGTGACTTGACAGTGACTTGACAGTGACTTGACAGTGACATGACAGTGACTTGTCACTGACTTGACAGTGACTTGACAGTAACTTGACAGTGACTTGACAGTGACTTGACAGTGACTTGACAGTGCTTTGACAGTGACTTGTCAGTAACTTGACAGTGACTTGACTGTCCCTTCACAGTGATTTGACAGTGACTTGAAAGTGACTTGACTGGGACTTGACAGTGACTTGACAGTGACTTAACACTGAGTTAACAGTTAAATTTACAATCAGAAAGGGCTGTGCTCGTACCGGGCGTCCCATGACACGCACTTTTTTTCCAAATTGCAAGGGCGGGAGGTGGCGCGGCAAAAATTGAAAACAAACTTGATCTGCCTGCAAGTATAAGAAGTATATGTCCCATACATGTCAAGCCTCTATCTCCTACCATCTCTGAGATCTCTTCGTTCATACGGACCGACAGACAAACGGACAGACGGATGGACGGACATGGTTATATCGACTCGGCTGTTGATGCTGATCAAGCATATATATACTTTATAGGGTCGGAAATGATTCCTTCTATGCCAAATCTACACGAAAATGTTGGATTTTCAGCCCATAACGTTTGTGTAGCTTTTCTGCACGCCGCCTTTAGCATTCTCATTTCAACACGTGGCGTGTAGCTTTTCTACACGCCACGTTAGCTTAACGCGAAAAGCTACACAAACGTTATGAGTTGAAAATCCTACATTTTCGTGTAGACCTTTTTTTCTCTGTGTAGTACTCGCTAAACGGTTTTGGACGTAATAAAGTCCATATCTAAATCGCGATAAATTGTTTTCTGGATCCCATACAGACATCCTCCTGAGGCTCGACCACGACGCGTAGCAATTTGCCAATGCAACTTGTAGTCGGCAAAATAGGTTTCGTATGCAGCTTCATTTTTGTCTATAAATGTTTCATAAAACGTGAAAATATCGTGGTCGTTTACAAGTTTAAAAAAGAGGACTGTGTATGCGCTTGTTTGCTAATCCTGCTATATTATATGACAAAATTTTTAAATCTATTATGCTATTTTGTTGGGTATTAATATGACTGACGGCCTTATTCCTAAAAATTACAATTTTCATTGGAACGTTGGAAAGTTCCTCCATTGGATGCCCCTTTGGCTTTCATCCTGCTGATAAGCCTACCATAATTGGTGTCGATATTCCTATCGCTCCCGAGAAGAGCTTTGAGAGTTGGTTCTGCTGATTGACCATTCTGAACAAGCTCATCCTGTCACTTTCAATAAAACAATTTATACTTAATGGATAACTGGTCATCACGTACAAACACTTTTTTGTTTCAATAGGCTGCCATAATTTCTGAACGCAATGTAAGCATTGCATTTTCCCTCATCATTCGCTTACTGTTGAGATCCTTATTTATTAAAATTCGGGTCCCTTTTAATAGGTTGGTTTGCTTTAGCACCGCATGTACAGTAGCCGTTGATCCAAATTCAGCAAGTACCGTCATTTTTCCGCCAATCTCCCTAAGTTTCCTGGCCGACTCGATGGAAAATCCACACTTTATTTGTAAATTTTGCGCCATTACCATTTTCACAGCCTCCATCAGGTATTTATGCATGTCCAGACCTCTAACTCTTAGTAGCCGTATGTCTTCGTTTTCATGCTGCTGTCTTAGCTCCTGAACTTCCATTTTGAGTGCAAAATTTCTGTGCTGTTAGCTGCTCCACCTTTGATGCCATATCTGTCATATTAGCCCTTACGTCCAAAATGTCTTCCTTGGTAGCAACGTTTCTGAACTTATCGTCCAGCAGGGATGAAAAAACGACCATCAAATCGGTGAGCTGCATGCTGCCAACATTACCGTTTGTGACATCTTCTCGTACATCCGGAGATGTGTCTTTTAGAAGACGCTTTGCTCCTGCGGACGACTGAATCGTTTCGCAGGATAAAACTAGGGACGCGCTAGCTGGTGTGGTTGGGGGTGTTCTTTGCATTTTCTTCATTTTTAAAAACGTCTCAGCTGATTCGCATTTGTTTTGTTGTGCCACTCACTCTGCAGCTTTGGATAATCAACGCTTCACCGGCGCTCCGCTCAGAGCTCCAACTCTCCCGTGTCGGCCAGCCCTTCTGCGTCAAATTTCTGCTTGCAGGCCAAACTCTTATAGGCTTTTCTTTATTATTTAAATAATTCGCGTTCGCTTGCCTAAGAAATTTCTTCCGTCCCACCAGGGTTGTCGAGTCTGTTTAGTAGTGTATAAGTCCATACAATACACTTTCGCCAAAGTTTTGACTCCTTCAAGAGATCACATAAGCCGTTTGGAGACCTCTCTGAACTCTCGGAATGAGCTTGGAGGCTTGTTTTGATGACACAGCATACACTCTTTCATTCTGTTTATTGAACGATTCCCCACTATGATGAACATTTTCACGTCAGTAAACATAATTCGTCTTGTTCACGCACTGGCGACGCAATGCTATCGATTTTCAATGCTGTTGTGAGCAAGTGACCGCTCACGTTTTATGCTGCGCGACATGCTATCCTTGCTGTTCTTTCTGATATTCATCTCACAAGACATGATGATTCGATGTTTCACGGCTTCGATGGCTTGTAACGTTCGCCGAGTGTGCGAACGGCTGGATTTCATCAGTATCCTCAAATAACTTCACGGTACGATGCACAAAGTTTCAGGTGATTTCCAGTGGGCGCAACATCCGAAAGATTACCTTTTGCAGACGAACTTGCACATTGCCAATAAAGGGAACGACCCCACAATTATCATTAAAAATAGAAAAGAGGTTTTTGACATCACTCTAATCTCAGAAGACTTCTGTGACCAGTTGATGTCATGGAAGGTGCTGACAGAGCACTCCTTCTCTGACCATCGCTACATAGAGGTCTTATTTACACACAAGTATCCATCACCCAGAAAGATACAAAACCAAAAAAAAAGAAGCAAATTGGGAGGTACACAACAAACTTCTGCTTAAAGAACTTGAACCATTCTCACCACAAACACCAAGAACGGAAAAACAAATAGATGAGCTTGTTGAAACGCTCACCATCGCGTATACAGACTCATTTAATAGGGTCTGCCCCCCTAGGAAAATAAAGTCCACCTTTAAACCACCTTGGTGGTCGACAGAGCTGGATAAGCTCCGAAAGGAATGTCGACATACATTTAACTTAGCCAAATATGACGACCAAACAACCGCTTGGGAATTATATAAACAAAAGCTAAGCACTTATAAGAATAATATCAGGAGGGCTAAACGCTCCTCCTGGGCCCTATACTGCAGTAGTATTGAGTCTACTACTGATGCATCATGGCTCTGAATGATCCTGGCAAGCCTCTTACAAAAAACAGACGGAACCTGAACCGTCTCGAGCGAAGAATCTCTAAAGCTTCTGCTAAGCACACACTTTCCTGATTGCTCCCTTAACATAACACCTCAGGTTAGGTCAACCGACCTGCCCATGCAATACAACAAAACCATTGTAGCCGAGACCGAGATTAAATTGGGCATCGATTCGTTCGAACCATTTAAGTCACCAGGTCCCGATAATAAATTTCCTGCTCAACTACAGCAAACCATTGGGCATACAATCTTTGTAAGCTGTCTCAGGGTCAATTACATCCCCAATAAGTGGAGAGAAACAAAAGTGGTTTTCATACCGAAAGCTGGCAAAGCTTCACATGTGAAACCAAGCGATTAAAGGCCAATCAGCCTATCTTTCTTTCTTCTGAAAACTCTTGAGAGACTTATAGACGCACATCTGAGACAAACTATAAATACCTCTCATCTAGCACACACGGAAAATGCATACAACAAGGGTAGGTCTACTGAAACCGCCCTGCACTCTCTGGTCTCAAGGATTGAAAGATCACTTAAAGTAAGAGAATTCTCTTTAGTAGCATTTCTCGACATAGAGGGTGCCTTCAATAACGTCCAACCTAACGCACAGTGGGCGATGCCATACAAGTTGGCACACAATAAGTCAAAAAATAAATTGTGGAATTTTACTAATTTTGTTTATGGAATCATATAAAACATCTCTACTACATTAAAATCGATTTTTATATATTTTTCCTATCGATACTAACGAAGTTGTAAGAACGCGAAGTTGAAATTTTTTCACATCTCTAACACTACTATTCCCGCCTTTTTTGGACCAGCTGATTGAACTTGTGAAAAGTTAAGTTTTCATAATTTTGGTGAAAATAGTGTTGCAAACCCACATAGTTGGTATGTATTTGATGTAAAAAATATGTGTGTGTCCAGTGTTTATGTGTATTAGCTGAAATCTATCTTTAAAGTTAACCTATCCTATAGAATGATCTTTTTCACGTACTAAAACTTTTGTAGTATATAACTTTTAATATTCGCAAGTATTCGCCCAGAACTCTTTTTTATTTATACTAATGGTCTTTTGTGAATCGTCCAGTGTCAAAATGAGCTGCCAATACTTGCCTGCCCCTCACATGTACAGATTATTTTATAGGTATAATGTCTGCATCTATAAAAGCACTTTTTGCAATATGGCACAAGGAAGCAGAGCAACCAAAAAAAGTTGAGCTCTTAAAACCTATGTTTTCACTGAGACAATCGGGAACAACAATTGTACGGAAGAGGAGCGCCTTTCAGTTAATAAAAAACTAGACAACTTTGCTGCCAAGCTTACAATGAAGTGGAGGAAGTGTAACAGATCACTGGCATATTTTGAAAAATCAAATGCTGAATGGTTAAACGGTTTATTAATGCTAATTGAACCATGCACAATCAATAAGCCTGGACGTCCGACTAAATCGTTCTCAGATTGCACAAACAATCGACAACTTCAAAGAGTATCTCATATAGTGAAGGCAATGGTAGCCGCTCGGGTGAGCATGTATAATTGTGGAAAAAGGAGTGGTTCTCGATTACTATCAGAAAGCCCTGCAAAGCTAAATAAGACAGAGTCTGCAAACCCAAGAAATTTTACCCAAGAGGAAGCTTTATCCCTTTTTGTTGCTGGAGACTTTACTAAAAATTCATACCGTTTGATGCAGAGCTCCGTAAAAGAACATGGATCAAAAATGTTTCCGTGCTACGATATGTTAAGAGTTGCGAAAAAAGCGTGCTATCCAAACGGCATCCAAATATCGGAAACTTCAGCTGAAGTAAATTTGCAAACTTTGGTTGACCACACTGTTTCCAGGATAATTCAAGGAAATGAAGCAGCTTTTAATGAAATGGAGAACTTTTCACCTTTTTTTTTGAATTGAAAGCCATTTATAAATGGGGGTGTGATGGCAGTAGTGGACATTCCACTTACCGTCAGCGATTTTCAGACACCGAAGTTGGCATAGTTGACGACCATATTTTTTCTATTTGCTTGGTAGGAATAATAGAATTCTGTGGCAAAACGAGCGTCCCTCATCCACTCGCTTTTGTAGACCCATAATAATAAAATTCCAGAAAGAGTCCGCAGATCTAATTCGAGAAAAAGTCGCTTATGTGGAAAATCAAATTCAAGAGATTCTTCCAACATCGTTAGATCATTTCCAAGTCAACCTAAAGTTTCATTTAACAATGATTGATGGAAAGGCATTCAACTCTATTTCAAAAACGTCCTCACAAGTCTGTGGGATTTGTAATGCAAGTCCCAAAAATTTCAATGATCTGGAAAATTTTCTTGTAGTCCATCTAAAGATCATTTGTACAAATACGGACTATCAACCCTTCATGCATGGATTCGGTGTTTTGAGTGTATAATGCATATTTCTTATAGATTGCCAATTAAAAAGTGGCAAGTCCGCGAAGCCAATAAAAAAATTCAAACTGATCTTCGAAAAGAAATGGGAATTTTAGTGGATATACCTACGGCAACATCAGGAAATACCAATAATGGCAATACAGCCAAAAAATTCTTCCAGCAACCAATCTTAAGTAAGTGTTGATTAAATTAAACGACTCAGCGTAATTCTACGAACAATGGCATGTGGATATGAAGTTGACATAGAATCTTTTCGTCAATATGCATGGGAAACAGCGAAACTGTTTGGAAAGGACTACCCTTGGTTTTATATGCCATCGTCAGTACATAAAATTCTTGTGCACGGGGCAGATATTATAAAAACAGTATCCCTGCCAATTGGAATGATGTCAGGGGAAGCTCTTGAAGCACGCAACAAGGATATGCGTAATTATCGTGTGAATCACACTAGAAAAAATTCTCGCTTAAACACAATGGCGGATTTATTTAACATACTTTTAGTGACATCAGATCCACTAATATCATCAATATCAAAAAGTACTTCATTGCACTCTAAAAAAATTATTGAATTAGATGACGAAGTTATTAATCTATTAAAAAATAATCCTGAGTCATAATTGATATTTAATTTTAAATTATTTTATAAATTATAATTTAATTAATATATAATATATCAGAGCCAATGGCAAGATGCACGGATTCCTCAGAAATCAATAGCTGATCTTGCACTTTATGCCAGTTAGAATTCGGTAGCTGATAGCCAAGACTTTGAAGACTTGAAGTTTTTCACAATTGTGATTCAGAAAGCCAAAGGAAGTGAATACGATTAACGAGTTCTTAATTTATGTATAAGCGACTGAATTCGGGCATTTGCTCGAAATCCATATTTTGCTTTATAATTCCGCCAAAGTTTATTTAGCTGTAGCCTTAAGCTGTGTATGCAGATACTCTTGAAAAGTGTGCGAAATGTCTGCACATTATTTCGTCGAAAGTCCAACTCTGCTTTAATTGTCAAATGGTGCTCTATGCATCAATCGACTGTTTGAGCCATGACATACCGTTCTTATCTACGTATCCACGACTAAATGGAATGGCTTAACTTAGAGCTGTGCCCAAGTGACCCATTATTAGTCAAAATTCTAACATTTTGTCAGTTAGAAGTAAGAAGTAAGCAATATGATTTGATTTTCAATTTGAAAACTAACTCATCCCCATGTAAACTTGTCTGTCAGCCTGTCACATGTCACCTGGTTGCACAATATCCAACCCAGTTCCAGTTTGGTTCATTTAGAATGCATCGACAAAGCGTGTGCGACCACTTGCTAAAAACAAAGTTTCAGTTTCTTTCAATGCATTTCAGTCCCTTCGCCCCACCCAAAGTGGTTAGCATCTGTCTCTGTGCATGTGTGAGTATGCAATTCAATCAAAACTTTTTTAAAGTTTGGATTGTCAGCAACAAGTTTTTGGTATCCCAGCAGCTTTCAGCAAACTTGTTCATGGACAACTCGTATAA